>VWZF01002827.1:224560-435464 GCA_013396755.1 Sclerurus mexicanus
GGAAATGTTACTAAGTCCCATTGCCATGCCATCTGCAGAGAAATTATCAAGGTCCAGAGAAAGGCAGCTTTGTTTATGTAGCAATAGTTAATATGAAGCCTTCCTAATTTGCTGGTAGATCCTTATTAGGAAGCACACAAGTATACCAAACATTCCTTCAAAATCATGTTGATACTTTCAATTTAGCAATATACTCAAAGATTAGGCAAATATGTAAGTACAAAAGGAGTCTCAAGCTTGCAGGGATGCTACTACATGAAGGGGAGCTGAGGGAAGTTCAAAACCCTCAGGAATATTCTGTCCATTTCACCTCCTGTCAACTCTATTTCTTTTCCCTCTGTACCTCCCTTTCCTGCTTTGCACTCTTCTCATCCAAGAAGATCTTTCCTTCCTGTAAGTCTGTAAATTAGGGTGAAGCAGTAAGGACAGAGAGACATGGAGCTTGTGTAGCAAGTGGCTGTCCAGACAGGAGACAGTTCCTCAAGAAGGAAGGCGGTTGGTTGTGCAGAAGGAAGATCTGTCTTTGGGGATGCTGTAAAGCTCTGGAAGCAGGTAGAGGGCAGTGATCTGGCATAGGCAAGGTGAGTTGACTAAGGCTGCCTTGGTGGTCAGAGCAATAAAAGAGTCCAGAGGGCAGATGGAATATAAGTGGCAGGATCTGGGGTAGGGCAAGGTTGGAAGGCTGGACTGAGGAATGTTTACTGGGCCTTGAAATGAAGTTTCAATGAGGAGAAATAGACTTCTATACTCCAGGAATAGTCAGTGTGGCTGAAGATTGGGGACCTAAACTCCCACAGAAAAGGTAAAGGGCTGAACTGAAGTGATCTGGGAACCACTGCCTTGGAGTCTAAGTCAAAAGATAGGTAAAATGGAAAGAACAAGGAAAGAATACCTAGGGATTAGTAGTTGCATAAAAAGCAAAATAATATTACATTTTTTCTGTGTTAAATTAAGCATGTAATAGTTTGATTGATACCTAGTGGGAATACATGAGTAAAGAGAAATACAAGATACAAACCCAAAATAGGAAATGGTACATAAAACTGGGAATAATGGATACAGAATAAGAAGGGCTGAGGAAAACAAAAGTGGAGAGAGAAGAGAAAAGAAAAGCATAATTTTAAAAAGAAGAAACCTGATTTTTAGAAGAAGTCAATTAGATGCAGAAAAAAGGTACTTTGTTGATTATTTTCCATTGATGGTTTAAATATATGAAAAAGTATTTAATACTGATAATGCTTTCAAAGGCTCAACTTAGAATATATTGAAGAAAGTATATTCAGCTTCCTTGGATTAGTAAGCAGCAAGATTTGCATTTAAAATAAGAGTCCAGATCGTGCACCCTCTCAGACAGGGTTAAACTAGACCAGAAAAAATGGCAGGGTCAGGGCCAAGGCAGCTGCCTCCATGCCTGTTATGTCTGTCATTGTTTTGTCTTTCCAGACTTGTAAGCTCTTCAGGCCTGGAGCACTCCCCATGGGGCTTGGCCAACCTCCACTGCTTTCGGTGGGCACCAAGAAAGGCTTTGTTTGTCCATTGTTTGGCTCAGAGGAGTCAGGGCCTGACCAAGACTTGTAAGTTATAGATGTAATAGTAGCAAAATATCATATACGGTCACTGAGATATAGCTGTGCTTGAATGGTTTTTTTCTGATATTGTGACTCTGTGCAGCCATGAGGTTGCATCCATGTAGAGTAAGACAGAGTTTTGGGGTCCTTGATACCATTATGATTTGTGAATATAGTGTAAATAACCCAGGACAGATGAAAAGGCAGTTTAGAAGCTGTCCTTAAAAGCACATATTCTTATTTTCACCTAGTTGTGGTGACAGGAGCTCTGCTGGCACTAGCATCATAGAGCAGCACTCAGAGGATGAGGGGGTCCAGTTACTTTTTTGGTGTACGCAGGTGACTTGCTGTCCTGTTTCCATGTGCCAAGAATTGCAAGTATTACAAGGGCAGAGAAGAGCTGCTTTCAGAGAAACCCTGCCAACGCCCACACCTGCACCCTGGCGCTGGTAAACCCTCCATTCACACCTGACGGAAGGGGCAGTGAACGCGACTCGCCCACCACATCCTTCAGACGGCTCCTCCCTTCGCTCAAAGACCTACTGGTTCCTGGGTCTGCCCGTCCCGCGGTCTGGTCCAGGGAGCTCCCGCGCGGAGCGGGGATGCGCGGGGATGCGCGGAGCGGGCAAGCACGGCGCTCTGGTGCCCCCGCGTGGCTGACGGCGGAGCAGGGGGCGAGAGTGGTTCATTGCTCCGCTCCGTTTTAACGCCGCGCAGTGAGGGGTTGTTGCTGCCCGTGCGAGAGGCACGGGGAAAGATTACAGGATTCGACAGGACTTAACTGGAATTTTTTTTATGTTAGTTGTTATTGTTGTTTTGGTGTTGTGATTTTTTTGTAGAATAGCACAGGAGTTTCAGGAGCGGCGCTCGCCCGGGCCAGCGCGGGGGGTGCGCGGGGTGGCGGTGGTGGGATGGCCGCTGTGCGCAGCTGGGCTGGCAGCGCTGACCACGGCCCCGCGCGGGTGATCCACTCCCGACAGGCGCGCTTTCGGGTGGGGGAAGTTCGGGGGATCGTGCGGTGCTTGGAGGGCAGGAGGCCTACCTTGCCTTCTTTGCTTACTTTTCTTTTTACAAAATCCATATTCTTGTGGTTTTTGGTTTGTTGGGGGTTTTTTTTGTTTGTTTGTTTGGTTGAGTTTTTTGTTGGGTTTTTTTTTTAATCGAACTGTGTATTCTCGGGGCATATCTTTTAGAGTGATTTGGTGCAACTTTTTTTTTTTTTCCCCTTTTTAGCATGGTACCAGAGGTCAGGAATTGCTTCTAACATGCTACAAATGCAGAGAATCCAGAGTAAATATCACAGTAAATTTTTCCTTCTGGAGTTGGAAGAGCCTTGAGGTGAATAAGATCATGCCACCCTATGAGTCTGGAAGCTTTGGGCGTAATTCAGAGTGTTAAAGGTGTTATAATTTTGAGTTGTTTCTCTCTGTTTATTGCAGTAAACAATGTCTGAATAAAGTCTGTAAGAGAAACAAGGAGTAAGTATGCTTGTGGGAGAAGGGTAAATCCTCATTTTATTATGTATCTGCACAAAGAATAGCAAAATGTTCTCATAGTGCAGCCACTTACTATTTGGCCCAGCTGTTCCCCTGCCTTCACTGCACTTACCATCTGAGGAACAGTATCAACCTCTTCTTCGCATTTAGGGCATGCAGATAATCCCGTGGACAGCTGGTTAAAGGACTATGAGGCCCTGAATACTCTTCATTACAGCGTCTATTTTTGGACGTTTAGAGTTGAAACTTAAAGTCTGGGTTCCTACTGCTAAAAGCGTATTTCAAGTGTTACTTGCTGTGTGAAAATATTTATCATGTTATGTGTAACTTGTGGTTACCTTTTTTTTTTTTTAATTCTCTTTCTTTTGAGCTGTGACTGCTCTAAATTTCAGAAAGCATGCTGTAATGCTAAATCCAACAGTACAAAGTACTGCTTGAGCACTGGACAACACTCTCAGGCACATGGTGTGATTCTTGGTGTTTCCTGCACAGGGCCAGGAGTTGGACTCCATGATCTTGATGAGTCCCTTCCAACTCAGCGTATTCTATGATTCTATGAAAGTAAAACCTGTGAGTTCAGGAGTGAATTTTGCTTGTGCCCAGGAAATTCTGGTCACATTGAAGGCAATGGCAGAAGTTCTAGTGTTTTTGAGAGTGCAAGAATTTCCTGCTATCCTTTGTTTATATAAAACTGCTCAAAGAGAATGACAAACATTGCAGAGTTTCAGAGCTATTCCTAGAAATAAATTGACCAGAAATCCACAGGTATTTTATGTGCTCCAGTGTATTATTTCTACTTATGAATCAGCTTTGGGACTGGAGAAGAAGGTTCTATATTCCTGATCCTAAGGTTAAAGTTAATGTATAGTAGTATAAAGGATATATACATCTAGTTTATGAACAAAACCACTTGTTCATAGTCATGGAAAAATGCCTAAGAAGTTTCACATGGAAAAAAAATTCGAATATTGTAAGTCAAGAGAGAAACACACCAATACCATGTATTGCCTCCAAGTAGGAGATGTGAACCTGTCATATTCTGGAATTTAGTGATGACCCATGTTGCATACCTGAACATCTGCACACTACTTAGAGCTGGCATTAGCTGTGTCACTTGCTACTTTCAGTTATAGCTCACTCACAGAGAAGGTATATTAGAAAAATCAATAGAGAAATCAATACATTTTACCCAAGTTATCAGATGTGCTCCAGGTGCTTAAGTTGCTAAATAGCATTTGATTCAAATAAAATGTATCTCACATCCTTTCTATTAAACTGAGAGTTGGCATATATTTCCCTTCCCTCCCTCTCCATTCCCAGTTGAGAAGCATTTGCACTCTGGCACCAACTTATGTGGAATTTCAATGTGTTTTTGAAATAAAATTGATTAGCATTTTTCTCCTGAAAAAGTGTCTTAGCATCATCCCAACAATTACAGGAAATTAGATTGTATAAAAAATATTTTTTAGTATATTTCCCAAATGAAGTAATAATGCAGCATAATGAAGGTTGTGCAAGAGATCTCTAGGAGTACCTGGAAAAAAGCAACGGTCAGTGAAGTGGAAAAATGAGGGAACAAAGACTGGATTCCACAGTAAACTGTTTCCATTGGATTTCATCTCTAGATATTACATTGATATATGTGCATACCAATTTTGTTCTGTGGGAACACTATGGGGTGAGCTAACAGTGCACTGCACATGGATTTTGGCATGAAAATGACAAAAATGGGATATAAGTATGTAGAAAATGTATCCCTAAATTAGTACGTAATTAACTTATTGACGAAGAAGACCATCAGGAAAGAGTTTTAGGAAGATGCATAGCTTTTGGTAAAAGTGTTGGTAATGGTCTTATTCTTCAATTCTCTCACAACAGCATTAGCCTTTAAGGTAAAAGTGATAAGCGCTTTTTTGGCAAGCTAATTCTTATGGTAGATATATGAAAAAAAGCCAAATCCAGGGACTGCGTGGTTTCGTGGTGATAAGGGGATACAGACTTCAAATGGAATCCTTACTCAGATTCAATACCCCTGGTTTCTCCAATACAGATAGAAAGACCAAATAAATCTGTAAGTGAAAAAATAACTCTTTACTAAGAAGACGAGGTTATAATACTGCAGGTGTAGCTCACCTATGCAATATGTACTGTATCTGTTTAAACAACCTTGCATCCATGCAGTATAACAAAGTTCCTCAGGGTTTGGTATTTGAACTGGCACTGTTTAACATTTTTGTTGGTGACATGGGATCAAGTGCACCCTCATCTAGTTTGTGGATGACACCAAGGTCTGTGGTGCAGTTGACACAGCATAGGGAAGCGATGCCTTCCAGAGGGATCTTGGCAGGCTTGAGAGGGTATCCCATGTGAATCTCATGAAGTTCAACAAAGCCAAGTGCAAGTTTGTGCACCTGGGTCAGGGCAATTTCAAGCACAAATACAGGCTGGGTAGAAAATGAATTGAAAGCAGCCCTAAGGAGAAGCATTTGGAGGTGTTGGTTGACAAGAAGTTTGACATGACTCAGCAATGTGCACTTGAAGCCCAGAAAGCCAAATGTGTGCTGGGCTCCATCGAAAGAGGCATGACCATCAGGTTGAGAGAGGTTATTCTTCTCTACTCTGCTCTACTGAGACCCCGCTTGAAGTACTGCATCCAGCTCTGGGATCCCCAGCACAAGAAAGATGTGAACCTGTAGGAGTAAGTCTGGAGGAGGGCCATGAAGATGATCAGAAGGCTGAAGCAGTTCACCTCTCCTATGAAGACAGGTTGAGAGAGTTGGACTTTTACAGCTTGGAGAAAAGAAGGCTTCGGGGAGGCTTTCTAGCAGCTTTTCAGGACTTAAAAGGGGTTTTCAAGAGCTGGAGATGGACTATTTACAAGGCATAGGGACAATAGGACAAGGGGTAATGGCTTTAAACTGAAAGAAGGTAGGTTTAGATTAAATATTAGGAAGAAACTGTTTACAGTGAGGGTGGTGAGACACTGGAACAGGTTCCTCAGAAGAGTTGATTCTCCATCCCTGGAAGTGTTCAAAACCAGGTTGGATGGGGCTTTGAGCAACATGGTCTAGTGGAAGGTGTCCCTGCCCTTGAGGGGGATATTGGAACTAAATGATCTTTAAGGTTCCTTCAAACCCAAATAATTCTATGAGTTTCTAAGATACTCTCAGAATATTCTCTTGTTAGACCATTGTGGACACAGACTGCCAGCATCACCCAGTATCGTTTTCCAGACACAATCAATGTACAAAAGGATTGCATCTTCTGTCTCAGTCTCTCGTGTCAGTCTTGTGTCACTTGCCTCCATGAAGAAGACTAATATAAAGCACAGCTTTGGACAGCAGAGTGCTATTGATTTACCCAGACCCAACCAGGACCTCAGAAATATTGACCTAGCACACTCCCTTCAGACCCATTGCCAACCAACCTTATGCCTCTGAAAATATCTCATTTTGAGCTGAGTATCACTGCTGAGAGGACTGAAGAGCATGATTGCACATGCTTTAATTAAAGGTCACAGGTCTGACAGGCTGTGACGTTATCTAATATGTAGCTTTTCCTTTAGAGCTGCAGATCACCATTTTGTGAGGCTGTACTTTTTCTGAGTTCTGAGCACTGTCCCCAGTTCACTGACTCACACCATTGATGTGATGGACCCAAAGTAGTGATGAAACTGTGAGAATGCAATAGCTCATCTCCTGCTTGTGCCAGGTCACTGCAACTCTTGTCTTTTCACATTTCCTGCTGACTGAACGAGGTTTTTGATAGGCAGCTGGAGTCTGTGATAAGCCAGAGTGAGCAAGCTCTGTAATTCAGGAATGGACAGACTTTCTGCCAGAGCCTATCCCTCTTCACTGAATTTTCTGTCTTCTCCCCACTGAATGAGTGTCCCTGTCCCTACCACAGTCTAAGCGTGGTGGCTCCATCTGTATAAAACCTTGCTTGTCAGAAGTCCTGTTCTTCGTTCCCTCAATTCCCCTTACACTCGTGATAACTGCAAAATATTAAAAAAGAGCAAACAAGCTTGTTTATTTGCCTTCCAGATACAAGTTCTAAGTGAAGAGAAATTCTCATAGACAAGAGTTCAATGGACATAGAAGAAAAAGGAAGGGGAAGGGCTCTTATTCTTCCCAAGGCCTCTTCCTGGAAAGGGAACTGCCAGGGAAAGGGTGCACTGCAACCAGAACTGGAGTCCATCAGTGGCACAGAAAATGCCAGAAAGACGGTAAGGCAGATAATGACATAAAATACAGAGAACTTTAGTGCAGACCATGCATCCACATGCTACTGTTGTCCTTTCCATCTCTTCATTTCAGCATCCCTGGAAAGTCACATCCACCTTGACCCTCCCTGGCTCCCATTCTACAAACTTGGGAGCATTTCTTTTGTTATCAGCCTTCAGTGCAAATGCTGTTCTTACTTCTTTTTCCCTTATGAGATATATCCTTTTCACTTCTCCAATCAATCAGTGTCATTCGGTACTATTTTAAGTTTCTGACTTGATCTGAAATACCACCAAGAAGCTGGGATAATAAACAATTGTGAGATGATCTGCACTGAACCAGGACTAACACATTTTGAATCCTTCTTTTATTCAAAAATATGGTGTTGGCACTTTTAGGAGCATGGAGATGGTTTATTTCAAGTGTCAAATAATGTATTTGCCAAAAAGCCAGGTATATTAAATGTGCTGGATACCTCTGTCACTTAGTTAAGAAAAAATACAATTCAATATAGCAGGTACAGAAAACCCTTCATTTAGTCTGTCTCCTCTTGCAAATTATGGAATATAAAAATTCAGAGAAATATATAAGAAACGAGTGTATTCACTCACATAGTCAGAAGGCCAGCCTTTGTGTCAATATTGGCTTACACCCGTAAATCCTGAACACCATTTTGCAACAGGTGTACATATGCACCTTGCCTGGAAGAGTCAATTGCTAATGTGGATAAGCCTTAGGTATTTTGTTAAAATACTATAGAGAAGTCTGCCATCCTGTAGACAAAAGGGCAATTTTGGTTTTCAGAATAGCCACTTTAATAGTTTTCAGAAAAAAGAAATTTCTTTTTAAAAAGTTCTGTTTTCCTGTAGAATTAAAATTTTGTTTCTTCTTTCAGTATTTGTCTCTCGTAGAATACTATTAAATCACAGCATAAATTCACAGCAACATCTGCTGGCCATGTTATGCCATATTACTTCTTTAGTCCTTCAAGTAAGAGCTTTCTATTGAAGTACAGTTAGAAAAATTAGCTGTTCCAGTTGCTTTTCATGTGCATACATCAAACTACCGTTCTAGGAAACAATTCGTTGACATGTTGGATCCTGGAAACTTGTCTTTGCTTTTGTTTGCTAGTAGAATGCTCAGTTAATTCCAAAGGTTTAGCAAGCACCTTTTTTTTTTCCCCATCAGAGTTTAATTAATCTGTTCTCATTCTATATGAATAGATATCTTCTGGTCACTGAGACACAGGACATTGCTTTCACATTCGTACACTTTCCCCATGCTAATTATTTGAACTGCTTGATACCCCAAATGTACAGTCATTAACCTCCGTGGAGCTTGTCAGACTGCACATTGGCGATGGATTTTAAAGAAGCATTTGGGCATGGCCTGAATGTGTAAAACAATGTATTCAGTGTTGTATGTTGGGCCTGTTCTCTACTGCATTTCACAGTCATTTTCGCTGGCACAGAAGTCAGGGCTGACTTCCATGAGTTAAGGATCAGGCTATTAAGGAAAAATATGTATTTGACAAATGGAATTCCAGTTTGTATTCTCAGAGTTATCATGAGCAGGATGGGTTTTTTGTTGTTGTTGTTTCTGGTTTGTTTTCATTTTCTATTGCTTAGATTCTTTCCTTAGCAAGATACAATGCTACCAGCACTCTCAAACATTCACAAGTCAGGTCCCTAGAAGACCAGAAGATTGTCTTGAATACTGTCCATTTTTACTACAGTCTGAAAAAAAGATGAAAGAGAATTGGAGAAAGGAAAAGAAAGAGTGAGTGTCTGTAGCTATGTTTATGAAACCCATTTGAGAGGCAGAGGATCTCTTCTCTGGCCCCTGATCGACCATGCATTTTGAGTGAATAGCGAAGGGTGTTTTGCAGCAGGGACTTCATTTTTTTGCAGGAAGCTGCCCTTTGCCACTGGTCTGTAGGAACATACAACACCTAGTTTAGCTCTTACTGTGTATTGCAAAGCTTTGCAATGCAGAGGGGAACAACTTCAGCAGGAGAATCAGCCTGAAAAATATTCCATGAGCTGTTGGATGGTGCATCTTCCTCTAAACTGAGGCTTGAATCTTCTGAAGATACTAGGAATGCAGATAAGTTCTTTGAAATTGGTAGGAAACAAATTTTGATTTTTAATTTAAATAAATACATGCAAAAAAATAGCACTATTTTTTCAGCTTACCTCAAGATACAACAGGTTTACCAAAGTCTTTATGTCTTTGTGCTTGTGATGCACAGTAGTCATCAAGCTGGCTACTGAATTAATTCCTTATAAGATCATTTAACTTCAAAACTTCGTATTATACAGGTCACATGTTCTGGTGATATTCAGAAGGGAATTGTCACTTTTAGACAACTAATATCAGTCATTCTTCTATCTATATTTGGTTTGCAGGCTCAGGAAAGTGTGATGGCAGTTATTAACTGCTCTCAAGAAATCCACTTGCAAGATGGATTTATTTCTTGATTAATGATGGAGATTATTCAAGTATTAATTCCAGTTTTTTATATCACAAACTTGATATCATCCTTGTTCTCTCCACCCTTAAAATTACTATGATTACTCTAATTGTTAGAAAGCTATTATTTGATTCAGATTTGCAAAGTAATTATCAGCTAGTAGCACATCTGCCATTTCTTACTAAATTTTGGTATGTATTGTTGTATCTCAATTAACAAAAGATCTACTAACCGAAGCATTGCTGTATGAATTCTAGTAAGGCTTTCAAGCATGACATAAATTTTGTCCTGATTGATTCTGACTCTTACTGTGTGCTGTTTAATTTATTGCTTTGCATTTCAGAATTGTCTGTGAACCCGGTGCTTGATGTTTTATACAATGATTTCTTCATCTGCAGCAATCAGATGTACATCTAGAGGTTTTAACTGATGGAGTATCCTTTATGACATTATTTTTACTTCTGCTTTGTGAGTTGTATTCTCATTGCCTTTTTTCTTTGATTGTGTCACAGGCTACTGGAATTAAACAGAATTACAGTTTTTTAATCTCATCTTTGAGTTAATACTGCTAACATAATGGGATAATGATCTGTATATTTCTAGCTTTTCTGTCATGAGTATGAGTAAAGGCAGCCAACATACCAGCTATTAATACTGGAGCATCATTGATGTGCTTTTCAGACTAGCTATACTTCTTATATAAAGTTGTTTAACTTGTGTACAAAGTTACAAAACATTTAAGGATGAGATTTTGAGCATTCATAAATATGCACAGGTGCTTGTGTGCACACCCAAACACACACACACACACATACTTCAAATGTTTGCAAACACTTCTGTATGAGATAAACAATCTCAACAGCCTACTACTGAGCTGTTTGAAATATGTCTCCTATCAAATGGTATTAGTTCAGTTCAGGTGCAGCATTGTTTTCTTAACACTGTAAACTCTTCTGGGTTACCAAGTTCAGTTTACGTACATTTTCTGTAAAAATACTCTCATGATGTTTTTTAGATGCTATTATCAGACAAATTCCATTTCAAGGAGTCTTCAGGCTTTTCTCAAACTTCTCCAGTCTCCAGATTTAGAACTATCTCTTATTCCAATGGTTCTCCTTTACAACATTTTCATATTTCAGTGATTTTCCTTGATGGTTTTACACATAAGGATAGTAATGAAAATTGTCCTAGAAAGTTCAAAATTAGAAAGAAAAGTAATATAATTTCTTGAATCTCTATCTGGGTTGGGAAGAGTGGAATATATGTGGTTTCAATTTCATTTAATGGCTGCTTTAAATGACTATTTAGATATTTTTATTGTCCTTAGTATTTGCATATATTACTGTCATATGAAGAACCCCAGCATGTTGTCTGTGTATTAGAATTATTAAATAAATTCCATAAGCCTTGAACAGACTGAATTGTGATCCATAGCTTCAGAATTTTTATGGAAGTGAAACAAAGAAGGATAATAATTTTTTCTTCTGTAGTGGAGCTGTATATCCTAGGCTATAGAGACACTGATTTTTGAATTGTTATCTAGGCTTTTTTTAATTTGTTGACTTTTGAAACAGTACAGTACTGTAATTTTTTTTTTAATGCTTATTTTTAAAATGGAATTTCATGTTCTATTAATAATTTTGGTCTGAGTGCATTTGGCTAAGTCTAATCTATTTATAGTACAGAAATACATATATATCTGTGTCTCGGCTTAACCCCAGCCAGCAACCAAGCCCCACATAGCCACTCACTCACTCCCCCATCAGGGGGGTCAGGGAGAGAATCAGAAGGGTAAAGCTAGAAAACTTGTGGGTTGAGATAAAGACAATTTAAAAGGGAAAGCAAAAGCCATACACATAAGCAAAGCAAAACAAGGAATTAATTTACGGCTCCCCATGGGCAGGTAGGTGTTCAGCCATCTCCCAGAGAGCAGGGCCCCATCACACGCAAGGGTTACTGGGAAAGACAAATGCCATCACTCCAAACATGTCCCCTTTCTTCTTCCACTCTATATATTGAGCATGATGTCATATAGTATGGCATATCCTTTTGGTCAGTTGGGGTCACCTGTCATGGCCATATCTCCTCCCAATTTCCCATACACCCCTTGTCTCCTTGCCAATGTGGCAGTACAAAAAGCAGAATAGGTGTTGGTTCTGTGTAAGCCCTGCTCAGCAATAACAAGAACATCTCTATATTATCAACCCTGTGTACAGCACAAATCCAAAACACAGCCCCATACCAGCCACTGAGAAGAAAATTAACTCTATCCCAGCCAAAACCAACACAATCTCTCAACATCAATACTAGAACATTGGAGTATTTGAATTGTTTTGTACAGAATGTGCCTTCCCTTTTAGACTTCCTGTGGAATTGGCTTCTACAACAGCAAACTACTTGAATTACATGTTAAATCTGTCTATTCAGGGTGAAATTTCTATTTCTCATGTACAACATTCTGGTATTTCTCTAGAGTAGCTATTTGGAAGCAGAACTATGCTCTTCTGGGCATGGAGAGTGAGGCAGCTTCTGTTACAAGTTAGGTGGGTCTATATTCCAATAAGCAGATTGATGTCTTTCTTCTTACTAAAGAGATTGTGGAAGCTGCTCTGTTGCAACTCGCTGCTTAAAAAGGCAAATCTCTCCAGCTCCAAAGCAAAACCAATACTTTGTAACATAAGCCTATTCTTATGCTATTTTTTTAACTAGAAGTCCAAATTTATTTGATTATTTTTGCTGGTGCTGAGGTTTCCACATTATTTTTCTACTCCTTCACTTGAAGACAGGCCACCATTTAAACATCCAGCAGGCCTGGCACTTTGTCTTGTTTCTACCTGATCAGATGCTCATTTTCTGCTCTAGACATAACAGATCCTTAGACACACTAATACTTCACAAGTGTAGTGTAAAACCACATAGTGTCTTCAAAGGGCCCGAGTAGGTAAGGTCTATATGCTGAAAACACATTACTAAAATGAATGTTAAAACAGTTAAGTAAAAATTGTAAGTGTTGAAATCTCCAAAGGGTCTTTGAATAGCTGACAACTCCATCTGGAGGCAAGAACTTTCCAGGAACAAGTCCTTTAACTGAGACTTTTCTTGCTGAGCTTTGAGGCTGAGTCAAGGTTACTATAGATTGTGCTAAGAAATCTGTCAGACTCACAGGAAAACTACTACAACAGGGTCTTATGATGTCAGGAGAGTCTGACCTCCAACTTTTTTTCAACCACATCATCTATGCAAACGTATTATTGGAGGCCAGGTGGTACATGGCTACTATGGTGGCTTTCAGGCATTTCGGATGGCTCTTCCTGGGCACTTTTCACCTGCTGAGCTGTGCCTTGTCTGGAGTCTGTATTGGTAAAAAGTTCAGAACTTCATTTATGGTACAACAATTATGTAGTTTGATCCATGTCCACATTTTTCATTTGGCATGACACTACCCTTATTAACACAGAGAGAACTAAATTTGTAAGTGATTATCACTATTTGGTGTATAATATAGATTAGGAATGCTACAATTTTTTCATAGTTTCAACATACACTGATCAAATCATACCACCCTGGGAAGATCATAGTTAAAATTACATGTCAAAGAAATTCAAAGATTTGGGTACAGGAGGGCACATTTAAATCATTCAGCCTTATCTGTGTCCTCTATTGATGCTGTATGGTTTCTGTGGGATTGGGGAATTTTCATAATCTCCTTTCCATTTACACCAACTCTCAAAGAAGCTTTGAGTGTTTTCCTTTTTTCTTTTTTTTCCCTCATGGTGTCACTACAGCCCAAACCTGACAAATCCTCCTGCATCCAAATCCTCAGCACACTGGATGAAATATTTGTGTTCTGCTGTCTTCAAAGGTTGTCTTCCATGGCCCAGAACTCAGAGAGTACAAGAAATGGATAACTGTTGGGTGAGCAAAAGTTAGTGTGCATAGGTTTCAGTGCCTGTAGAGGCTTGGAAGCTTCTTTTTCTACAAAGCTTTGTGCCTCTGGAGAGTGGTTATTTGCAGTATGAAAGGGGACAAGTCTCAGAGTCAGGAGTTTGCTGGGCAGCAAATGTATCAGAAATTAAACTGTATACTAACTTTCTGTGCTTAACAGGCAGATAAATGTTCTTAAACTATTGGAATAAATATTTGCATAATCTAGTGAAAGTCAACTTCAAAGGCAATGTTATTGTCTGGTTAATAATTATTACCTGTATAACGTTGTGAATAAAAGGTTCTCATGTTCAGGCCTAGTTCTCTTACTGCTCATCATTAAGACAAAGTTTATTGAACGTGTTAGCAAATGTATGGTCCAAAATTTTATTTAGTGCAGAAAGAAAAGAAGACCAATTGGCAGTTTTTATTTGTGAAAGCGTACATGACCTCCAGCTATTTATGTCATACACTGGCATTGCATCTGTGGACTCCCAAAGTAGATCTGCCGTGAAAAGATGACCTCTGTCTTATTTATGGACATAATAGAGGACAATAGTCAACATGCTGAAATTCTAACTTCCTGACATTTTTTATCAACCTCAGTAATACATTTCAGCTGGAAAATGCTGATGTTGTCAACAGGCAGTTTTTAGATATTGTGTTCTTGTTGGATTTTCTGTAATTCGGCATCTGTAACTGCTGGTTTTACTTCTAAGGGAGTCTCTTACACTGTAAGTACTACCTCAGACATTCCTATACAAGCATGTAATTAATCCTTTCAATTTTCAACAACATTTCTGTCTTCTCATTAAGTGGTAATTTCCTATATCAGAAATCTAATGTCTTCTCTAATTGGATGATTATATTTCAAGATCAGAAAGATTTTTATATGCTAAGTGGATTTAGTGTTTTGGAATTCAGAAAAAAATATACGACTTGATTTGTTTCTTATTGCCTTTAAATTTTTACTTGAAGTTGTTTGCAAATTAGTGCTTTGACATTTTCATCACAAAATTACATACTAACCCTACCCCTTCAGCTTAAAAAAAAAAAAGCCAACCCCCCCATTATTAAGATTCCAATGTCAAGTTTTCAGAGGCTAGGGTGAAAAAACGGCATCTTGTCTAAATATTGTATTCATAACTTTGCCTTTACCTCAGCTGAAGGCATTAAAATATTGCCTTTAATTATATGAAAAATCATGCAATGAGAAAATTCTGGGTATTCTTTGCTTAAAACTCTGTTGGGGATTATAGGAAGAAATACTCTTGTCTATATTATGGCAGTTGCAGCTTGTCTTGAAGAGATGGATTCATCTCTTTCATCTGCTGCAGGATTTCTGAACAAGTTACCAAAATCAAACTTATCACGGGTGGTCACTCGTTTTCTTTTTGCCTGGGGTCTTGGAAATATTCTAAACACTCAAAACTGAAAGCCAAGGCAATGAGAGCTGAGTTGCTGGGCTTTGAACATGAAAAATGCTACACAGTGATTTCACAAATGTAATGTCCAAAGTGAATGTGTACATTTGACCTCAAACTTTTAGGCCTGGTTTCAAGATGTTCCTCATCTCTCAGGTTAATCTGAAAGTAAATTATATTACGATTTTGAAGGATAATAATAATAGTAATGGGGTAATTTTGTCTTCAGAGCAGTGTTTGAACTATGTACAACAAAGCCACAGATACCCACTGAATGATGAGGACTAAATTAATAGTTGCTTGTTACATGAAAAGAATCCTCCTCCACTGCAGCATGCAGCTATACTGTACAAACAAACAAAAAGTTAAAACACATTGAAAAAAACTCAAAACATAAGAAAGCATACTGACAGCGACATAATCAGAGTGGAAATACCTAAGGTGGGAGTTCTCAGGCTATGGTATGTGTATCACTAATGGTATGAAAACTATTTCAAAGTGGTCTTCAAATAAAATCTGAGCATCTGAGCAGAAGAATGTCTCCTCCTTCATACAAGTTCCTATTATTGCATTCTTACAGGAAACTGGGATGAAGACCTGGAAGCATGCATATGGTTTGGTACATGTCACATTTCCACCATTGTCACTAATCTGTAAAATACAATTCTTTTTCCAAAGCAAACTAAAACGGTTACTTCAAGCTTAAAGGATGACCTGCCAAGTGGTAGGTCACATTAACTCAAGCAAAGTGTCAGGCTACACTTACTCCCCTCCTCCAATTCTTAATTAGCAGGGAAGATGCAGTCAAATGACATTGTGTCATTCTAGGAGTATCCTCAGGTGCACTTCACAAGCTTTTGCTAAGTAAGTTAATGGAGCTAGTGAGAACAAACAGGAGTAACTTGTTCTCTGTGTAATTTTAAAGTAATCTGCTGACAGCTAAAGAACTGTGAATATTAAATTCTATTCCAGACATTTCAGTACACAAATTATAGCAGGCAGAGACTTTTCCCACCTGCTACTCATCAAACCTACCCTACTCTTCTTATCCCTAGCTTTCATTATCATCTGGTTATAATTGCCTGGCATTCACAATTTGTATTCCTTAAACTTCTCATAGCTCCTTGATCAACACGCCTGAGCATCTTGTCCCAGCCCGAGTTATGTCTGTTGTTTCCTCAAGCTGGTCTCCCCATCTGGCCAGCCCCCGCTTTGTCCAGGTCTCAAGTTTTGCCCACATGCAGAGCCATTTCATGACTGAGGCACAGCAGTGTCTTCATCTACATTTTCAGTGAGCAAGTATTTCAAAGGAAGTTTTCCTGAAATCTTATAATTTAGCATTGCTGGATTTTTTACCATGATACTTGCTACAATTCCCTAGTTAAAAGTTTCTGCTACAATGAGATTGCTGGATAGATACATGTGTTTTAAAAGTATATTTAATTTATCACTTTATATCATCATATGCTCTGTAGTTATGTAAGCAACCATGTACATAAGTATGACTGCGTAAACCAAAAGTATAGATATAAGCTTAAGCAATTTGCACAGGTGACATTATCTGAAAAATGAGAATTTCTTAAATTGATTATAGCTAACTAATGGGTAAACTCACAATTAGTCATACTGTCATTAGGTAACCACGTAAGTAGGTTAATTAATATGTGGCCATGCATTTAATAACCCAATCTGAACTTAAAAATACATTATAGATAATATTGCAATTCTATGTCGCTTGGAAAATTTATTAATTTGAACATTTATTCAAACAAGAACAAGTATCCAACTTAACTGATAAAGATATATAAATGTACAAAGATTTTTGGATCAATACAATGTATTAGAATTAATAGTCCTAAATGAGATTAAACCAGTGTATAGTATTTAATGAGTAGAAGAATAATTCAGTATTTTGAACAGTATGGGAGGTGGTAAGTAGCATTTCAAAAACATTCTCAACTGACAAAGGAAAAATGTGTTAATGCTTCCTACTCAATATAATATAAAAGTAAATACATGTGTACCCACTTGAATGTGTAGTCATAAACACATTTATTTGTATTAATTTGAATCCAATAGAGTAGTATACAGTAACATGATTAATACAGGACAATTTAAAAATAACTTTCATTGGGCAGTCAGTGCTAATGGGTTTACTTTTATACTGAGGTAATCTATGCATGGCTGTTGACTAGCAGAATTATTAAAAACAGTATTCATTGTTATGGTTTCAAAGCTAATACACTTAAGTAGTAATCATGGATAATCACTGGCTTATATGAGTGAGCAAGCTCTTCTGCTGCCTTTAAACATATACATAAAAGTTCAGAACTGTGCAATATATATTAATGCATTGTATCTTGACAGAGTCCCAAGCTGCCTGTGAAGTTACTGCACTTCAAATACTTTCTAGTACTTACAGATGTGTCTGAATGCTTCACTTTGCTGCTCTTTTTCAGAAGAGAATAGAAGTGAATTAGGGAAACCCTGCTGAATATTTAAGAAAATATTCTGCTGCATAACTGAAGTGGCAGGAGATCCATAAAACCAGCCTCCAGTAATGCTGTGTGGTTTATCACTCTGTAGTTGAGGTAAAAACTTCCCTGTGGTTAAATCACCACTCACATTCCATTTTTGGTATTCATGCACCAACGGCAGTCTGTAAGCATACAACATTTTCCACAGTGGATCCAGAAAATAAGGTGTTTGGTAAAGCCAATTTGGTACTGGGCAGGAGGGATATTGTCCCCATGGCATGAAATAATTCACAGCAAGGCAGTGCTCTAGCTCCTTTTGATGCCCTCGCTTTCGTGACCTTCGATGTTGCCTGAAGTCCCCATGAGCAAAGTCATTTAAGTTTGATGGATGAATACTCCAGTAGTTTCCTTTGCCATCCTCACATCTTCCCACCTTGATGAAACAATCATTTAGTGAAAGGTTGTGCCTTATACTGTTTCTCCAGCCTCGACCTTTGTTCCTGTAAAAGGGAAAGTTATCTTCAATATATTTGTAGATAGCAGCTAAATTCAGTTTATTTGTAGGGGAAGAAAGAATTGCCTTTGCAATCAAGGCTATGTAAGATAGAGGTGGTTTTTCCAGAAATCTTCCTTCATCCACAGTCACAGGAAGACCCTTTTTAGCAAGTACATGAGAGCTGGGAATTCGAGGTGCAATCCTGTGAACCAGTTTTCCTTCTTCTTTTTCTCCTACTGTACAGATGTCTAGGCTTCCTTCACTGTTTTTGGAAAAGTCTTCACTCATTATAGCAGCATGAAACCTAGCATTTATTTTAAGTGTTCTGATATTTTACTGCAAGCAACCAGTTGAATAATTGGTCCTCTGAATATAATCAGCAGGAGAAATGAAAGTTGGACTTTAAATGTGCTGCTCTCACATATCGAGATTCCTATTTTATACTCTTATGTCAACATCCTTAGCAATGAAAACTGAACTGCCTATGTTTGCAGAAGTCAAAGTGCAAGTGGTAGCTGAATGAAAAAAAATACAAAATAATTATAATAAGTATGAAGATAAACAGACCATGACGTTAGCCTCTCACTGTGTTATAATCTAAGAAAACACCCTTCAGTGTTCCCCATTGAAACATAATGATTAATGAGAAATTGATGGTGGCTAGACAGAGTTGTGAAAGGATTAGACCCTCCAGTGATATGCAGAACAAACTGAAACCAACATGTTGGTTCCTGTGTTCTACACTTAATCAAACATGTTGTATCTAGTACAATAAACATTTGTTTTACGTGCTAATAGAAAGTACTGTGTGCAAGTATTTTATAGCTGCCTATTCTTGGTGAAACTGAATTAAACCAAAAAAACCAAACCAAAACCAAACCGAACCAAACCAACCCCCCCAAAAAAAACAAACAACCCCAAAAAAACTCAAACACAAATTGCTCCCCTTTGTTTCAGATTAACTCTCTGATCTCAATTGTACAATTAGCTTTCATGCTGAGTATGCATGTGACCAATCCTACTGACCCAAGAAACCACTTGAGGGAGCAAGTACCACTCAGAGCCAAAGAGTGCTGTGCTCTGGCACCCTCAAAGCACAAACTGTTGCTTGAACTTTAACATGACCCTCAGCCTCCTGAGGCCTGACACTGTTAAGGAAAAGACAGTTATCTCATCTTGGAAAAGGCTGCCCAGAGAAGCTGTGGATGTTCCATCCCTATAGGTGTTCAAGGCCAGGTTAGATTTGGCTTGGAGCAACCTGGTCTAGTGAAAGGTGTCCCTGCCTATGACAGAGGGTTTGGAACAAGATGATCTTTCAGATCCCTTCCAACCCAAATCTTTCTATGATTCTATGATTTCAAGAGATTAGTCTAGGAAAGTAATTAAATATATTGAAATATATTCTAAAGCAAATCAAAATTAAATTGTAAAAGCTTTGAAAGAGTATGTATTGTCTTCCTTTGGGTCACTTTTGATGTTCAAAGTATGTATTCACAAATGAGATTTGTGTTTTGAGGCATCAACAATGTCATCAAAGATTTAATTGGATGAAGCTGAAGTTGATGCTGTTGTTCAGGCTCTTATGGTCTTTGAAAATATCCCTTCAGATGCTCATTCAAAGAGAGAGAGAGAGAGAGAGAGAGAGACACTAGGGTATCCATTAAAATGATTCCTTTCCTCCTGAGGTTAAATTCACATCCTGACTGATCCTTTTGATTGGGCACTCGTAAGCCTTGTCTCAAGTTTCCAAATCTGCCAACCTATGTTTCAGTTGGTAGCCACAATATTTTTAGATCAGAAAACAAGATTCATAATGCAACACTGTAGTTCCCATGGGTTATCTAGTATTTCTGTGCCAGAGCAGGATTGCCACCTGTTTGCTTGTAAGATTTAATATACCATTTTATAGTAATCATTGTGAGTGGGATGTATCTGGTATTTTAGCAGCCTTGGCTGTTCAAAAATCCTAGTGATGACATGATGAGATATTTAACTGTTTTTCCTAGGTCTTGAGACTCAGCAATCACCTCTTATGAAGACATTCATTTGACCTGCTCTATTCCTATTAGAATTTCTCTGTCTGAAACATCCCAATGTTGCCATCATCTTCCTGTGACTCATAGTTTTTCATAACCTTCTGATGACAAATTTACCCATTTTGTTCTCCTCCTCTGTTATTTGCAGCTGAACAGTTGCCAAGTTGTAGCAGAAATTATTGAGATTAGCTCTGAAATGTGTGATCTTGAACTCTAGACTATTTATTACAATCATCCCATTTCTGTTGCTGCAACTGTAAGCAGGTCATGCCTAAAGGGGTTCCTACAATAATAACATCAAAAGTTTGATTTCAATTCAGAATACTGTATTCGCTGTAGATTATTAGGTTATTTCTACTGAGATTTGTGTTTTTATGGAACACTGCAGTTGTAGACTGGAGAACAAATACTGCTCGCTGTAACAAGGACTTTGGGTACTTTTCCTCATATCTCCAACAAAGAATCACAGAATCAACCACCTTCTGCTATTTTAGTAATTGAGAGGATTTTAAAGGACAAGGCACAGAACCTACACTTTGAGTGCCTACAAATATCCAAATTAAATTAAGGAAAAAATATTAATACAGTTTTCAGCTTTAAGGACAGCATTTCAGAAACTGAGTTTATTAAATGGATCTGAAGAATTCAGAAATTTAAATGTATATGGCCAAAAGTCAAAAGCATGAAACTTGAACTCAAATTCTAATCAAGAAGAAAAATTGTGTTGAAAAAGGCTCCATACCTGAACAGTTCTTTCAATAAGTAAAAGAATATTCTAAAGGGAAAGATAGATAAAAAGATGAGCAAAAAAAGCTACATTTTGAAGAACTGAAAGGCCTGATTGCTTATTTTTTTTTTCAGATATGCCTTCAAGGAAAATATTAATCCCACACTTCTGGGCCTCTTGCTTGTTCCTCCTTTCTCCATGTTATTTCAGGGATTAACTTTTATTTTCCTCTGAGTCTTATCATTAAAGGTGAAAATCTCTCTTTCCCAAATCAAGGTTCCTTCTATAAAAGTAAAACAAATTCCCTATTTTATCCTTATTCTTTGTGAGAACCCTCTTGTCTGAAGTGGCTGCAAAGCTTTTGCATTAGAGGGAGAACAGCTTTCATTGGCTCAATGTCTGGTTTTATCTGAAAAGCAGAATGGGAGGTAGGGAAAGTATACTGTCTACTCTTACTATGCAGATTTTTTCCAATCTAGGGAAGCAGATTCCTTTTCAAATATCCACACACACCTTAATAAAGCAGCATTTTTGTTGTTTCATTCTCTACAGAGCTGCTAAAACCTTAGAAATCTGAGATTTCTTACAAAGCACCATAGCAAAGAAGGGACTAGCTTTATCAGCCAGACTAGTTAAATAGTTTAGCCTGCAGATTTGTCAATAAGTGAAATATTATTGAAAATATGAATGAGGATACCAAAGTATTTGGAAATTCTATTCCAGTAATGTAATCTTTTCTGAATTTTCACTGTGCAAGGATTGTTGTTTTTTTTCCCTCTCTTTGTTACTCTTTGGATCTCTGTCATCAATTTAGGTTAAACAGAGTTTTGTCAGGGACTTAGCTGTGATTGTTTGGATCCAGGCTATGCCCTTACAGTAATTTTAATGTTTCTTTTTCTGTACATATATTTACAAAGCCTGCCATTTTTCTGCTTGGCACTGTGAAAACAAGCACAAGTTTTAAATAGTGATCCGGTTTCAACTTTGGGTCACAGAGGAGACCAGTTACAGTCAGAGGACAAAGTTTTGTTAAAAGGTCTGACAGTGCGTACAACCTGTAACTAAGAGCAGAAAACTATCAAGGGCAGCTTTTGTCCTCACTCAGCCTTTATTAGTGATATTTAACTACAATCATATAGAATTTAGAAAGAAAATATTGTTTAAATTAAATACTATGTTTTCTTCCTTAGGTCTACATACTTTAAGAATGAATTACTGTTTAAAAATACCTCTTGCAATGCACCATCATTGTTTTTTTTCTAAAATATGTAACCTTTAAAATATTTCTTCTACCTCTGGTTCAGCACTTTTGGCCATTCAACAGTCAGCTGAATAGTGGTCTCTGCAAGGAGAAAATCTATTTATGTTTTATCCTAATAGTTTTATTTAATAGCAGTGCAACAAGAGATATACTATCATTTGAAGAAGTGCAGTTTTCTAGGGCACAGAGGAATACACTCTTAGGAAGTAAACTGGAACCAGATTTTATACTAACCATCTTTAGTCCATTCTTAAGACATAACTGTTTCTCAGTTGACACAGAAAGGTATAGTCTCTTTCCTCCCAGTTAAGGCAAAGAAAGATCAACTCGTCAGTTCTAATAATAGATACGAAAAACCCCATAGGCAGGGGTGAGTATTTGTCAGTTAAAAGCCTATTTGACTGTAGTTTTTGTTGCTCTGCTATGTGTTTAATTAGGTCCCAAGCCTACTAATTCTGCGAGGTTTTTCACTGTAATGTTTACTATGCTAGTTGATAGAGAAGCTACCCCATATAGAGCTGTCTTATTCTTATTTTCTACACATTCTTACTCAATTCTACCTATTGATTCTGCTGTTACTTAAACATTTGTCTTGATTCAACACTTGATTTTGATGTGTTCAAAACCAGTAAGAAATGAGACTTTAAAAAAAAAAGTCTTCAAAAAAGGAAGTTGTCCCATTAAAATGTTCTAAAATTACCTGCTGCTGTTACACTTTGAAAGGAAATAGTTACTCTGCTGTCTGGTTTAGGTATTTTAGGGCACCAGTTTGCAAGATGCAGAGAACAAATGATATTATTTTTCATTATCATATTTTCAAAGTGTTAATTCAATCCTTACATGTGTAACTGTGCTCAAAATGGTCTAACTTTATATACAATTTTGCTGGAGTATGTGTACTGTTAGGAAAAGTTTAACTCAGTGCAAACTGTCCAAACAAGACCTAAATCATGTGGAGAACAGATATAAACCTTTACCCTTCTTCACTGAAGAAGGTGAATCTTGTGGATAGGAAACTGTTTTCAACAAGAGTGTGGTTTTCCTCGGTTCCCAGCTATCCTTGTTGGTCTCCATCCTTACAACCACTGGTATTTCTTTCTTGTACAAAGGCAGAATATTTTGCCTCTTTCATATTGTTTACTTCTTATATAGCATTTTTCTCTTTCCTATTTTAACTGCCCTTAGTAAGTACGCACTCTTTCTCTGACTAGATAATGGCATTAGACTGAAGACTTTGTTGTTCACTGGTAGCACTTAGACTAAAGTAACAAATAACCCTTTACTTCACAGCTCTCGTTTCTTTACACCCAGGGAAGAAGTAGAAGATTTGAACTCAATGCATGACAAAACAGTTACAGATGCACAGAGTAATATGAGTTAATTAATGTCACTGACAATATTTGATTTAAACAAAAAATGTCTTTGAATATGTCTTTGTTTTCAGAACATCCTGCAGTGTATATCCTTCCTTCCTAAGCAGCCTTTGTCATGGCATGACAGCATACAGTGATTTGTTTGGTAGCTTGGGAAGAATGTCTAACCTAATACCTGCTGAAGCCAATGGAAAGTCAACAAGCATGATTGGTGTCAACAAGCATTAAGAAAAGAAAAATTACAACAAAAATAATCAACAGACCAAAACCCTCATTAACCAGACTTTAACCTATTTTCATGCAATCTAGTGGCAATAGTAGTTTCCACGGGTTTTCTTTATTTAGTTTTCTCCTTCTGTTTTCAACTAGAAATGAATCTGTTCTCAAAGCTTGCCTTGGTCTGAAATGTGCCCAAGTGCAGTCGGTCAGCAGCCCTCCTCTTGCCTGCACCTCTTACCTCTGTGTTCCACCACAGTCCACCGGGGAAATTACCTTCCCATTTGCATTTGTCTGTTCTGCTTTTTGTAAGAAATATACGGAATGAAAAAGGGGAAACAGCTTTTCACAGAAACAGGTGTAACCACTAAGGTAACAGTATCATGTTTGCATAATTACAGCAGTAATATTTTCTTAGATTATGTTGACAGAAGAAATTGAGTTGCCATTAGAGCAAGAAGCCTCATTTTCCAAGCTGTACCTAATTCACAGAGTACAAAGTCAAAATGTGCATGCAGCAAATCAGCTCTGCAGCTCTGTGCAGAGCTGTAAGTGGAAACAGGCAGAAGTGCTGCTTCTATGGTCCCACTAGGAAAAACTTTGGACTCTTCTGTGAGGGAAGTTCTGGAGATCTCACTCCTTTCTTAGACACTCATGAATACATGACTGGGTAGCACTATCACCTATCTTTAAATAAGAAGTCTTGAATGCATTTACTGTTGCCCCTTTTTGACGAATACAGCATTGTACGGTATGGGCTCAAAATAAATAATGTCCCTGAAGTATAGGTGTTATGTAGTTTGTGGTTGAAAGATATTTTTGTAAATCTTTCCTGATACGCCATTTTCTCAAAGTATTATGGTATTAGGGAATTAGGAATGTTTTTACAATAGCAGGTGGGGTGGCTATTGTGGAGTTAAGATGGAGAAGCATGGTAAGACCTGGAGATGATCTCATGGTGTGGGAGGATGCCTCATCAGAAAAGGCGATTCATGGTAAGATGCAGTTTACCTTATAATCTGGTAATAGTCATACCCAGTCAGCGCTGAAGTTCCTAGAGGTGAAACTATAGCAAGAGGAGAAAGGATTCAAAGTGTCCTGAATGAAGAATTAGGTTTCTAATATGCGTTGAGATCTGTGATCATGCCACTAATGCTGTCAGTCTCTATCATGGCTAATTTCAAGATAGTCTTGCTTTATTTCTTAGCTTGTGCTGTACAATTAGATTATAGTGTAGGGTTACCCTTTGAAACAGATGCAAGGAAAGCAAGAGAGGTGAAATAGTATGATGGAAAAAGGTGACATTTTGAGTTCAGGATCTTTGTTCTGTAAAGACAGAATCTTTCCATGCATGGAATGCCATAAAAGTAAAAATTAAATGCTAACTGATTAAGTTGATTTAGAAGCCACTGTTTCATTTCATATCATGTGAAGATGTCCTGCATAAAGGTTGAATACCCTTTAAGAAGTGCAATGTGTTTCTTTCTTCTGTTTATAGCTGTGTGGTACAGATTTGTGTTTCAGAGTTGGCTGCATAAGTTATTTCAGTTGCTTTTCTCTCTGTTTGGCTGGATGACACTGAATGCAGTCTAGCATTAGATGATTTCATCGTCCAATTAGTGTTGAGTTCAGCCATATTTACAATGGTGCATTACAAGTTCATCTCCAGTGTAGTCACCTCAATGTTTTATAGTATTTCTGGTTGGTTTAAGTTGTGATGGCTAACCCTTAGCTAGAAAAAGCTGTCCTAGTATCTGGCCCACTGAGTCAGCATGGTATAAAGCCAAGGCAGAATGTGACATTTTTTTATATCTGAAAACACTGTAAAAATGGACTTGAAAATATATAAAGGAGTATTTTACAATATAGAAACTATTACTTGATGAAGTGCACATCCTAATCAGAGATTAATAGCTCCTCATTCATGCAATATAATGAATTTGTTGTGCAACATAAATTGATCATCTAAAAATAGCTCTATTTGTGCAATTTAACAGTGCAAAGAAGTCAGTTTTTAAATACTGTTCTTCTTCTTAGCACATAGAGCCACATAAAATTAGGAAATACAATATTTAAAATGTATTATTGAAATTATAACACCTAATACTATCAGATGGAGAAAGGCCAACATAGCTCACACACCATAGAATCTATTAATAGGCCTGACTCCCTTTGCAATGTCAGCTGTAACACTAATCCTTGTTTTAAATCATAGTGTCTCAAATATCAGCTGCTACTAGTTGTACAGTTCTCTTTCAGTTTATATCAGAGAGCCCAATGGAGTCTTTTGAAGGACCCAGTCAGGTTAACAGGGCTAAATTATTACAAGTCCCCACGGTAAATGATTTTGCTTCAGAGGACGAAGATGTTAAAATCAACCTTGAACTTCGTTTCTCTCCACGTCCCCGAAGACGGAATTCTGCATCTTCAGAGGAAGAAGAGCCAGATACTCCCACCAACATATCAAGAAAAGTTTCATTTGCTGATGCATTTGGGTTTGATCTTGTGTCTGTTAAGGAGTTTGATAGCTGGGAATTTCCAAATACAGGACAAGAAAATGATAAAGAAGATGAAGTTTTCCCTCAGGATGAGTACTTTTTCTCTCAGCTGTTTACACTACCTCCTTCTCAAGAAGAACTTCTGCAAAAAGTGCGAGAGCAAAAAGTAATGCTGGAGTCAATCCTGTTTCTGCCTGGAATTACCTGTATGAATGGCATTATACGAGTCCTCAATATATCCTTTGAAAAACAAGTGTATGTTCGAACGACACTGAATAACTGGCTCAGTTATTATGATATCCTCGCAGAATTCATGCCTAATTCTTGTGGTAATGAAACTGATCAGTTCTGCTTTAAGATTTCTTTGGTGCCTCCTTATCAGAAAGATGGAGTTAAGGTAGAGTTCTGTATACGCTACGAGACATCAGTTGGTACCTTCTGGGCAAACAATGATGACAAAAATTACACACTGATCTGTCACAAGAAAGAGACTGTGCCCAAGGTGGATAATAAAGCCCTGAAAGAGGTTGCAGATAGGAATCTTAAAGGCTGCTTAAAGACAACACAAAGCAGGTGAGGTTACACCTTAACTTTTGGTAATTTCAAATATAGCTGGCTAATTCTGACTTTCTATGGGTGCTTGCTGAAGCCAAGACTGCCCATGCTGTTTTCTTCTGTTTGTTTTTGTTTGTTTGTTTATTTGTTTGTTTGTTTCATTGTTTGGTTGGTTTTTTTTAAATGAAAAATTAGACCAAGACTTGTTTTCAGTAAAGCTCTTGTATCTATCAGCCATCGGTTTTCTGCAGACAAATTAGTTGGGATCATAGTTTTAATAAATGTCCTGCTTGCCATTAATTTGAAAAGTAGTGTGAGGATCTGTACATTCTGGGCTATGTACTGATTTTGATCTCTGGCGGACATAAATTGAGCTGGCATCAGTGACAGCTTTGCTCCAGATTGGGGTAGCTGTACAGTTAAAACACTTCACATCCACTTCCTTTGTAAGTAAAATAAGAAATTTAAAAGCAAAACATGATTTATTTTATGATTCATTCTCTACATGCAATGATGAAATCAGAAATGGCACTGGTCATTCAGGAAGTGGAGAACTCAGGGAAGAATCCCATTGCAATTACAATAGCTAGTACAAATTTTTCTGCAAGTATTTGGGCTATTCTACAAGGCTTATAATTCCTTTTCCCTGCCACTGGTTGATGCTTCTGTTTCTCAAATGGTAAAATAAATAATGATTTATAAGGCAGAATTGCAATGTATTAAAGAAAAAAAATATAGCATTTATCTTGTATATGCTGTTCTAATTAAATATAGACAATATATTAATTGTAAAGTGGCTGTGGTTAATTTATAATTTAATCGCATATAGAGAGACAATTAGGAATAGTAACTTCTGGCTTCCTACCATTTTTAACTATCTTCTTTCTGTAAGCAAGGCAATATTAAATGCAAAAATCTAACTCTCAATTTCTTTTCTCCTCAAATTTGCTATAAATCAGTTGGAGTTCTGCAGAAGCAAATCTGTATTTTACCTGTAGTGTGCTTTCGCAATACTTAGATCCCAGACCTGAATTCATGTTGCATTTTTGCATTCATGTTGGGTTTTTAGTTCCTACACTCTTTCCAAATAAGGCAGTGCTGTGTGGTTTCTCTGGTGTTCTTCCACTCTACTGAACTGGCGGGGAAGGGGAAACAGAACTACAGCAGTGGTGTTCACCTAAGTAGGAGGGAGACAGCCAGGACTTCCCCTGTGCAGAACCTTCTTCCCAAAACCCAGACTTGCTGTGCTGGGAGCTTCTGCCAGCTCTAATCACAGATGAGCCCTGTGAGGAGAGGTTCACAATATGGCTTAGAGCCTGCATCAATGTCACAGTGTAAGAGCAGCTCCAGGGTGAACCTGAGACCTGATTCAAAGCCAGTCCACCAAGCTCTCCTGATAACTGTCCCTTGGGCCAGCTCTGGAGCCATCATGCTGATACTTCCATGGGGGAACATCTCAGTATGTCAGAGCAGAGGGAATGATGTTCTTACATGCCATGCTCAATTCCTGACATGTGTCTGCTTTTGTACATAATTTCTGTCCCTTAAGAAGTGATACATGACCCATTCTGGGTAAAGTAGATAGCCTGAGATACCCTGCAGAAGGACTGTGATATCAAATACCATAGGTTTATACAGGCAGTATGACTCCAGCCTGAGTTCGGGTAGCCCACATGGAGCAGATGATGGACAAGGAGAGCTAAGTCTTGATTTAGTGAGCCCTGAAGTGGGCTTCCAGATGCTTTCAGGAATAATCTGAAAATTTGGATACTGTTGGGCATCTAAGGTTGAATGGCTCCTAAGTATTTATTCCCTAAAGTTGTGTATATATACATGTATGTGCATATTTGTCCATATAGACACATAGACACAGGTATGTGTAAAATATGTAAACCAAAGCAGTCAGATTCTTGTCTGCGTTAGGATCTGCTACACACTTCTGTCAAACAAGCCTGTACTTTCAAGACCCCCTTTAGTCACAGAAGGATATACAGAGACCTTCCATTAAATGCAAAAATGATCTGAAAGTATCTTTAGAATATGGTTTCAGTGGTCACCAAGGCTTCTGAAAGTTTTGGCAGATTGTAATCCAGGACCAATTTTATGCTACAGGGACTTCATTGACTTCACAGGAGTTACAGCTTTCACCAGTGTAAATGAGGTCAGCGTTGAGGCCTTTTGTTTCAAACGAACTAAGATGCCAACTTCCATTGCTCACTTGTTCTTCAAAGTGTCTTTGTACATGTTGCCCCTTTGAGTGAGGAGGAACACCCTCCAGACATCTGCAAAAGTACCTCATTATTCTCCTTCAGACCCTCATTATAACTCCTTTGCTTTGATGTCTAGAAAAAAGCACAAGAAAAACAAACCCCCAAAACTGGGAAATTGAGGCTGCTGATGTGCTGTAACTCCTACATAACACATTGCTGCCCATTTACTAGTTCTCCTCCACCAGCTTGTCCCTTTCTCTCCTCTTGCTTTTTGTTCGGATGATAAACTCTGCAGCATTTATATATGCTGTGCTGGATGGTTATAGAATATTTAGCAAAGTGAAGAGTCCTCGCCCATAATTAGCTTGTCTTTGGGGTTGCAGTAATGCAAATAGATATACACAGAAGTAAAAATTTTATCTATGATTCACAAAATAAGGAGGCAGGTATGGAATATTGTTATACATGCCCATGAGCTGGACATCTTAAACTAAAGATTTCTTTATAGTGATCTGAATAGAAGGATAATTTAAGAGGACACTAATTTAGGCCTCTGTTTCAAATATAGAAACCTGTAATAACATTTTTTTTTAATTTTTTTAACTCTTGACTCTGAGATATTTATACTTTCTCTTAAAATGTGCAATTTGCCTCTTCAGTTAAAAAATAGGACATTAAAGAATCATGTTTTTTAAGCAGACAGTCTGATCCACTTTAGGGCATACTTGTGTGGCTCATTAAATGTCATTAATGAGGATTAGTTGTGTTAGTTAAGTGAAAGGAATAATACACACTTTCAGAGGAAGTTAGTGAAGAAACACACCATAACTATGTTGCCACTAAAAACATGATCCGGGACAGAGCTGAGTGAATGAGGGCAATGGAGTGGCTTCTGATGCAATTATTAAAAAATAAAATAAAAATGGACTTAACCCTCAAAAGTTGCACCTGAAAAAATTATAGTGAAAAGCTATACTGCATCAAATATTTAATGCTGAAAACTGTCTATATTTGGATATTCAGAACTACGTGACTTAAAAGCCTACCTATTAATTCCATGTTTTATTTTCTTTTGCTTTCATGTCTAGGTATGCACAAATAGTCTTCCCTTAAAATTTCATTAAGTATTTGTTTCTAGCTGTAATTTTTCAAGCTAAAAGTATTTCCTCAGAAACTTTAACAATTTCTGTAGTTTTCAAAAGTCTTAAAAATATACATAGGAACAAAATATAGTTTGGAAAAATAGTGTTTAAATTAATTAATGTTTTAGTCCATCTGAAAGTGTTTGCTTAACTTATATACAGTCATAAATATACTTCTGGGGAAAAACTGAGTCCTAAAATTTTAAGACTGTCACCAGAAATAAAAAAGTTTCTGCCAATAAACAGGCCTGATTTCTATCATATATTTATATACATATATATTTTTAAAAAAAAATAGAAAATGCAAATTAATTATATCAGCTTCACTCTTTCCTCTTTTTGTTTCATTCTCATGAATCTGGGACATGGATAATGATTCTGAACATAAGTCTTTTCTGGTCCTCAGGTTTGGACCACGTATATTTTTTTGTGAACACCAGGCTCCTGCATTGATCTGATAAGACAAGAACTGATTGGGTGTTGCATGAGGCAAAATCCTGCACATCATGCTGCATGGTGCAGTGAAAAAGTCCTGCAAACTACTTCCCCTGTCACTGATGAAGCTGTGTCCCATTTCTGTGCTTGCTCCTGGTTTGCCGTCTGTCAAGAGCAAGAGCAACAGCCCAAGGAAAAGGGCTGATAATCATGAGAATTGTTTTACCAAAAGGTGTAACATGTATTGGGACTTCTGCCCTCTGACAAGGAAGGGGAAGGCTAGTATTTTTGTCATAACTGTTAGAGTTATCCCTCTGTGAGCCCACAAACGTATCACTCTGAACTGATCCACAAGTGCATCAGTGTGATCCAGCTGATGTTGGTCCTATGCTTTTATTTGTAATTGCCAGACCATACCTTTCTTGAATAGCAGTGCATCAATTCACTTACCTCCATGATGCCATTTTAAAATACAACACAGAATAGGGCAATGGCTCTTACAAGACCTGCTCTAGGTACAGATCAGAAAGAAGAGATGAAAACCCCTCTGTGTTTGTGGGCCACCAATGCCATCTTTGAAAGCATAAATACTGAATGGTCTTAAGGCAATTGCCAGTGACAAAATTCCTTCTGTGCATGAGTATATTCCTATCTTCAGGGGCTGTCTCATTCCCTTTATGGTGGGAAGCAAAGGAAATAAGTTCCTGAAGACCCAGCCTGTCAGGACTGCACTGTGCTGTCTTCCCCACACAGATAGCAGACCTGTGCCTATGTTGCCCTGGTTTTGCATCAGCTCCTCTTGGCCTTTCCCACAAACCCATGATGTTATTAAAAAAATCAAAGACTTCTGACGAAGATGTTTGGAAATAGCTTCTCATGCACTTTGCTATAAGAAACAACTGTATTATTCCCAGTTGGTCCATTTAAAACATGGCATTTAAATTATGTTCCCTTTTAATCCTTGTTCCTTTGATTGTTGTTCACTGTAATCAGAAAAGTGAAGGAAGAGCAGAAAAGGTGTTAAAACACAAATCTTCTTCGTGTACCTCTATTTAATCTCAAGGTTGTTTCTGGCATTTTAAGTCACGAGTTACACCTTGATCAGCATACAGATATGGGATTCAGCTAAAGTTTATTGCTATTATTAGGAAGTGACTGCAGTCACTGTTTTTATCAGGAGAGCAGCTGCTAGAGAAGCTATCCATTCACAGGGAGCCAGCTAAAAGTGGCACTCCTCTCTCTATGTTCCATCTAACTTAGTATTCCTAGCTCTTCTCTTGCCTACTGGTCATTACCAGTCTTTGTTGTAGTAGGTAGGACTGGCACCAAAATAAGACTTCTCTAGGTACTTGAAGACCATGATTATCAGGAACACAGGGTAATTATTTAAGGTGCTCTAAAACATATTATTCAGACAAAGTGGGGTAAAAGCAAGGTGTAGAACTGAAGCTGAGTATTAGGAATACTTCTTAATAGCAACTCTAGAGTTATCTTTTAAGGAAATTGCTGAAGCCTTACTCTCCAAAGTAATTTAAAATAAGCTAAGATAAACCACTTGAAAAATATTCTATAGGGAACAATCCTACTTAGCCAGAAACAATGCGTAATTTTTTTTTTTTCTGTCTGTTTAATCATAATATTTCAAAATCTGGGCATACTTACTGTTTGAAATATGAAACTTGTTAAAGATCGTAAAGATAGATATCTAAGTTAATGGCTTAAAGCTTTGAATGCTATCACTAAAGTGTTAAAGAAACAGGTGGAAGATATGGATGAGAATGGCATGCACTGATAAATAGACATATGCTTCCCATACTCACGGTCTCCTAATTGGAGAATACCTGAAGACTGAAAACGTGTCACATTTTTGCTTTTGATGATTGTGAACTATGCTACCCATGTGCCATCCATTTATTGTACTAGAAATATTAAAAGAAGCTTTTAAAATTTTGGGAAACAACAGATGAAAATAGCATGTTGATGTACTGGCAATCTTCACATAGTATTTACTCTGAAACTTAGTATTATCAGTGGTTTCTCATTGCCTTCCATGATCTACCTTAGAAATCATTCTCAACAGTGCTACAGAACATAAATTTGTGCTTTGATATGGGGGAAATATTGGTAGTTATAAAGCTTTTTGAGTTGTTTGCATAAAACCATATAAAAACAGTGCATTGTAATCTGAGCATCATTTCTCAACCATATGATAAGTACATGCCTTGCTTGGCTTTATGCTTGTAAGACTTTTTTTTCAGTTGATACAATATCCTCAGCTTATTTAAATATGCCAATACTGTAACACTATTACAACTGACTCTTAGAACTTTCTAGTTCAGCAACTGGCTTGATCCTGCAATAGGCACAATAAATAATTTAATGGACATTAGGAGTCTCACTGAGGTTTGTAGAACTCTGCATGTGTAAAATCATCCTTGAATGTTAATATTTACAGGACCAGAGTTTATTTCTACACTCTTTCAGATCACTGGTCAAGGACCTTTGAACAAATAGAAATATATTGCTAAATTAAATCCTGTATGTTCAATGATTCTTCTGTTTAGGAAGGTATCTATTTTGCAAACTGAACCAGGCTGTAAATGCCCATTTCAATACTTTTTCGTGTCCACCATTGAGATATTTCAGTTCATAAATGTTCAGTCAGAAAAAATGGTTCCATTACATTCACCCTGACCTGGCCAAATGTTAGTCTTAAAAAGATGTTTAAAGTTAGTGCAACATTAACTGAGAGCACTGGAGTCATATTTAATCATTGCGTTCACTACCAGTGTCATTTGAGCTGTTTATGCTCATTATGAACTTTAAACCATGATCCAGTCCCAACACTGCAGCTCTGAAATTGAAGCAATTGATTCAGCTACCATGTAGGTCCAGAGAACCAATTGCCCATCATATTTTTAAGATAAAATGTGTATTAACATCTCAGCTACAAAAAATAGAAAAAAATGGTCCAAACAAATATTTTGCAAGTTAAATGCAGTCCCTGCCATAGGGCAAAGTAAGAGCTAAGACCTTTCAAACACCATGGGAGCATGTTAGAAGTGGCTATTTGATCTCTAGACCTCCAGTGACACACACACACAAAATATTAGTTGATATGCCAAAGGATAATAGGGGCCTGGTTTTCTGAGTGTTTCTCTACTCTCCTCCTGATTCATAGAACCAGCTGATATTCTAGCACTAAACTTGAAGGTTTATTACTGCTGCTTACTAATTGCAGTGCTAACAGGCACTGAGCTACACAATTGAATGTGAACTAGGTAAAGCTGGCAGGTTTTTCTTTCCTTACATTTAGGTGCACCAAGTGGATTTGCATTTACATTTTGTTTTGATGCATAGTTGTTGTCCCTGTAATGTTTATGTTATGTTTGTAAGCATAAGATATTTCAAGCCTAAATTGCTTCATGTTGGGGTAGAGCTGTCAGTGTCTGCTGCTACCTTAGTAAATCTGAACCAGTGTTTGCAAGATTATAGTCCATGTCTTCTTGATAGAAATATTGAGACCTATCACACAGCTGCCTTCTTGTTGTGTGGTAGTAAGCATGTGAAAAACAAGAAAAGATTATAAAAGTCCCTCATGATGGTAACACCTGGAAGTTTTATCTTATTGAGATACTGAATTTACAGTTGCTTTCCAAGATTTAGATCATAGTTGACCTTTCTCAAGAACAACTCTTTAGGGCTTTGCTTTTTTTTTCAGTCACCCCTTCTGTTCTCCTCCTCAGGGGTGGTATCTGTGTCTTAGTCTCACCTGACTGCCATCTGTCTGTCTACAGTCTCTCTAAGGTATTTGTCACCTTCTTGAATACGTGCCTCAGCGTACTGCAGTCAGCCTCTAGGAAATATAGTGTCTTCTGACATCCCAGGAGAAGACTGCTCCCTCTCTATTCTTCCCCTATGAGATCCATAAAAAGACCAGGAGCCACATAGGTTAAGGTCTTTTTCCTCTCAGATCTATCCAAAACAGATACAACTTGAGAGTTTCTCTCCCTTTAAAACAGTGGGAGAAAGAAGCAAGAGAAGAAGAGAGGGACAGTACCCCTAGTTCTCTACAAAATCATTTTGATATTTGATCATGCCTCTTCCAGTCAAAATAGCAACCTAAGAAGCATGTTCTCTGACCTTAGGCCAATCCTAGTCATCAGAAAACTTGACTCCTGACTCACCTTTTCCTCTTTTTCAAAAGCTTGACCCTGGAGATAGGAAACCCAGTACTAAGGTACTAATTGATAATGGAGCTGTCAATAGACTTGCTAGCCCTTTGCAGGAGAATCTTTTCTAAAGAGGTTCTCTGTTTCTGAACTACTTAGCCCATTCTGTCAAATGGCTTATCCAATTTTCTGACCAATCCACATACTGAACAGCTGTGTAACAAGACTTCTGCTGCATGGACATCACAATAAGGTACAGCAATCATGACAGAGCTATAAAAGAATCCAAAAAAAAATGGCAGTGTTCCTGTTTATAATTGCTATAACATAATTTGAGGTATAATTGACTTATTGTGCAATGATTTTTTCTGTAGTCTTCACACCTATAGTTACGAGATTTGGGGATAGTCAGTGATATAGTAAAGGTTTGAGCATGGCACCAAATTGATGTTGGGCTCCTGGTTCAGACTGCATGACACTAAATGCACTAATGGACAGATATAAATCTGTATTTTTAAAAAAATAAAAGTTGTATGAATGTTTTGCCATTAAAACTCAAGGTCTTTTTTAATGAGTTAGAAAATAAAGACTAATTTCTTGGGACTTTGTTTGCTTTGAGGCTATGATTATTCTCATCCCAAGTCAAGCCAATGCATTTCTTCTGTGCCACCTATGTCCCTGCTTCAATCATAAACTAAGACTGAAAAATGAAAATATTAGTAATTGGAAAATATAATCCCCTGGGTAGCACCAATCCAATAATCTTAATAAAAATAGGTTTATTACAAACATTGCCTGAATCCTACTGGGAATTGTCTTTTCAGAAAAAACACTCAAATTCCCTTACATCTGCTCCCTTGATCAATTGTCCCCCCACGATACTATTAATGATCATACTACATACTGCTTATTCTGAGCATCTTTTTCCACTTCACATTCTGAACTTTTCTAATTTTTCTTGTGCAGAAGCTACTGACAGTCCTTTATTACCCTTTTGAAGCCCCACCTTTTATCTTCGTCTGGTGTCAGACCCTTTTCTTTGAGGTGAGATGACCAAATCTAAGGGGTATTTCCTCAATGTGGAGAAATACCACAAGTTAATATTGTTTTCTTCAAACTTCAAATATTTAAATACAGCTTCTTGGTGGCTTGTGGCTCTGTTTTCATGCAAAGTGCTTGTGAAGTTTGCTTGACTGATTCTTCTGATAATGCAGTCTTCTATTCTCAGCCTAGTTTCAAAATGGCAACTGCAGTGCAAACCTCCACTCCCATCCCAGCCAGCAAATGTCCTCACCTACTGCTCTAATAATGAGTGGGCCACGCCATCTTCTGCCTCTGTCCTCTGTTTCCTGACTATCAACGAGGGAGCTAATTAGTGTCAGCCCCGTTTGTTTGGTGACACCTATTTACTAAGAACTAGATTGAGCCTTCTCTAACACTGCTGGTAGTTGAAGGTCATACAAAAAAAGTCAATCTTGCCTAGATTATAATAAGGGCTCTGATTTTATGTACAGCTTTATTCTAATAGGATCAGTTGTAATGGCATAGTATTTTAGAATATTATTCAGTAGTTTCTACTTTATGTTCACACAACTATTCATTTATAGATATAGATTTTCTCTGCAGTTTTTGCTTCTGAATCTTTATCTGTGTGGCCTCAATCAGTTTTAATCTAACAATTTAATTTAAATTATTGTTTTCTGCATTGTTTACATTAAATTATTTTTCTGTTGTTCATCTATTTTCTAAATGCCTCCTGAAAAAAATTAAATGTATAAACAGAAGGCATGATATTACCACACATGACATGTAATAGCAATGTTATGGTTCAGGCGTGTATAACATGGTATCTCCACAAGAAGGGATCATTTGAAGCCAAAATGCTTTTATGTAGGAATTGGCCATATTTTCAGGTAAAGCCCTCTGACAAGTAGAAATTCAGAGTGTGCATCAGGAGCCCAGAACTGAGGAATGGTGCTGACTGAGTTTCAGATGTCCTCTCTTTTGTTGTTAGCATGGGCAGCAATGCTCCACACCACGCTCACACTGCTCTGTGCAGGATCAGTCTCTGTAATTAGTGCAACTGTTCGTTCCTGCTGTACCTAAGTAAGGTCTAGTTCCCAGGACTGTACCTCGAGTTTTGGTAGGAGGGAAATATGTCAGCCTGAGGACACAGCCACTGCCCAGGCCCACAGCCCAGCCACCTCCCAAGCTCTGCTCCCCAACACCACCCTGAACTTTAGTGTGGCACCATCAACTTTCAACACAGCTCTGACACCCTACCCAACAATAAGATCAGCTTCTCTTAACAGTATGTAAAAGCCTGAAAATGACAAAGAGCACTTTCCTGGAAGGTGTTACAGCTGCATGCTTAGTTTCCTTGCAACTTGCTTTCAGAGACAGTTTACAGCCTCTCCTTGGCTGCTGTGACTAATGGGTTCTGTAGTTCAGAGCTCTCACATGCTGCGGACACAGCCTGCCCTTTGCTGGTTGCCACCTTTGCTCTGCTGCTCAATTTGTCCTCTGATCCAAACCCTGGGCAGACCCTTCCCAATTCTTATTTTATGTGCCCAGCACCTCTGCCTTCTTGGCCAGCCATAATTCTGTGTCCAGTTGTTTAGTGCTCTCCCTAGGGTCTAATATTTGAATTTTATTTCACTGTCTTTTATCCCTATGTCTTGTCTTAAAAAAACAGAGGACTGTTTAATTTTCTCATGCAGGAATGTCAGCTTTCTTGTATTTTCTCTCTATATGCCATAGTCTGTTGCAACACATCCTCTAAGGTGCATATCTTCTTATGCACCCTAGTCTTCATATGCTCCAAATCTGGTTTGAACTACTGAAGTTCTTTAGCAATCATAAAAAACCTTTTTCTGTATTTAGATGATTCCTAAGAAAAAAAGGTACTTTTAATTTCTAGCAAATTCTCATCAATATCTTTATATACAATTTGTCATAAAGATAAGCTATTCTTATCTAATTGTTTCTAGGAGTTTAAGATTGTCTCAGCAGGAGTTGCTGAGGGATGAAACTTCTAATGATGATTTAAAGCAGTGAAGTGTGTAGGCTGAAACTGAAATAATTACTGCTGTAACCCTCTAAGCACTCCAAGTTCCTCAAGAGAAAATACTTTGTTCAGAACAGACCCTGAACAACAAAATGCTAAAAAAGTAAAATAATAATAATAAAAAAACCCCAAACCCTTGGAGCAGGATGATAATTTAGAACTAAAATCAGTATAATGTGGGGATGTTCTCAACAATTGCTCACAAATGCATCAGACATCACAATTAAAAATGAATAATAATTATGGCCCCATTCTAAAGTATGGAATATTCTATTCCATTCAATAAGTCATGAACACTTTAAAACCATCAGTATAATCCACAAACCTATATTTACAACATTAAACTGGATGTTCTGCCTTTTCAATGACTGTCATCTCATCTCTATTATTTTCACCTCAGACTCTAATTGTTTCTTTTATAGGAGCTAACCTACCAGTGTCCTTGGCAGTACAGTTTATGGCTCATGCATTTACAGTAATTGTTTGGGCAATTTGCCACACAGTATAACAATCTTCACATCACAATCAGTTTTTATAATAAACAGCATTAGTTGTGAAAAATACAAGTGATGCATGATTCTTATGGTAGATAAAGGGCACTGAAGATGCCCTTTAGAAAAAGAAAGGAAAATGCTCAAGCCTTGAACTACTTGAGAAAAATACTGATGTCACAATAGAGCTAATTAATTTGATGGTACAAACAAGAGGGGGAAAGGGCCTTGCATTCATTAGTGTCAATTTCAAATGAGAGCATACTGTTCATAAAAATAATATTCTGCCTTCATTTAGACAAAATGTGCAGGTAAACAAATCAGAAATAAGCACCAGCAACAGCAATAACAGTGATTTCGCTCCTTTGCTTTATCAAGAGTCTCTATCTTCTATAACCACAGGGAGCTCAAAGCCTGGGCAGATACAATGTTCAGGTAGCACTCCAGATGAGGTCAGATCCTATTGTCCACCAGCTTGCTTGGCTCCAGTGTGGCCAGCACTGCCAGGCACTCCTGGGCACTGGAGCCTCTGTGCATGGTTGTGACCGTTTTGCATGGTCTGGTCTGCTCCTGGGAAGATGAGCATGCATTTAATGTCTTCTCTCTGTAACACATAAGTGGTTGCTCACTGCATATGTCTCTGCTGTAGACAGTTTGTGGCCTCTCAGTTTTCAAGTGTCCCAAAATAAGAGGTCAAGCATTTCTCAGTGAGGAGGCTGTTGAACACACCTCCAGCAGGCAGTCTCCCTTGCCAGAAATTCTCCAGAGGAGAATATATATGCCCTCTTATGCCACTGCATAGGCAGGTCATCAGCCTCCTTGTCATCTCCACGCGACCTAATGGATGCTGGTTGGTGCTGAGGCACAGCGAGCAAGGCCCCAGATGGCACAAAGGTGGCTTCAAGCCAAGGCTGTACCTTCCCATGTACTTGATACTAAAAACTGCTAGTAATAATAAATTGTGGAGTGATTGTATTATAAGACTACAACTTCTGATGACACAGACATCACTTTAAATCACTAGAAGACTTGCTTCTATAGTGAGTTTTGGATTGAGCCTTATGGAGCAAGGAATGAGTTTATCTTTACTCATTAAATACTTAGCTCATGTATTTAGTGAGTGAAATAGAATAAAATTAACCCTGGAAACAACATCACAAGAGAAGTCAAAGTCTGTGCTTTGAAGATCCACATCAGGATTCTTAGTGGCTTCAGAACTCCTTAAGTTGTCATACAAAAGACAGAGAGGTCAGATTTGGATCTAGATCCTGAAGTGTGGTGGGACATGTCTTCCGTAGTTGTCTCATTGTGATGATGAGACCAGAATCAAGCTTATGTTTATAATTTATTTTTTAATAGTACCATTTTTTTCCCCCTGCTGGCATTTTCATCTCCCCTGAATTGGTTTTGGTAATATTTCCTCCCCCGACCAACTGGTATTTTAAGACCAGTATAAATAGAGCAATATTTTAAATGTAGTTTTGCAGTCAGCCGACTGCTATGGGGGTTATGTTAGTGAAAAAAAATATATGTATTGTTACTCCACTTGGCCTTACAAACATTTTAGTAGAATTTTAATTCTCTGTTTTGAACTTTACACATGCAAAGTCTTTCCTAATCCTTTCCAAAATTCCTTTTTTCCTTTTAAATTCATTTTTGTTGCATGTTTGTGGGTTTTGAATGACAATGCATACAATACTACTGAATTACATGTGGAAAACCCTTTCTTTAGTTTCTCACCCAGCCCTTCCAAGTATTTTAGTCTTTCTGCTTTCAACGTGTATGTAAATATTTTAAAATAATTTTTGTTGTTGCTTGTTTAAATGCAGCTATTTCCTTCTCTACTTCTTTCTCACATGACATCTGCTGCTAATCACACAAAAATAACCACAATAAACTGTGTGCCATTCCCTCCCCACGTTCTTAGTCTCTCCCCCAACATGGTTCTCTGCAGGATGCCTATTTGGCTCCAGTGACATCTCAGACCTGAGTACTTAACTGGACTATTTTACTTTTTGCTCTTCTGCTTCTCAGTAAAACATTCCTGACACATGTAACTGCTTCTTTTCAAGGATCTCACATGTTTTTTACATCCCAGTGGCATCATTCTTCAGCTGGGCTGGCTATTTTTTGACACTAGATCCAAAAGCACTAGTGACTGCTGTATGAAGTTACTCTTAGGCTTAGAAAACTGGCCTGAAATTAAAATATAACTATTGTTTTGTTAGCAGCTTCAATCTTGCCAGCTTCTTTCAAGAGCACATTTTAGCTGCACCTCAACTTCAACATCACAACTTCAGGATAGAATTTTGATTTTTTTTTTTTATTTTGAAACTAAAGTAAAAATCAGAAGCATGAGAATTTGTGCAAGACCCTAAGACTATCTGGATTTTTAAATGAAATTGTGTTGATAACTTTTTTCCCTTTTACATGTTTTTAACTAAATATTTGAGAAATACATTTTTTGAATACTTTAACGCCCTCATATGTCTCTGAATTTCAGACTAAATAATATATTCCCACATTTTCTTTTAAATGTGAGATACTATAAAATTGATCAGTTTGCATTAATTTCAAGAGTTTTACAGGTGCATTTTTATCTTTCCATGCTCTGTAATCCAACAATTTTAGCCTTTTTTTGCATTCGTTAAAATAAATATTTCATGATTTAAATAGTAAGATCTAGCATAAGTGGATGTAACACAGAACAAAGTGAACGGTGCTGTGAACTGTACAAATATACAGATGCAATTTTAGCCAAATATTGGTGTGTGAATTAAAATCATGACAAGCTATGATAACTCCACCTCACCCATTATGAAAAAGTCAGTATCTCCTGGCTATAGTTCCAAACGTATTTCAGACTAGACCAAAGCACTTGCTATTCCACAGTGAAATGTGCAGTCCTAAAGTGTAACTCTCAGGGCATTATAGCTGCACAGGAACATTTGAAACAGGGCTGGACTTAGACTATGGGATTATGAAGTCTTAACCCTTGGGAAATGTGTTGTGTAATCCAGTTCACAAAAATAATATCCGTGTTTCCACACCAAGACCTTCTCAGTTTCTTGTGTCTGATACTTGCCCTGAAAAAATACAGGATATACTTTTCTAATGTGTACAGATCTTGTTTTAAGTTTCCATAAAAACTGTTTTTGTTAGCTCTACGTATTATTGCATTAATAGTCTTCCTGCTTTATCTTTTTTGCCTTCTGAGTATTTACCCCTTTGCTATATCAATAATGGGCATTTATTTCTTCTCTCAGACTTTATATTTTTATTCTGAAAATAGAAATACTCAGTTTGTCTCCTTCATTAATATAGATTTTTCATTTTGCAAGTCGTCTTCTAGTCCTCTTCTGCATCTGTTCCAGTTTGAATGGATCTTTCTTGAACATTGTAGACAAATGTTCCAGAGGAGGACTTTTTGGCACCGGTGCCACAACATGAACATTTCTTGAAAATCTTTCATACTGGGGAAACCTTCTCTGATACATTACTGCAGAACTTGGTTTGCCTTAATATCACAGTGCCCTGCTCGTCTCGCACCAGTGGCTTGGAAATGTTTTCTGACAGAAAAAAAACCCCAAGATTTTTCTTGTTCACCTGTTTCTTCCAATTTCTGAGGCCTAGTTTTGTGGCAGAAGCTCTTTCTAGTCCCTAAATGTATAACCTGACACTTTATAATTTTGAATTTCATCCCTTATCTATTATCCTGATCCTCCAGGCCACCCATTTCTTTCAATCCTCCTCTGTGTTGGTCATGTCTCCCAACTTCCTAACTGCCACGGATTTAATTTAACTTTGACTTCTTGTGCTTTGGTCTGTAATAACATGACTGAGTAGGTCTGATTACACGACTGGTCCTCTCCAATTCCTCAGCGTCACCTGCTAGCTCCACACAGCCCAGCTTATGGGACCCTGCTTGGCACCGAGCCCCTCTCCCACCGCCCAGCTCTTATACTCATATCCCGCTTCTCCCGTTTAATTAATAAATTTCCCATGTGGCTGCACAACAAATGCTTTAATGAAGTCCAGATAACTGATTTTTAGACAAGGGAAATGTAGTAATCTTATCAAAGACATATTATCAGGTGAGTCTGGCATTTTTATGCAATTTTCCATTTATCTGTATTTCTCCTCTCATTTAAGTTTTGTTCTAAATCTATTGTGAAAACTTTTTGAAGACACCTGGGCCTGTAGTTGCCTTGACACTATTCCTCTTCTTCTTCCTAAATATAGCTACTACTTTTTTCTACTCTTCTGATGCTGTTACAGTAGTATCAGGACCAATTTGATAGATTTGAATAGCAAGGGTTTTAAACCAATGTGTGTTTTCCTCTGTTGGGTCTCTCAGATTTGGGTTGCAGATTATCTGCTTCTCTTAGTTGGAGCATATTTAAACAAGTTCTGCTCCCAGACCAGATGAAATAATATAATTTTCTAAATCTCTGTTCATATCAGTTATGCCCTGTAAGATCTCTGTTCCTGTAAGACTCTCCCCCACTACTAGCATTGTGGTAGAAAATTTTAGGGGAAGTCTTTTGGTTGTGGGGTTATAGACTATCAGAAATCTTGATCAAACCTGACTGCCAAAAAAATCCCTATTTAACTTAAAGAGGCTCATTCAAAAAACTTGACATGTCTTACTTTATCTCAACCTTTATGAAGTCAAAGAAATATTGTTTATTCCCTAATTTTTTTTTTCTCATCACTTATACATTGTCTATCTACTCTTCATATCTTTAGGTTCTAAGTTTAACATTTCTTTTCTGGGTTGCCAATTCCATGTAAATTTTGGACTTCTGAACTCCTTCCTATAACGTCCATCAAATTTTCAGTCCTCTCAGTCTTACTAACTAGCCCCTGAACTTCATATTTGTTCTTTATAAATGCAAAAAAACCCTTGGGTTTATTCCTAATTTATTTTTATAATTCAGTCCAAGTGAATGATGATTCCATCAAGTATGTGTGTAAATTGTTCATTTTTTTTTTAGCTGGTAGAAATTCTTAAGTTTCTGGTGTACTTTATGAAGATGTGCCCCATTCAGCTGAATGAGAAAAAGCAGCAGAGTTTCTGCAGGTTTGTGGGTAGTTATGCTGGAGGAGAACTGCATCAGCTGACATCATGGATTTTTTTTCTAGCTTGCATGGTTGTCAGAATGCCTGGGTCACTTAAAAATAAAAGTAAACACTTTTAAACAGAACACAAATTTGCTGTCTCTCACAATGTAAGCAAATTTAGACCACCCTTCACAACAAAGTGTGATAATTAATTTCTAAAACAAAAAGCTTAATTAATATTCTAATTTAAAAATCGGTTCGTGGATTTCTGATAGTGTGCCAGGAGAATATTTCAAAGAAATATGGAGAAAAACTTACTAAATAGACAAACATCATCTGATTGCCCCTGTTTGATGAAGAGACTAATTTTTATTGGGTTTTAGGTAGTATTTCAGTCCTTAGGGTATACATATATGTTTGAGATTGTTCTGTAGTTATATGCACCCATAGTCTCAACATCTTCATATGACTTCTTAAACTGAAGAAGTGATTTAAATTACTCGTTTTATTCTCCTTGTGATCCTCAAACACTGCAGTATCAATAACCTCAATTTAGGTTAATTTTAGATTTTCCACTAAAGTAATTATTTGAGGACAGATATTTCTGATTTAGAAGTAAAATAAAGAAAATAACTGTTACACTGACATTCCCTGTACTCAGGTATTTGCAGGGCAGGTGTGCACAAATAATGGGCTACAAACCAGAAATCATTATAAAATTAAGTGCAACATGTGAAAATTATGTTGCAAGCCCTACAGTGTGGACCCCAGCTGTGAGGCTGTATTATCATTACTGTTTATTACCTATGTTGCAGTTGTGAAAAGAAACTTGTGGATCAGGGCTCTAGGTGCTACTAGAAAAACAGTTAAGGAAAAATTCAACTCTAATCAGAGCAAAACTAAAACTGAGGTGCTCAGGTCACACCTACATCGAGTGCTACAGACCCACACACTAAAACTACATGGCTACACTCCAGTATAAATTTATACTTACAAGGTGAGATTCATGCAGCTTTCAATAACAGCCAAAGCTGTAGGTTCCCTCTACAGTCAGTCTCTCCAGAGGCAGAGAAGCTCCTTTGTAGGATGTCACTCCATCTTACCCATGATGCCCAGGTTACAGGAAATGAATTCCACTTTGGAAGTGTTAATATCTCACCACTGATAATAGGGGTGATATACAAGACTGCCTGAACACAGATGCATAGAAGACTAAGGCTAGATAACGTAATGCCATTCTGGCACATGCCTGTAATTATCCAGCTTGAAGTATGTTTATACCTGTTCATTTAAAGGTTTGTAAAATAGGTACTCAGCCTTAGCACCCTTTTTCAAAGATTATGTCTATATTTTTATACTGAAAATTCATTAATCAAAACCAAAAGTATTCACTGGACAGGAAACACAGGAAATGGTGCAGAATCCAGTTTCTCTTTTCTCCAAGGAGGGAAAATTAAGCTAAGGAGTAAGGATCCTGCTTGTACATCCAACTTCATGAGCAGTAGGTAAATTTGCCTTCCAGTTTCTACCAAAATGTTCTGTATCCTGGTAATTTGGGTATTATTTGGGTGTATATGCAGCATTTTTATCTCATGAGGGTGTGATAGAAGCTGCAAGTGCCACTCCATCTGGGATGTGAAGTCTAGCTGCTATTAAACTATTGTGCTAGATACAGACATCAACATCTTCCCTTCTTCTGGGAATGCTTCTTGAAAGAAAAAACTCCATTCTTTAAAGATGTACATGAGAGTCCCTTCTAGCAGCAAATTATGCCATCCCTTCTTCCCAAGAGTTCCCATCCTTATGCCTGAATGCTGCTGGTAGCCAGCTACATTCAAAGAATTCAGCTACATTCAGCAGAATTCTCATGTGTTTTACATGTCTTGGCTCCTAATCTGCGGCTTTTGCAGACACCCTATTAGCACCTAAATGTTTTTATGCATCTGTCTCATAGTTCAGCCCCAACCTACAGAGTGTCTAGATTTATGGAAGCAGGCGAGTGAAGATGCAAATAGGCAGAAGAAAACTGGGAACTAGATGTAAGACTAAGACAAGCATTTGAAAGGTAAAAAGCCACAAACAAACAAACAAACAAATAGCTCTCCTCAAAACCCTATGTATAAATAATAAGCACTAATGATTTACATTAAAAACCCCATAGATCTACTGAAAATAAGGACCTGGTTCTGCCACCCCTTTCAGGATGAAATGCAGATTATAGCTGGCAGGGGAAAGTACATGTTGGTGTGAGTAGGAGAGTGAGAAACATGTGGAGGCTATACATGTACCAGAATTCAAGAGTGACATGACATTCATACAGATTGTAAGAATATTCAGCATTATTGCAATTAATGGTGAAAAGGAACCATTGAGAGAGTATTAAATCTTGTGCTTCAAAGACAGCTTCTAACAAAAAAATGGCCCATAGGAAATTTAATGGGGCAGTGTAAATTACTCCAAGTACTTTCCTACAAGAACTTTACATCTTCTCCTGAAGTATCTGATGGTGGCCAATATCAGAGATCAGATACTAGACTGGCAGGAGCTTCTGTCTGTTTTTGTCTGGCAATCCCTATAAAGACTGGATTTTAAAAAATTAGTGACAGTCAAAGTCTAGGTTCTTTTAACAGAGTATAAATTTAGCATCCTCCTTCTGAATTAAGCATTTAGGTGGCAGAGTTAATGTTATATCAATTCAAATGAAAGACACTAGGAGAAAATAGAAGGGGAAAAGATTAATATTTGAAAATTAGAAAGTAATTTTCAGTAAAAGAGGTGGACGGCTGCTTGAAAATTGTATAAATTAAGACCTACAGAAAAAAAAGGTCGCTCCTCACAGAGAAGTCATTAGGAGTGATATAATAATTTACATTTTACATAAGTGACATTCTTTTAACATTTTTTTCCCCTTTTCCACTAAAAGTTAGATCCCTATAAACACACCATTCAAAATGCTATCACTTTGCAGGGATATTGATGAGGACTGCAGGCACTCAACATCTCTCTGTAGGTGTTTTTCGTGTTGGACCTGGCCTTTGTTTTCAAAACCAGGAAAACAACATAAAAAATTGCACCAGCTGTAGGGAAGCAGAATTCGTTCCTGCCAGCCGGGCATAGCTTAGCAACAGGATTGATAGTGTACACATGCAGGGAGAATATTTTGATTTATTTCAGGTAACAAAGATGTCTTTTTCCAGCCATCTCTGTATACATACAAATATTTGAAAAACACAAGCAAGAGAGAGCCCTGGCCTCTTGAACACATATATCCTTCCAGACCCTTGCCTGACCCCAAAATTACACTCTCCTGTCACTGACCCATCTAATCACCTTTGTGCCGCTTTCCCAGAAAAGGCCTGGGAAACCCAGCAGCTTTGCAATGTAATCTGAAGGTCAACACATTCTCGTTTTTTTGGCCAGTTCTTTCTTAAGACCAAGACTTAATATCAGGTCACTCAAAAAAAAAAGCTACGTTTTATGAAGCTGTTATTTTCAGAATTTCAAACAGCATTCAAAATTTTGTGTAATTAACTAGCTGTCTTTAGATTTGAGTCTAAGAGGAATTAGAACAATAATTTTTGCAGAATAACACAAGAAGTTTCTTTTTGTTTAGCAGAAAAGAAGAAATATTGGCAACGTCTGATGATGGCACATGGAATAACTCAAAGACTTCAGGTACAACACCCGGTTTAATTAGTTCTTCCTTACTGCACATGTTAATTAAAAATAGTGTAACAACCAACCTCATGGAAATTATTCAAGTATGTTTTTAACTCTTCAGATACAAATGTCCCAGAGATTGTTTATTCACAAGCAGAAGACAAAGACACCAAACGAGCTAATGAAAACATAAAAGAGAAAAATGCAGAATACAACCAGGGTGATCACAAAGATGATGAAAAAGAATTAGAGTTGCTGGTAAGTGTTATACAATTATATCTACAGTATTAAATGATTTGAATCCATTTACGCTTCAAAGCTGGTGAAATGCCCCCTTTTAACAGAGCTGACTGATGTACTAAATTACAAATGTAAAGTCTTGGTCTGTACTTACACTGAATCTCTAACTGATTCAACAATAGAAGGTGCTTTGATTTCAGTATAGTGCATCAACTTCTTCTGGTCTTAAATTAATGACTTCTCCCTTTTAATTCTTTACCAGAGGCTGTAAATGACAGTGCGAAGGAATTAGAGGAGTAGCATTTAAAAAAATCTCCCCTCCTAGTTTCTAGGATGGGAATATTCTTAAATACACACTTTATATTTGGTAATTTTTTTTTATATTTATACTACTGCTTGCTTTTGAGTTTTTTTTCAGAGGATAATTATGTAGCATACTGTATCAACAAAATAGTGCATATATATTTATATTAGCAGATTTTTATATATCAAGGTTTGACATTAGATTTTTTACAATGAATTTCACACTCAGTGAACATTTGAATCTGTGTGCATGCATCTGTGTGTGTGGTTTGCCTTGCATTTTTCAGTATGAAAGAAAAAATGGCAATAAATGAGACACATACAGCAATCTATTATTCTCAGTGTCTGTTCTCAGCTCATATCATTTGGGTGCATAGATTCATAATCATAGATTATAATAGCTATCACCTGTGAAAATATGAATGCTGAATCAGACAGGAGTGGAAGATGAGAAGCATTCTTTTTTTTCTTATGGATATAGAGAAAATTTTTTCTTGTCTTTTACTTTAAAAAAATTGAAAATTTTTGCATATTGTGGGACTTTTCACTGCCTGAAAATCAACGTCATTTTTTTTGCGGTTAAACACAAAAAGGAGGACCTCTAAAATACCTTGTTGTTCTCAGTCCACCCTTTTACAAAAAAACAGGATCAAATATAACCATTTGTTTATCAATTGCCAGACTTGTCCATACAATAAATGAAGGGGGAGCTATAATTTAGATGTTAATTTCCACTATGCGCTCTTTAATGAATTAAACAATGAAGGCTTATAATAGATGGAAATACAACCAAATCTTTGAAACGCACAGGCATTGGCTCATAAGACAGCTGTGCAGTTGACAAGTAACATGAGCCTTATGTGAGAAGAAGGGGAAATCGTAAGATTTGCATATAATTATTGAGATCATGCAAATGTCAGTTATGAGGAAGGGAAAAAAACACAGGCATCTCACTGTTAAATCCTGACAGTTGGCATCACCGAAGAACTCAAATACACTTGAGCACTGGTTGGCAGAGGGTCATTAAAACAGAATTTGCAGAGACATTAGCTCCCTCACTTTTCTTTGAGTGACGTTTTACTATTAATAGTTTGCAGAGGCTTTGCAGAAAACATATTAATAAGAGAAACTGTAATGGGGGTATCTACAGCAAGTGCAGATGCATAAAGGGGTGCCCAAGAAGCTAGCCTCTAATTGATCAGCTAGTGTTATCAGTGTGACTGTGCTAAAGTGAGAGGAGAGTGCAATGACAAGCTAGCATAGCTGAATAATACAATATGATATTTGAGAGCTAGGAGGGAGAGTGATTAGTTTCTGGCCTTTTACTTTGCTAATCTCATTTCCAACTCATGTCTTACCAGATTGTCTAAAAACAGTGTGTTTTGAAGCCTGTAAAATGGTCCCTGAGAGAAATGAAGCACAGATAATCCTTACAGCATTTGTCAGTGTGAAATGTGTCTTTGTTTTACTGGACAATACTGTACATTACTGGGCTTTGATGTACTGTATCAATGCCCTCATTTAAGCACCAATCCTACCCCCTCACCCCACGGCTTCCTCTCTCCAAACCTAGAATCAAATGTATAGAGAATGAATTAGCCTGCCTTTAAGGGAATATTCTCTTCAGATTTAATTTGTATAAAATGCACTAGCAGCTTACTGAACTCATGAATAAAGAGAGAGGGTTCTGAATACTATTTTATTTCCTGCTCCTTTCAGCACCACCATAAAGCTCATTACCTATGTTAAAAAATACATAAAATATAAATTTTGCAAATGGTTTGGAACATATAAGCTTTGTTACTGAAAACAAAACTTTTCATAATGAAATCCTACCTCCTTCATTTGGCATATTTTTGCAAAGCACTTTTTGATCATTCTTTTCTATTCTATTGTTTCAGTTAAATCAGCACTTCACAGGAGCTAGAGGTACTTCTTCCAGAGATGAAAGGAATTTATACACAACAGAACCAGTTAATTTTCCAAGTGAAACTGAAAGATTGGTGAAAAAGCTAACCTGTATAGAAAGAAGCAGTGACTTGCACCCTGTGCCTATCAGTTCCTCATCTGAAAATACTTCACGAGGAATAGGAGGAGAATTAAAAGATAAATTTAAGTATTCTGTAAGAGATTGTAATAGTCAGCTACCAGGGAAGGAAGTCACTGCTGGCTCAGTAAATGGTGGTGAGCAGTCTTTGGAACATACTGGTACCAGTGAAAGCCTTTTATTGGCAAAAAACTTTCCTGTGACAAAGCAGAATGAGGCTATTGGTATTATGGCTACTGTCTCAAGCCGACAAGGAGAGAGCCACAGAGATATTTCAAAAGGTGAAACACATAGTGCCTTGGGAAGTAAGATGATGGAGAGGTTATTCATCAGTGAGGATGCTGCTGCTATCTCAAAAGGGGCTTGTGAAATGAGACCAGAAACCATTTCTCCAGAGCATGATGAATCCACGCAATTAAATGCATGCACAGCAAGGACGCTGGATGGCAATGCTAATCCAGCTCCAGAGCACCAGGCACCACAAATGTCTCACCAAACTCTGGATTCATTGTTGTCAGATGCTGACAAAAATGAAGGAAAAATCAAGATGACTGAAAGCAAAGTTCAGGTACATTTAAGAGGAGATTTATATGCTGGCACTTTTGCACATGCTGATGTCTCAATAGACTCCACACAAAGACAATATACACAAAAAAAAGGAGTTGGTGAAATATCGGGAAAGAACTCTAAGACTGATGCAGGGAAGGAGAAGAAAGTCATTGAAGTAGCAGACTTGGCATTAATTGGTGAGGAGGAAACTTCCAAGCCTTTCAAGTCACACAGGAAACACAACGCCAAAGCCCTGAACACAACACCTCTGCCAGCTGAGAACAACAAGCAGGCACCCAGGGCCACGTGGGGAGATGAAAGGCAAGCTCAGGACACTCAGGAACACAGAGGATTCACAAGGTTAAAAGACAGAGAGAAGCCAGAAGACGCAAATAAACAAAGACTGATTGGAAGGGAAGGTGAAGCAAACTCTGCTGAGCAGAGATGGCAAGAAATGGAGAGCGAGGTTCGGTGGGGACAGAGCGGGAGCACGGAACCTCAGAACACGACTTCCACAAAGAAGTTGTTTATCTGCCAGGAGGCAGAGAGTTGTGGAAAGTCTTCTGTCTCCAAGCAGGTTATTACAGAAGAGGCAGAGGCAGGTACAGCTTGTATAATTAAAACAACATCAGAAAGTGCTCCAGAAAAAATGTCTGCCAGTGAAAAAGCAGTAATTGCTAAGCTACCTCAAGAGACTGCACTAAGTGACAGGCCCACAGAGGAAAAGGAAACAGCGTTTGATACACATGAAGGGAGAAATGATGGTTCACATTATGCTCTTTGTCAACTCAACACAGTGGGTGTATTATATGACACTGAATTTGAAAAGGAATCAGTTTTAGGTATTTATAATGCATGCGTACGTGAAACACTGCAAGGGGAAACGAAGTCTGTATGCAATAGCAGGGAAAAATGTGCCAAAGCACAACCAGACATAGGCAATATTCTACCTGTAGGAGAAGTAATAAAAGCTTCTGCAACAGGAAAGAAAGAAGACTTCCATCAGGGATTATATTCAGAAGTATCTAAAAGTCCCCTGAACACCCAGAAGCATCTATACGGTGAGGAAGCAGAAATGCTCTATAGAGAAGAAAGCCACATTGGTACACTTTCCTGTTTCTATGCTAAAGCTGAAGCTGAAATGCCACCTTCTGGTACAAATACTGTTCCTAGTCACCATTTTAAAAGCTCTTCAGTAGCTTATTCTGAAGGGTCCACTGCAGCAGAAGGCATGGAGCACCTGTATAGACATTATGAATTCAAAGTCTTTGACAAGGTTTCTGCTGAATCAAGGTGCAATTTAAATCTACCGAATGAAATTACATATATTAATAAAGACTTCTTCCCTGAAGCTGAAAAAGAGGAAGTACCTTCCAATTCAGACACAGAAATTTCTAGAGAATGGAGAGGAAGAAATACAGGTCGGTGTTTCCATCAAGTAGAGCTCCAACAAGAGAAGTCATGGAGGCCAGAAGTTTTAATTAATAAGTCTACCAAAGAAGGTGGAGGAAGAGACTCTCAATCTGACCATTTAATAACTGAGAGGGAAGTGCTAAACTGTCTAGATGACTCACAAAAAGAACATCAGCACATTTCTGATTCTGCAGATATTTCTAACCAGAAGAGTGAAGCACTTAAGTTACCTAGTGAGTCTCCAGGTTTAAAACATACTGCTTTCAAAATACTCTGTTTTTTCTTCTTTCTTCTATTTTCTGCAACACTCTACCACTATGATTTGATGGTCTGTCTTGCACTCTACCTGTTGTCCTTGTTTTGGCTATACAACCAAGGAGGAAGAAACAAGGAATCTATCAAAAAGGAATAACATTGACTGTTAACTGTGCTCAGAATACATGGTCAATAATCTCCAATTCCACCGAAGCATTTTCACTGTTAAGGAGTTTATTCATTGTTAGAACTGAAGCAAGATTTCCAGAGAAACATCTTTTCTTAAAAGATCACATATGAAGTTGAGCCTTCAAATAAGTAATTAAACTATACAGGACCATTATGTTTGGATCATTAAATACCTATATGAGTTCTGATGCACGTCAAGTTAAAATGAAGTACAGCTCTTGCTTCTTAGCAGGATATGAAAAAGTAATACTTCATATCTCTGTAGTACTTAAACCCACCATTTACTTGCTTTAATTTCTTTTACAGTAAAGCTTCATATTTTTCTGGGATTTTTTTTTTTTTAATCCAAGATTCTGTGTAGTACATAGCAACACAAGGAACAATAGAAAACCTAAGTCAGTATTTTGGTACTGACATTGCAGTTGATAATCTCTTAGTGTAATTAGCCAATGCTCTGAGCAATGCCTCTGTTGATAAGTTAATATATTTTTCCAAATTTGTATTTCATAATTTTGGTACAGTGGTACCCCTGTTTGAAAAATGTAAGGTTTTGACTTAGTAACATCATGTAATTTCTAGGATGTAACTCTGTAGCAGAATAGATGTTCTGTTTCCACCCTGAACGCCACAGCCACAGGCCGCTTACTATTCACTCACGTGCATGAATTTGTTTTGTTTTCGTAAAGGAGGACTGTGTAACATGACTGAGAATTTCACTGAACTGTTATTTCAGGCAAAGCCTTTGAATGAAGTTTTTTCATCAGTGTTGCTTGAGCATATTCGCAAAGCATTAAATAAATTTTACAAAGGAATGCTACGACTGTGTGGAGCATGTCTGAATTAGGTTTACTGCTTTTTTTCCTGTGGCTTGCTATGTAAAGCTAATCAAACACCAAGAGAAAACACAGGGCACAGCCCTGGTGTTCAGTGAGGCTGCTTTGTGTGGTTTTGGTGAGGCAGGAAAGGCTAGTATCTGCCCTAAGGAGAGCCCAAATTGATCCTGTGCAACAGGAGTCCTGTGGGGCAGGCATGCTAGGGACTTTGCTGCTCCAACACTGTGAGTGTCCCACATAGGGTCATGGCTGAAGTTTGTCCAGAAGGAAAAGGAAGGACAAGTTATGATGTTCTTCAGCCATTTCCCAGAGGATGGTCACAAATGCTGTCACAGGTAGTATGTTAAAAGAAGCACAAAGGTTTCATAATGGTACTGGAGCCCTAGAATTTAAGAAGGAAAGAGTTGTTTTTAAGCTCTGTTTGTTTCACTTTCCTTACTGCTGCTGTGAAATACCACAATTGTGAATGTCTTGATTGCAATATATGGCTGAAGCTACAAAATAGCAAAATTATTTAGTTGTTAACCTAGCTCTGAAATAAGTATTTTAAAGTCCGTTTAAAACTTACTCACATGTTTCAGGATGCTGGGACTCTCTGCTACAGGAGGCACCTCAGCATTCGTGTTCTACAGGGGGGTAAAACTTTGAAACATAGTGGGAGCAGTGCGTTCAGTGGGGTGAGAAGCTGTGTGCATGATCTATTGCTGATGTGCATGATGGTGGCTGGATACCTTGTCAGCTTTTGACAGCAATCCATGAATGTGTTCTGGTGACGGACTAGAGACATTGAGGAGAGACACTGAAGGGTGTGTCCAGATGTTCAAAAGTATATATACAAGCAAAATGTTCATTGAGATAAGGAAATTAATTCAGTAGGCATTAGGATCTGGATCAATAAAAAGCTTAGGCTTAGACTTAAAGCAGGATTGAGGTTAAATAAGTCCAAAATAATTACTGTAGGCCCTTCTTTACCTGGAGACAACAAATGCCGAAAGAACCTAGCCTTTTCATGGTGTTTATAGGCGCTTTTCCAAAAGGCCCTGCTTTTGGTAGTCACTGTCTGCTGTGGAAGAGGTCTCTGGTCTAAGTTATTAAGAATTTCATTCTCACTGGGATTGAGACATCAAGTATTGCTTTGCTTCCCAGTACAGTGAAAACTTTCAAGTAGCATCTAATATATTCTGGCAGGATCAAGGTCCTCAGTTAGGGGGATAAAAAAGCAAAGAAAGCACCCTGCATCTGTGTGATGCACCCTACTGAAAGTGTCACCATGTAGTCAAGTACCAGACTCCTCAGGCAAGAGAACTCAAGGACATAGGACTTATTTTAGTCTGATAGTTAAAACGACCATGGCAGAAATTACAATCTTGAGATTCAGTTGCCAGTTAAAAGCCTTCTTTCTACAAGCTAATTTGCCATGTAATTCTTTAAAGCAAAATTCATAAAATTCAGAGCAAGGACCAAAGCCCAGGTAAAAGCTCTACACACGTAATCACAGGATTCAAACCCATGTTTCAATATCTTCAGCTTTACCAAACTTGGACCTTCCATCCAGCAGGGTGTGCCTTAACCATTGGACTACCATTATAGTGAGGAGAACTGTGGTTCCCAGGGTTTGGCAGTACCTCTGTGCATAAACGGGCTCCTACTTTCTTGTCTGAATTAAGCTGAAAGTGATTCTCTGATTACAACAATAGATACTTCACTTTCCATTTGAGGGTAGATACTTTCATTTGCAACTTGCATCCCAGGGGAGTTTTCTTTTCCCAGAATTTGTAATGTCTATTTTTTAAAGAAGTCTTAATCTGACAGTCTGAATGCCTAAGCACTTGAGATAACTAAAGAACTTTAAATATCTCGGACACAGGCCTTATTGTAAGTAGAGCTGAACAATTCAGCCACCATGGTGGAAGTGGGAAAGCTTAGTTGTGTGTTTTATTGAATCTTGGGGACTACAAGGAGTGTGCCTTTTAAGGATTCTTGCTCTTTCACATGGGGGCACAGGCATCCTGAAGCCATTGGAACATTCATGTGGTGGTGGTCTGTATGTAATATGCAAGTTGAAAGTAGTTTTTTTCTCATTTATTTCAATCCAGAATATTTGGTTAATTGTGAAAGATTCAGCTCAGCTGATTGGACAGCAAGAAAAGGGGTCAGGAACAATTGATGGGCCCAGAACTATGGGTGGAAGAAAGTTGTTGGATTGAATCAGTCTCTAGAGAAGTGCAGAAAAATGGTACAAGGAGCTCAGGAGAGTCAATATGACCTGCAAAAAAAAAATGCAGGGGATAAATAGAGAGGATCTATTAATACAGACATTCATTAAAAATTAGTGAGCTTTTAGTGTGTGTAATAATATATCTAAACCAGTTCCTAAATATCAGCTAGCATTTAACTAAATAAGTTCAATCTCTGCAGAAAGCATGCTTCAGCTGTATTCCTGTGTCCAACAGGTTAAACATCTGGGTTTGCTGTTTTAACACATACAGTCATTCAGAGTTGGAATTTAAGGTAAATATTTGAATGTTAGAATAAGCATATTTCATCTACACACAAGTGGAATACTGTTAGCATTTCTCAGATTTTGATTGGGATTTTATGTTCTATATTTAAAATATTTAGTCAGCATATCATACCTTATGATTGCAAAACAGGACTCTAGACTGATCTGTAAGCACAGGTGCCTCAACTTTGAAGTACGCATGTACTTAAAACAACAAAGCAAGTAATTTTATCTTTTTTAAAATTTATCATTTGATAAGATATCTTTTTAAAATCCTCTTACATTTGTTTGTTGTATGGAAGCAACACCTTTATAACTGGCAAAATATTGCGTTTTTACTTATTTCAGGGAATAAGTGATGTGTTGTGTTTTTGCAATGATTCATATTTAGGTTGCATACTAGGCCTTAGAACCACATTTCTAGTTACTACTTTCATTTCTGATAGCTTCTAGTTATTTTTTCAAACTATGCAACAGAAAGAAGGTATGATCCTACATGGCAGGCCTGTGGCCACAAAAGGCTTGACTCTGATACAATATAATGATTAAAAAAAGTATAATGGAAAAAGGCTTTCTTGCATTGCTACTAGGTATGTGAGGTATATATGCATCCCTACCATGGGATATATATCCCATGGCTGTTATTCAAACTGCATATGTAACAAATAAATTAATTTTCATATCGCAACCCCTCTAATCTATTGAATTTACTTAAATACATATTCAGGGCAGCAGAGAGAGGAGTGGGAAGAATTCTGTATTCAGATACAGAGGTAGGAGGTAGTGAGAACCTCAGATAGGACGTAGTGAGTAAAAGCTACATCATTAATGACCCAAGTACTTGTTGTTGCTAATTGCTTGCTGATTCTCATCCATCAGTGACTTTTGGCTCAACAGAGGATATGCCCTGAAACAACCTACAGCCTTTAAAGGTCTATTTAATATTGGAAATGAAAAAATAAAGAGGACAGAGTATGAACTAGATCCCTAAAAGAAGGTTAATATGATATTGTTCAGACTCACTATACTAAATTTTATATGCCTAGTGGTATCTACACCCCTGAATAAAACACCTAGGCACTTTAGTCATTGAACATATGAATGAGATCAAAATAGACAATGTGTTAAATAGGGAGCTGCCAAAGTTTTCTACGAGAAAACCCTGATGGCAGAGTTGGGTCTTACACCCCTCCCTATCAGTGGGATTAGTTACTTAACGCTGGGGGGAAGGCACATGCCTTTATTGGTGGCAGGGACGACCTGTTATCAGGTCAAGTTTCATATCCTGCAGCCCTCTTGTGCACTGAAGCACGTAAACTGCTGCCTTCAGAAACAGAACACTTCGCAGAAAACAATCCCAGAGTTTTGGGACTGGAGAAAGGGAAGGTTAACCCTTCAAAGCATAGACTGGAGGGATATATGTATATAAACTCTGTTCCAAGAATAACGTGTGAGTTTTATGTGAAATTCTACTTAGATAAAATACAGAACCAACACTAAGACCTCTATGTCTCCTCAGTGAGGTCTACTTCTTCCTTAGTCTACAAAGTTACTCTTCCAAGCCTACATCAGTGCCTCATGAACTGGGACTGGAGAATCGTTCTAGCTATGAGAGAACTGTGGATTTCTCTCTTAGGCCTATGAAGGTGCTTAAATCCCAGCACAGTTCCACTTCAGGCAACTGTGTCCTTTTGTGAATCCCAGCTGAACTTTTTAAGGCTTGCAGCGTTCTGGGAGCACTGCCTGCAAAGGAGACCATAGATGTACATGGATAGTGACAGTCTGATGATGCTTTTCTGATCTTGATGCTGCTGAGGATTCAGAGTCAAGGTAGGTATCAGTGGAGATTTTTTGACCAAAACTACATATGCCCAAGTGAGGACAGTATTTTTCAAAAGGGTTGGTTGAAGGGAATGGATCATTTTCTGCATTCAGAACAGAGATGAACTAGGTGAGCTGAGGCATTTAAAAAGTGAGGTATGTATGACTCGGTTGTACATATAAGATAGGTGTGTGCATATGTGTGTGGGTGGCACTAGAACAAGGGGGTCAAAAGGTGAGAACTAGATTGCATGGGCAAATGGAAAAGAAATAATAAACAGAATGGCTAATTGGAAAGCTTCTGAACAGCTTTCTCTAGAGACGTGAAAGTTTAATAAGTTCTGAGTAGTTTGGACAGATAACACAAAGAGGTTATTAGCTATATAAAGGAGTAAAAAATGAAAGTATATGCTAACTTCTTTTTGTAATTTATCAATTACCACTTAATGGAATTATAGTGGAGAATATCTTGCCCTTGACCTTAATATTCAATGATTCAAGATTAGAGCATCACTCTGAGGACCAGAAATGCAGGCTCCTTCTCAGGATGCTATAACACTTCAGGGAGGGACAGCCTCAGGCTGGAGCCACAAACCTGCCTCATGGCCATTTATTCAGGTCAGTCCCCAATAATATGAAGATGTGTGTATCAGGAGAAAACAAGAGTGCATGCCAAACTGTGCTTTTTCATGCAGAAATATAAAACTATCTGTAAGTAGTTAAGCTGCCACTATCCCTGCATTGTCAAGTATAATTCAGAGCTCCTGATTTTTAGGAGCTCCTTTGATTTTTTTTTTTCCTTTTGTATGCATGGCTGCAGGAAGACTCAGATTCCTGGACACCACAGGGTATGAGCATGTCTCACATACGTGTGATTGCAGGGAGATCATAGAACATACAGACTCACATGAGCCACTCTGCCAGCTCTATCTACGTGGAAATTTCTTTTCCTCTCCGCCAGGGATCTTTCTAGGACTGAGTGTGCGAACTGCTTGTGTTTCTGGCACTACTTTCTCCAGTGGAGAACAGAAAGCAGCTCCATACTACCATACTTCTCTGGTGTCTCTGAAGGGGAAATGAGAATTGCCGTGGAATAGACAGTGAAAAACTACCTTACTAGTTAAGGCCCTTTTATTAGGGAGAAATACTTTCTACTTCCAGGACAACCAGGGACAATTAGGAGCAGCCTGAACTCTTTAAAGACAACAACAGTGACCTGTTTGGGGGAAGTCCTGACTAAGCTCCTCAGAAACTCCCTATTTATTCATACAAGGTAGATGCCTGTCTCTCCCTCCTTGTTATGAATGAGCCAAGATCCATGACTGATAGATGACAAGGGTGGGAGGTCTCTTGTGTTGGTTTCATACCTCCTTGAATGGTCTATGCTGTTGAGTGGCTTGGGCCAGTAGGCACACTGAGCAGTGCCTTGACCATCCTCAGAATAAGACAAACCTGTGGAAAATGTGTCAGCAGGCATAAGGGTTCTTGACTTTTACTCATCTTAATTTCATGTTATGGAGGACAGAAATCAGACTTTTATAAGATTAGTTGTGAAAGAGAAACACTGCTTAATAAAATACTGGTTTATCCACAAAGAAGTATTTGCCTAATAAAAGAAGATTTTAAGTACTAACTAGAACAGTTTTTACACAATTTTGTGATGTAATTTTAGTGTCTAATCCTTTTATATAATGCAGCATTTTTATAGATTTGTGGCGGAACTACTAATGAAACTTACAAAACAGAGGGGAGAAAGGAAGAGAGAAAGAGCTGGAAAAGAGAGGGAGAAAGCAAGCAAACAAGCAAGCAAGTATGTGCCTGCACTGTTTCATAGTAGACAAGAGATTCATAAATAGGAATATTATCTTATTTTAAATTCAGATTGAGCTTGTGAGCAACACATCAGCCATGCTGCTCTCCAGAAAAGGGCACAAATTCAAACAAGTCTTTTCATTTCCCCTCCTTGTATATTAGTAACAACAAAATCATCAGTATTGGAATGCCAATTAATGAAGGATTTGTTTCCAAGGGCAAAGGCAATGCCTCTGTTAACCTTGCAGGTGAGATGGCCAGGCTGCTGTAAATGTGGTGTGTTTGGATGGTGTGGCCAGGACGTGCTGACAGTCTGCTTTGCTGGGACTCAGCTCTGTACGTTTCACACACACCCACTCATGTGACCATTAGCAACCACTTAAGCTACATGTGTCCTGCAGCATGGACACTTGCCTTCAATCTTATGCTAATGTGCATGGTAAACTGCATGTACAGTAAAGCACTGTTTTATTCATTATATGATACATAATTTGGTATAAAATAATGTTTAAACAAGTTGTTATTGTCCTGAAATTATTAAACATTGCAAGATGCACAGTGTAAGAAACTCAACACTATCAACTGCAGCTGCGACCTTTTAGATGAACTGATCGGAACAGATTTACACCTGTAGCTGTACATCATCCCTTAGTGCAGACATATTGAGCGAGAAGCAAACACAGTGTTTTTTCAAAACCGTGTTGTCTGATACTGCATAATGCAATAACATGACTTGTCATGTACTTTCCTTTAAGTTCTGCAAAAGTCAAGAACTTACACATTCAATAAACACTGATTATAAATTAGATTAATGACAACTGTAATCTCATTTTTATTTTTAATAAATCAATTCTAAACCATGTTCTGTTGTGTGGATACAAAGCTGCATTTTTTGCTATGCACTAAACATCAAAATGTTCATGTTTATTGGTTCTGTGTAATTTTTAAGCCAGTCGTACTGTTGCGGGCTAGTTTCTTCACAGTCCAGATGGCTTGATGCAATGGAGATCTCAAGTGCCCATCATTTGGGAGCGCAACCCAGAGCCCTGACTATGGCTCCTGTGCTCACTGTTCAATACAGTGGAAAATGAGCTATTCCAGAGTGACATGTCAGAAACCCACTGGTTGTGGACTTATCTCTCTTTTGAACAGAAAGGCACTTGGTGAATCTAAATAAACTCAGAGTTAGGCAGAAGCCACATCTGAGTGTACACTGTGGAGCTGAGGTGTCAATACTTTGGAGAGCCTTACCTTCAGAGAGCTTTCTGCTCCAAGCTCCAAGTTGGGGATGACTGGGCTACCCCACCAGCCTGCTGCAAATTTGTATTTCCTTTGCTGGGGTCACTGGGAGGAAGTGATATCAAGTGTATGCCAGATCTCCTGATGGGGATGACCAGGAGCCCATAACTTGAGGCATACTGTGGACCCTGCCTTACATGAATCACTGGATTATGACTTTGGCTTTACATTACTCAGTTCAACTTAATTCTTGATATAAGCACCCAAGAACTTTATTGAATATGAGCTAATATTATTCAGCCTCAGTGCATGAGAAGAGGCAGCAATTTGGAAGATAATTTAATGGTACTCTCAGTTAAATTCGTAATAAAATCCTGCAATTCCCTTTCAATACCTATTTTGTTTCCTTCTTGACTTTTATTTTGCCTCTTGTCTGGCATCACAGCTATAATTAAAAGAACTTCCTTTTCAGATGACCAGTTCTTTAATACTTATGTCCTTTTAAATGTTCATATTCCACAAGCACTCAGACTCAATTCGACATTATGGAGACTGCATTTTGGCTTTTTTTACTTTTGCTTAGTACAAAGGCATATTAATGCAAAGATATGATAGATACTTCACTTACATAGAAATAAACTCCTTAAGATTATTTAATCTATTACTATTGCATTAGTGGGAAGCAAATCATGGCCCAAAGTGGACAGTTGCCAGATAGGCTGGTGCTGACAGTCAGGCAGATAGAGCTGTGCTATGTATTATATAGATAGAAGGGACTGCAAAAGCAGAGAATTCAAACTCTTGACTGTGTGATACCTATTGAGTGGTGTATCTTCTAAAGATATAGTTGCACAGTTGCTGAAGTTTTCAGGGAGAACCTCTCTAACTGCAACATTAAAAATTACAATCCCCCTTCCATAACCTACCTATGTTCAAGATATTTTTCCTCCTATTTGATATAAAAGTTGTTTATTAATCACACTATAACTCCCTCTGCTGGCATGGAGTCTGCTGCAGCTGTGCAGTGACTGTAGGTATGTCTAATCGGTGCATTGCATGCAGGTGAAGACTTGGTCAGCTCATACTCTGGGTCAGCATGGGGCTGCTCTCCTGATGGGCAGAGATGGTTGAGCACACTGCCAAGCATGACCTGTGAGCCCTCCCCGGGAGAACTACTCTGAGCTACTGAGATGGTAAAGCAGTCTTTGGTTGGCACAAACTGTGGCACAATGAGCCCTTGTATGCTTGGTGGAAAGGAAGAAATAGCTCACATATTGACTAGGTAATGGTGACGAAGGTGCAGAAGAACTGAAGGTGGATAGGGAGGCTTAAATTCAAGCCAAAGTTCACGCCAAGCAAACTGCTCCACAAATCCCATTCTGAAATACATGAACTTTAGACAAACTATCATAGTGAAATCCTATTGTACCTGGGTGAATTTTCTAGCAGAAATCCCTACCTGACTTACAAGCACTACTTAGGCCAGCAATAGCTTCCCTACTCAGGATCTATCCTCCTGAAGAGCCTGGAGGATAGGACAAAGGTAGTTAGGATATGGGTGAAGAATCCTCAAGAGGCTGGTTCTGTCCTTTATTAAGTGTAGGTGCATCCCCTAGTTATTTAAGTGAGAGGCAAATCTATTCTGCATCCCCAGCCAGACCAGCAGTAACAGGAAATATTTAGGGTAGAAAGGCAATAAATTCTGCATTGGAGTGGAATTTGGCTCATTGCTTTGCAGCAGATATGTTAGCTGTTCATGCCTGGGAGAGCCTTTAATTCAGTGTTTGAACAACCCTGAACATTCAAGTCTAAGAAGTAACAGCTATGTTTTTACAGGTAGCGGTAGTGAAATCAATGGAAGATGCCTAAAACACCTCTTAATCGGGCTCATACATCTTAATGAAATACGTGAGATTACTTTGTCTTTTGTAAGACAGTTTTAGAGCAATTACTATATTATTTTCACTCTAACAAGTAAGGAGATTTCACGGTGGAGGGGTGTACTAGGGACAATGTGAAAGGTACAGACCAAAAAGGGACAAGTATCTTTAAAACTTGCTGACTCTTTCCTTTGCAGGAAAGGGGGATTGAAGGCTGGTAGCAGCTGACAGGAGCCAGAGCTCAGGGATGTAGTACATGAGTGTCCCAGGAGCCAAATATTCTCTGACATCCCTAGCAAAAGATTACCATAATTATTACAATCTCCTGCATAGCACAGATCATGGAACTTCAAATAAACAATCCCAGGATAAGAGACAGTGTCTTTTAAAATCGACCTACTCTTGATTTAAAGAGAGTGAATGAGAATGCATTGTGTCCTTTGATAGTATGTCTCAGAGGTTAGTTATTCTCACTGTCAAAAATTCATGTCTTTGTTCCTTATTTAGATGGATGCTAATTTCAAACAGGTGTTTGCTTTTGATTGTGCAATAAAAACACTGTGGAGAAATCTACAAGGTACTTCAGACAAATGGAAATTCTGAAAAACTTCTTTATTGTAAAACTTCACAATTGTATAATTATGATAAAACAGTTTTTCACCTCTCTTTAGCTGGCTTGTAATGATTTTTGAAAGAATTTGTCACTTTAAACCTATAATTAAGAAGTAAAGTTGTAAGAAAATTTTATTCCTATAAAAAGTGATTTTATCTTTAATTGAGAAAAATACTTCAAGCTAGTAGTTTATTATCAGTTTAAAGGTTTTTTGCCAATCCAAATGGCAATCCACAATCCTTAAGTGTGAGATAAACCATTCTGAGCCAGCACCAAATATAAAGTTAGTTGCAGAGTGTCACTTCTCAAAGAATAAAAAGGAGAAAAAATGAAGTTATAACAACTAAGACCCATATGCTGTTGCTCCACTAAATACAGGTACGTGCCTGACCCACCTCTCCATGGCTAATGATACCATTTCCCCATGTCCATGATCTCACAGCACTTCTTTGGCCATGCAAGAGTGTGCTTTGCCAGCTCTTGGCAGTGCAGCTGCTGCCTGCAGGCAAGCACTGCACACTGCCCCTGGCAGCACATGCCGTTGCATCCAGGCCCAGGAAAGGCAGCAGTAGATAAGGTCACCGCTTAAGGATCGGACATAGGTGTGAAGATCAGCATGTGTGGCTGTGGTTGTGCTGGTGCTGGTGGTTCAGGTTAGAGTCTGCTCACAGCTGGAGTAGCGTGAGCCCATACAATGGGAAATACATCTGGTGGCAGTGGCACAGCATGGGAAGACAGCACTCTGTCCATGAAGACAGCCTCTGCCTTCCACAGGTGCAGCCAGGGAGACGAGGCAGTTTGGTGTGCTGTTTGATGTATTTATTATTAGGACTTTTTTCACCAAATCCCAGCATGATGTCCTCAAGTGTATATATCTCACTGGAAAGGTCTGTGTGTATTTCCTTTGGTTTTCACATTAGCAATGAGAACTTTAAGGATTTTAGAGCACAGCAGAACTCTGAATGTAGCAGAATCTTCCCCTCAGAATTAAAATTAGTTTTAGATATATAGGAAATATATTATATATAGTTTGGACTAAATGTAGTATCCACTGCTCACCTCTCTCCTTACAATTGCACGGAAGGTAGTAGAGAAACAACCGGCAGAAAGCAAAAATCTGTTTTGTCAGAAGTATTTCTTTAGTCTCTTAAGCTTCCATGGTATCTTACATTTGCTTCAGCACCAGCTCTCCCAACAAGCCATCAAGTCAAATGTGACTTTAAGCTGACCAGTGGGAAGAAATGAGAGGGGAGTTCACAAGTGAAATGTCAGGAAAGAGTCATAACATTTGGCACATTTGTGAAGGTACCTTGTGATTTTGGGTGCTCGGCTGAAACAGAATATGGGTCATATGTCTTTGACGTGGACAGGAGCTGCTTTTGGAAATATTAGCTGCAGTGTCTCACATGTGCTGTAATCACATCATAGTCAGCAGGGCAGTGTGGGTCATGATGTAGCATATAATTTGCACCTGTAGTGTTTGCACAGAAGTATCCACTGTGTTCTTGCACCTGTGTAAATCAATATCCTTTCCAAGATTTAAGATGAGCACTTGTACAAAATTATGACAAATAAGTTTACGTAGTGAATAGTCATTGTAAAATTCTTGAATTATTACAGTTTGCACTGACATGACAGCATAAACTGAAGCTTGTATCACTGTTCTCAAAGCAGTTTGTTCTTATACATTGCATTTGCTACTAACTCCACAGTAAGTCAAGCGAAATGAGAATGAGATTTACAGATAGTTTATTAAAATGTTAATTTTTCATTTATTGTTACTTTTATTTCACAAATTATTATCACATTTTCTTGTGCTCAGAAAATTTATTTTATAAAAGTGTTATCTTGTTATGGTGAGATGTTTTTGTGAGTCACACTACAGTAAGAATAACAACACTATATTTGTCAGCCCAGCAGCACTGATGGAGCTATAGAAAAGAGCAGTGTCCGAAGCACTGCATGAATCTTTAACAAGGCTATCAGTACTCCACTTAGATGCTATAGTTATGGTTACATTAGCAATAACAGCTAAACCAGCTAAATATGGCTTCCAAATCATTATTGCTAATGCTTAAGTACTAGATTTGGCAGAAAGAACTAAATTTCAATTTAAAATTGAATTTTAAATGTCCAACACAGTAAAGCTGATCTGTCAGTGAAAAAATTTGCTTTTGACCTTGTAAAGGGAGCACATAATTGTATGAATTTAAAATAGCATATATGCACCTAAAGCTGCAAACTGTAAAAGTAAGAATGTAAGAGGAAACTAAGAATTGATGGTATACCACATGACACAAGTTTCTTAGGTCTCACATATTGCTTTCACAGTCTCACTGCCATTACCTCCAATTCTTTTTAGTTCTCCACACCAGAGAAGTGAGGTAGACAAAGTGAGTAAGTGAATTTTCCATCATTCACTTCTTTGTGTTATAGCGAGGATCAATAAATACCCATTCAAAGGGACTGAATTTAAGACACTCATTAATCCTTCCTCCCAGAGATTCTAAAATATTATTTTCTTTTCTTAATCTTCACCTTTAAGCACGAAAAATGCAGTTTATGGGAAGTTGGAATTATACAGGAAAGAGCTTGATGGAAGATTAGGCTAGTATTTATATGCAGAAAATTCAGAGTTCTTTGAGCAAGTCCTCTTATAGTCTGTGATTCGGCCACTTGTAACACTATTTTCCTTGGAATTTTTTTTTTTTTGCTTATGGACCTGATTTCTCTCTGCTTATTTTTTTCCCAAGGATTTGTGTTGCTTCACAGACTGAAAAAGTGCATCCTTGAATGTAAATAGCATTTAACAACATTTTTGAAATAATAAACTTGGTTTATAAACAAAGAAATTATCAATGTATCAGACCAAATTCAATAAAGCTGTTCGGAACACCTCAGAATGACTTTGTTTATGCATCTCCATATTTTTTGCATCTGTAATTTTTTTTTATAGAGCAACTGTGGCAACTCTTTCATCACCTGTAACCTTGTGAAGCATATTGCAATTCATTTATGTTTTCCCATCCAGATTTTCAGTGCTGGGATTCGCAGCAGTAGGTGTTCCAGCTGTTTGAACAGTACTGTACAGACTTGCTATCAGGAAGGTCTGCTTCTGTTTGATTTGGTGTTTATTTTGGCAAAACCTTTAGAGTTAATGTTTGGTACTCTAAAACAACTTTAAAACCTGCTTGGGAGTAAACCATTCAAGGTATGTACAAACAGATATATATCTGTGCTGGAATATAGCTCTGGCTTGGAAACAGGGTAACTACATGGGCCTGAGCTAATAACCTAACTTGGAATATGAATTGATTTTACAAACTTGATTTGGTTCACACCCATCTCCTCAGGTGTGACTTAAATTGTCACTCAGATCAGGCTCTACCTGGAATGCCAGAAAAATAAATAAGTTGCTAACTGAACCCATCTGACTGCACAAAAGGATGTTCCAAGTATGAAGATAGAATGGAAACATGCAGCTGGAACTGTGAGGAGAAGACAATCTGCCTTTCCAGCAGCAATTTGCTCTAAAATCAACCATCAGTATGCATCCCTATAATCTAATATAAAGTAAGAGGGTTAGTGCAATGTAGCATTATAATCAAAACATTTAAAAACAAATCCATAAAACACCTTAACGAAAAATTATTTTAATTTCCTTGACATGAGTATTTTTAAAACCTTCAGGATTCCAGCTCTGCCTAGAGAAAGAATTTACAGGAGTAGTCATATTTTACATTTTATTTCTGTGGAAAGTTGCTGAATTTGTAGAAAAGTCTAGTCACATACCCTACATGAATGATAGAGAAGTATGTATAGAGCTTCTTGTCTAGATAATTCATTGCAGTACCAATCCAATTCTGTAATGTTAATGGGATACTGTACAAGACTATGACTGTATAGGAAACCACTCTTAAATCCATTCATCTCCTTTCTGTCACAACCACAAGAAGAAAAAGACAATGGCAGGATGGATTTTATGTCTATTCAGTTACATTTTGGGCACAAAGAGAATACAAATATATTGTTAGCCTTCCTCTTTATTAATTGCCTCACTGGCTATTGACTCAATCCCAGGTGGTATATTTTTCAAAAGCATTAATAACCTCTTTGTGTTCTAGGTCAGTCTTCCTCAGGCTCTTCAGGATGATAATTCCTTATTTCAAGTCGATATTACAACAACCCTTCCAACATTTATTGTAGAACTAAAGTAAAAGATGTTCATACATGGTGATAGCAATGACCAGGTTTAATCCAGTGTGTTTTGAAAGAGTCGCTCTATCCATGTCTAAAAATCAACCCAGGGCCTTTGCACCCTGACTGCTTTCATCTGAGACGTGACCTATCTGTGGCCTAAGAGGTACTGATTTTCCCTATCCATACAGAAGACCAAGACAGATGGCATGCATCCAGCTCTTGCCCCAGCTGAAACAAAGGAAAAAAGATTTGCACCCTTGCTGGAGAGCTAGGAAGCACAACACAGTCAGCATTTTTGTTTTAGCCAGAAAACACTGGGGACTGAAACAGCTAGGAAGAGTCACATGTGGTGGTTGGGAGGAGCAGATCTCACAGGTCTCAGGTACCTTGATGGTTTTGACATCCTGAAAGTTATTCTTGGACTTCTTTTCTTTGACGTGTGCTCTCCTTATTCTTTCAGCTCTTTGCAGACCCACTGTTTTTGCACTCACAGACTATCACAGCATGATGACACAGCACTGCTGTGCCAGGCAGATGGTGGCTGCAGGCTGAGGAGCTGTCTCATGTCCAATTCTGTATTTCTGCTCCTATTCATGGAGCCCAGAATTTACTTTGGAAACTACACATACATTCAGGGTCCATCACAACTGCAGTGCCTTGTTTCTTTGCCCCTTGGTCTTCAACTGGCCTTTTGATTTTGTGGAACCTCATAAATTCTCTTCCTCCAGTCCAATACTTCTGACACCAGTTCACTGCGGCCACCTCAGCAAACCAGAATCTGTGTCTGTACTTGAAACCGTCTGTCCTTGAAGCCATCACAGGGCAGTTTAGCCACCTGCCAATCTTTCAAAAGCACAGTAGCGTTAATTGCACACAAAAGCATATCAGAGAAATAATGGCTTCCCATATCTGAAGTAACAGATAACCAGTACTTGAGGTTGTATTAAAACTCAGATAAAATCCTTAAAGGAACTACCAGCATTCTGTTGTCTGTCCAAGGAGACAGATGGATCCAGTTGAATTTATTGGTTTTGTTCGTGTTTCTGGACCTTCTCTGGCCCCCACAGAGCTAGGAAGGAGCTCTGTGCTGTCATCGTGCATACGTCAAAACCTGCCAAGCTGGGAAAACTGCTGCTGGTCCTGAGATGGTTCGTGTGTCCTTGCAAGGTAAGTAAAAGGTACTGTGGAGCATCAGAAAAGTTACTAGAGCAGCATGGAATCAGTTTAGATCCTACACGGCCAGAGCAAATAAATGAGGTAGAAACCAGTTTGAATCCAGGGGGATCAGGTGAGTGGTGTTGTGATGTTTCTGAGTGTTTCCAGCTCTGAAAGTGCCTTGCAGGCTTGCACGAGCTCATTTTCTGTGGAATCAGCTGGGCTTTTTTATTCTGTCTCTGAGCCATATGGAGAGAAGTCAAAACCTTCCCAAAGCCACATGCCAGGGCTGGAAAGGGATGTTCTCCCACACCTGCTGGACCTAAACTGTCACATGCATCTGGGGCATGGACAATCCACAGCCAAAGTCATATCATCACCGATGCAAATGTCTCAAAACAATTAAAAAAATAATCATAATTTATTAAGTTGTCTCTTTTATATCCTGGTAGATCCAAAGGACTTGCATGACCTGTTAAACTCAGTCTCATGTTTTCCAGTTTCAGGTGGAGTGTCTGTGAGACAGAGTAAAATTTAATGTCTCTTTAAACCTTCACCTAGGTAAATGTAGGTGCTTTCTCTTCAAGAAGGTGAGTTTCTGTGCCCTTTCAAAAAAGTTGTTATCATCCATCTTTGGCTGCTGGGAATTTTCCTTTATTTACCTCCTGCTGCCTTTAGAAACTGTGGTAAGTGTTCCTTGTTGTGGCCACTTAGACAGCAATGTTAGAGTTTGCAAGCCTTTAAAGGTATGTTTATAATACCTTTATATGTGCTCATGGTGTGTTTAACTAGTCTTGGATTCCGTAACACAGGTTTCACTCGTATTCAAGAACATTTAATCCAGTCATCCATATACTTAAAACATCATGTTTAAATTGGAAATACAACTCATGGGTTGTGGCTTTGAAGGTGTGGCTTTGAAGGTAACTCCAGTTTTTATCAAGTCAGGTTTTAGTTTAGCAATGTATTGCTCTCTAAGGAAAACTTAACATGGTACTGTGTAAAACAAATTCAGATACAGTAGAAAAGTATATCAGTGTTCCCAAGATAAAGAGAAATACAGTTTCACGTGCAATATCTGTACGCAGACCTATTTTCTGCCTTTGAAAAGGCAGTGGGTCGAAAGACAGATAAAATTGTTTGAAGTGAGTCATGCACAGTTGCCTTATGATTGTTATTTTCCGTGTGGAAACACTGGCTGAAGTTCAAGACAAAATGGTGCATTATTTTGGTGGTTTTGCCTGAAAATTGTGCTGCTTTAGAATGAATAAAAATACTGAAAATATCTCTTAGTGAATTTCTTGATCACGGTAGCTACTACTTAATGAAGAATAGTGTACAAAAAAATAAAATAAGGCAGTATGCTATAGAAAACTGCTTGTCTGAAACCAGTTTACTACTAAAAGTGTGATATTCCATCAGATTTTACACAGTTGCACAGAGTGACATGAAAGGATGACATCAACCAAGTTTGAGTTGGAATTACGTCTCTAGGGTATTTTAGAAAAGGAAAATAAAAGTAGATATATGGTGTTGGTTGTAGTTTTTTTCCTATTTCTTTACATTAGATGACTGAAGCACTTGGAAAAACAGAAAATATTATTTTTTTCAATAGTAAGTTTAAGAATCTTTGTCTTAATTATGCTAGTAGAAAATTTATCATGACATATTTTCTGCATCCAAAAGGCCTTCAGAATATATAAAGTCATAATGCAACCAAATGGATAACCTGCACACCAAAACATAAATACAGTGTGTAGAGATGAAATAGTAATATACATGAATAGAGGGAATATGAAAATTGCCACTAAATATGATAAACCCAGTTCCAAGGAAATACTCAAAACTAGTGATTTCCTTGGTGACTTACGGGAGTTTCCACATGAGTGAGGAAATAATGTATAATGGCTGCTCATTACATATCCTTACATATCCTTACATATCATTACAATCCATATTCATGGGGCATCTTTAGAAAAAGTTTTACTACCACTTGGGTTGGTACTAGGGGAAAAAAAAAAGACTACCAGAAGATTCTGCAGAACTTCAATTTCTTTAATTGTATAAGTTCCTTTCACTAAAATGAAAGTTTGTCAATGCAAAAGCAAGAAAACAAATCAACACCCCCCCCAAACTCTTGTCATGTTTAACATGTTTATATAGATTTTAGAAGTTACTTGGTAAGGACAAAACCAACATGTCTGCATAACATCTGCGAGCTTTTTCAGCACTGTGTTCTCAACTTCAAAGACAGACATTCAGGACAGTAAGACCAGGGTATGAATATGCAGTATCATTCCATGTACAACACTGAAATAAACACCTGCTTTGTATCTACTAAATATTTTTCAATCAATAAAACAAATAAATAGTTAGACATATTTTTACTCTAGAATTGAAGAACAAGATAAATAAACAGAAATTCCTGGAAAGAGTTGGAGGCTGTTGAAACATCTGCCAGCTGTCCTCAAACTCTGCTTAGTAAGGGCTGCCAAATATCAGTAGCACAAATGTTCAGTTCACAAATGACAAGATACTGTGAGATACCCCATTAACCTACTCTCAGCTGATTAACACCTAGCATCTGAAATTGATTCTCCCCCGACTATATTTAGGGAGAATATTTTCAACAAAACCCAAAAAAACTTGACTTTTTTTTCTTTTTCTTTGCATTCTTATTCTGATGTATTTTTGTGCCCTGAAAACGGCTAAATGAAACTAGTCAATTATACTGAAAGGCACACTCTTTTCATAGGATAAATATGGACTATCAGGAGATGAAATAAAATCTTTGGTACAAATTAAAGCAAGAGAATATTCAAGAAACAGTGAGATTCTACTTGAAAACACAGATTTGAACACTGCTGATATTCCATATTTCATCATTCTAAGTATTTTAAAAAATATCAACCTACCATTTTAATACAAGCTGGGCCAATTTTCCCCCAAATGCAAGTTTTATTTTACTAATAGTATCAGTAAAATTAATATTTTCAAACAATTTTCACTGCATTAATATGTTGTTTTCCCTCTATGTGGGTTCTAAAAAAAACTATGGTGGTTTGATAACATTGTTTAAACACAGAGAAAACTTTCATAATAAATCTCACATTATAACCTCAGCAGACAATATGCAGTTTGGGCTGGCTTGGTGTACTCCTAATGGAGGGAAATGCTGTCTCTATGTAGTCTCTCTTCTCACATATCCGTCTTAAAAATAACATCAGTAAAGATGTGATATGCCAGTAATACTCATTAGGGCAGACCTCAAGCAATTCATATTGTGGATTAAATTTCTAGGTATTGAAAATTAATCTAAAATTCTGACACTAAGTGACACCCACATTAGCATCACAATATTTGTATCTGAAATGTCCCAACTAGAAACGATGTGATTCACTACCTGACGCCCATTCTGATCAACAACACGTAAGATTTTCTGGTCAGTGAAACAGGTGACTCAGCTGCCTGCTTCAGGGAATGTTTCTGGCTGCTTACATTTCATGTTTTTCAGGCATGGAAAAGCAAAAAATTTGATGAAGAAATTCATTCCTACATGAAAAAGTACAGAATAGGCATGCTTTCTGCATGCTACTTTGTATGAGCAGTCTGGCTCATTTTTTTAATTTTAGTGACATTTTCTGCAATACAGCATGTACTACAGGGAAAGTAACAGCCTCTTTCATATATAATCGATACTGTACCAACCCAGTTCAAAGACAAGCCAGCCTAACAATACTTTGAGATGGCTGGCACATTATGCATTCTGGAAATTCTAATTTTATGTAAATTTAGAAAATGTATGCATGTGCCAGAGTTTCTTTTTGTTCATGCACTGTTTTAGCATGTCTAAGTAGGAGAGGCTGCCATACAACATGGGTTGCAAAACAGCAGATGGGGGTGATTTAGTCTCTGAGGAACTCTAATTTCCTCTGTTATTTTATTACTATGGGGAAATATATATTTTAAAATATATTAACAATTAGTGCTTGTCTAGTTGGAAAATATCTCAGAATACCTTTAAGAAATAGTTCTCTGTGTGGACACTAATTCCTCTGAAGGAGTCCACTGTGAAAATGGATTAATATAAACTGGAAAAAAACCCTAAAGTCTTAGTGTTGCAGAGCATCTATGTAGAGCACAGCAGTTATTGTGCTGGAAATTCATGCCCTGATGTATTTTGTTGTAACTTCTCCATGCAGACAGAACCACACTTTATTACCTCCAGATGGAGTTACGAAATGCTACTATTTCCTTCTGCATTTACTGATAAAATTCTGCAGTGAAGAGTGATAAGAGGGGACTAAACTTTGCAGTCAGAGGTTGAATAGTGCATCCCTGAAATACTCAGTTTATGCAGATTTTAAAAATAAATACATTTACAATGGTTTTCTCTTTGTTCTGCCACTGTTCTGGCATGTCAGATTAGTAGTAGATGCCACACAGCAGGAGCTAGGAAATTCTGTCTGAAAAAGAGATGAGGTTTAGAGTAATTTTAGTCGCTGTCAAGACCAGAGTTCCCAAGTAAAGGGACATGTTTAATACTGTTGTAATCAGGATATTTTAAACATTTAAAAGGTTCATGTTTGTGTTGTCAGATTATTTGCTGGAGTTTCATACCCAAGCAATTGTATGCATGTGGTGGGGGTGCAGGAAGAAAGGAAGCTCATATTTGCCGTGCTGTTTTGCATGACTTCAGTCTCAAAAAGATTTGTAACTAATGCAGCTTTCATGTAGAATGTCAAAGTGATAGTTCTGAAATGCTCGTTTTAGTCATCACCTTTCAGATATAAAAGGCAAAGGTGGGTCTAGGTCTCGTTGGCAGTAGGATGACCCACCACCCACCTGAGTTTGTGCAAGAGGTCCCACTGATTTCAGCTTTACAGAATCAGAATACTTATGACAAATTTACGGGGTTTGGGAAAAATGTGGTTAGATTATGGTGTCTACAACCTGTGACTTTTCTAAAATGCCAAGATATGTTTTTCTATGGAAATACTATGTTCAACTGGAAACCCATGATTTGCCTGTGTTCAGCTTGGATCTTTTGAACATATAATCAAGTAACAAGTATCTGTTGAATTTCTTTGAAAAATACTTGTTGTAGTGAAAAGAAATGTTGAAATACTGTCCACAAACCAATCAAAAAAGGCAGGCTTTGGTTTACAAAGACACCACCACCCACCACTACCCCTCCCCTCCCCCCAAGCATTTATTGGACACCTGAGTTTGAATCCATGTGTTCGCTTGAACACTTTTTAGGTCCATTTGCTTAGAGCTGTCTTATAACATTGTCCTTTACCTTGTCCTCCGACTTGTGTCTAGGCCTAGAGTGTCTACAAGGCACATCATTTTCAAATTGAAAAGACACCCAAATAGCTAAGCGACAAGTCTCCGATAACAGGCCTAGTAAGTTTCCCTGGGGAGAAAAACATTTTTTTCTCAGAATAACCCCTTCATGGAGGCTTAAAAAGATGTTTCAAGGAAATCTATTTCACTTTTCAGACCTCTAGGAACACATATGGAGTCAGCTATCACATTTCAAACAAGTCACCGCATTCCAAAAGAGAGCATCACACTTAGCAGCTATGGAAGCATACTGGAACATTTTCATCCTTTTTATGCACAGATGTATATTAGCAGGATCCTGATCTTGAATCTAATGTTCTGGTAGATGCAAGGACCCAACTACTATTTCTTCTTTCTACTATTACTATGCAACTACCTAACAACTATTTCTTCATAGTTGTGTTCAACTATGAAGAAATAAGAGCATATTTGGATTAGAGAGAGATTAAGTTTGTTGGCTGGGTTATAGAAGTCTTTCCAGTTTTAGTTCTCATTTGAGAGGCTTCTATTTCATCCTTTTTGGTCCTTATAAATCATACCACAAATTTGAAATCTGAAGCTTGCTCTTGTTGACATTTGAACTTAATGTCAAAATGCTTTTGCTGCTTTACATGTGAAGCAGACAACCCATGTTGAATGTCCTTGAAATTGTAGTTTTAGTAGACTAAACTCTTTTTTGCCAATCATTCTGGGTTCAGATGCTTAGATAAATCAAGTATTCTTAACATTCCCTAGAACACTCTTTCACCTTTGAAAAGAGTTATGAGTATTAGCTATTAAATTACCGCAGGAGGAAAAAAGTAGTAACCTGACTGCTCTTTTACAGTCCAACAGTCTTGGAAAGAGGAAGCTTTACTCATCCAGGAACAACACTGGCAATGATTGCTTCTGCCACATAAAGAAAAGCAAAATCTATCTCTTAACTGCTTCCATAACTACATCTTTCCTGACACTTACACGGTTAGTTTTACATATTCAGTAAATTATATTTCCATATTTTCACAATTAAGATGGTCTTGGGTCCCAATCTCATAAGTTTACCAGTGTGTAACTTCACTGTGTAACTTTGCATAGCTCAGTATGTTCAACAAGTTCAGGGAAGCTGTGATTCACATTAATTCAGAAATAGGAATGATCCAAACAGGTCTCGCAGAACATCACATCTGACTCTTCAGAATATGCAGATTATATTAAAGTCCACAATATGTCCTACGACACAGATACAAGCTAAGAATTTGATATAGTGGTATGACTGAAGCAATGTAAGTAGATATAAATAGTCTTCCTATTTTAATAAATATTAGTTCTGCTCAAATTAGTAAGAACTATTTCCACAGTAGAACAGTGAACATAATTATAATTTTATCTCACCACTTATACATAGTTACATTTTGTATTACTCATATATTCTCTTCCTTTGCATTTTTTTTGATGTATTACAGTTAGATTCTAACATTGACTTCTGTCAGGCTATTTCTACAACTCACCTCCCTCATTGATCCACTTATGAAGGATGTATCCTTCACTAACAAAACTTGATGCGATTTTGTCTTTGAAATTTCATCTCTTGTAGCCAGGTCCAGCCCAAAGGATTCACACAATCACTGCATACCCTACTGATGCAGCAAAAGATGTATGCATTTAAAATTGTAACGTATATTAAGGTTCAGCTTAGGTTTTAAGTTGTATTTGCACACGTGAAAACTCAGATTCTAAGAAGATGGACTGTGCAAGTGTTTTTGTGCCCAGAACTGAAAGATGTTGTATTTAAGATCTGCTTGTCTTCTCAGACGAAAATTGCAAAGAGTGGGTGATGGGGATGTGTGGGTGTAATTGTATAATTAGGCACATACTGCTGTATTTTAGCACATGCTGTCCCCTGCCGGGAATAATCATATTACTGGTAAAAGTGAAGGCGTGTGTTCATTCTCCCATTCAAAAAGGTAAGCTGGTAAGGCCTCTTTTGCCTTTTCCTCTCAGAGAAATGTATCATTTTCCTGACCTGTCCCTTTTTCACCACCACACCGAGGACGTAAACATTTCCAATTTTTGAAGATTTCACCCCATCGGGTGGTATTGCTGAAGGACGTAGGATGCAGCAGAAGGCCCTGCAGAGGGTCCCATAGGAGGAGAATGGACAGCTTGATCTTTCCACAGGATGGGCTGCCATGTGTCCACCAACATGTCTGATATTTGTATCGGTTGCCCTAGAGAAAACCTTCTCACAGTACTAGTGGTTGCCTGCTGGCTGCCCTACACAACCCTCACTGAGCTTCAGAAGCATTTTCTTTTTCCAGAAGATGTCAAATGAAAAGGATCCTCCTCTGCAACTTCCTGTTCTGCTGCAGAAATGAGAGATGAACATTTACATTTCCCTCTTCTTCCTAGATGTCAAAACTTTCCCTCTCCCCTATCATGCAGAGCAGCAGGTGATCAGTGGAAAACAAAGGTCTGGGGCACGAAAGCAGCCTGGCTACCATGGCCTGGGGTCTGACAAACACAATAGGGCTTCTGACCTGACCACAACTCTGTGCCCATCCCTGCTTCTGCCCATCTCCAGGTCGCTGGAACTTGCTAGCCAATGACATCCAAGGTTATTTCGGTGCCCATGCTTTTAGTAACCACACACCAATGCAGTTTGCTGGGGAAGAGCAGGATTGTTTATACAGAGATAGGAGGTTTTTTTGCTTCGAAGATAAAGTGGGGTTTTTTGGGGTATGTTTGGCTATTCAGTTTAAAGTAGTTCTTTTGATTAAGCTCTCCTAGACTTCATGAATTAGTTTAAGCTTCTCTTTTTCCTCCAAAATTTTACTTGCTAGCTCTATGCATATGAGGTTTATACTGCCTATACATTTTTGCCTGTCAGTGATAAGAAGTTTCAGAGACTGCAGCCCCATCAACAAATTTTCTATTTTGCAGAATGAATTTCTGACATTCAAGGTGGCATTTTCTATAAAACTCAGCAATGCATCCAATACTATGACTGCCTGGTGAAGGTCTTAAATAAATTATGTACATCTTGACAATTATGCAGTCTGTATGTGACTTTCAGAAACCAAGAACAATTTTTGTTAGCTGCATATTATGTCGATGTTCCTCTGTTTGTCAATTACCATTTTCTTTTATCTTTCTCAGCAGCTGTTTGTCTTCCCTTTTAGAGGATAGACTGTATCACAGACTCAGTATGTTACCAAATATTTGTTTTTCTTGGTACCTCAGAACTGAGTATTCTGGATAGGAAAATTTTTCACTGTGAATCACTGCTCAGATTCTTTTTCAACACATAGTGTAGGTAATACTAATAAAGCTATAATGTGTGAATAGGAGTCCCCAGTACTATTTGTTTCCTTATTTAAATATATAATAACAAATCAGAAATCCAAATTATCCATTGCACATAGAGATTGATTTACAGAATCAGCCATGGCACATTATATGAGTTTATTATTAGAGGATGCACATGCTTTTTTATTGTACATTGGTAACTTTAATAATACAGACTAAAAAAATGGGAACTGTAGCAGAGAAAATAGTCTACCTCAGAGTAAACTTCTTGGACATTTTAATTTAATTTTCTCCATTGTTAATGCGTCATCTCAAAGGTTTCTTTGTCTTTTCCTTTTAAAAACTATTAGTTTCCTGTTAAAAGGGAAACAAAAGAATAAAAAATAAAAGAAAAATGAAAATAGGTGGGAAATTTAAATTGCATGCCACATATGTGCATGTGGAACATGGGTGCTCTATTAGTCAGTGTATTAGACTTGCTATATGGACAGATTTGGTCAACATCAACTCACTGATGGTTTTTAACTAAAACTCCTCCATCAGTTTTTTCCTTTATCTAAAATATTAAGGAATTGTATGAAGAATTTCAACATCCAGCATGTTCACAGGAGAAATTCAAACCATAGACAACAGCTTAGCAGGACTGATTGCTTCACTCCTGTGTCCTTTCTAACTCTCTGCTTTTTGTCCACCTTACTTTCCACTCTCATCATAAAAAAATGTATGATATAGAAGTGCTATTTTTCAAATTAAAAATCTAAGCATTAAAATCATAAAAAGAAGTGTTTTTTTGTGGAACATGGGGCACACCCATATGGTAGGCAAGACTGGACTGAGCCCTTGTCCCTGCTCCAAGTTACTGGAACTGGGCCAGACTCAGGCTGGAAGTTGTATAGCCATGCAGAGATGACACTCTCTCCATGTTAATGTGATGAGAAAGAGTTTATATTTGTGTGTACACTTTTTCTGCTCATGTTTTATGTTCTCCTGGAGTTGACTCATTCCAGGAGAAAAAGTAACATTTCACTGTAAAATACTCTAGACCCTACTGCTTAAGGATTCATCCTTAAGGATTCAACTTGCTTCATCACCAAGGGATGCTCTGTATCTCTGGTGCCTGAAGAACCACACTGGGGAAAGTGAAGGATATAGATACCTCTGAAGCATAAACCCAAGCCACTACATCCACACTATCTGCCTTGTTTTGGAACGAGTCTTGTTTTAACAGAATTGGGTAGTTTCATGGCTTATACATTAAGGTGACCCCTACACAACTCTCCTGTATTTCTACAAACTGCACACCTCATCTAAGACTTTCATCTTCCTTGGACTGTCTGCTAATACACAATACAGGTCTACTCCAGGGTTCTTACATGACTACAAAGTAAACATTAGCAGAGTTGGAGATTTGAGGATGCAAATTTGGATTTAGAGTATGAAATTTGAATTCACCACAATGGACCCTTCAACTATTTTCTGGTAATAACAAACTGAAATAGTTCAATTTATTACAGTCAGGTATAAAGGTCTTAGAGAAACATAACTGTAGCTTTTGGCTAGTAAAGAAAAAATATATTATTTGCCCCATCAAGAAAACATGTTCTGATTCATTAAGATACATTGAGTAAACGAAATATACTTCACTGGACTTGAAAATCACTGTGAAGAAAAGCAGGCTGTGGAAAGCAGAAAACAAGTATGTTACACTTTCCTGAAATAAAAATGTTCAGTATATTTTCAAAGGTTAAGTTAGAAGCTTGATACTTAGCTGTCACTTGTGGTTTTAAAGTTCCTTCCTAGTGACGAGCGGTTGTCTGCGGGAGAGGCAATGGACTGGGTCACCCTCCCCTCTAACGACTGTGGTGGGAGCAAGTGCCTGGTGTTTAGTCAGAGGACAGGAGTGACAGCATGAGGTGAGTCACTTCTCATCCCAGCTGCCCAATCTCTTTATTTTTAATACAGACATTTTTCAAGTGAAAATGTCTGTGTGAGAAAGCCATCACGAGCTATGGCCAGGCTTTGTCTGGTCACTAACAACAGGAACACTTGACACTCTTCTGCCCTGCTTGGTCTCCCTTCCTGCAGTCAAAGCTTAAAGACAGAATGTGCTTTTTCACATGTGTTCTGAACCTATAGCTTTCTGAAGAAAAAATTGCCAACAGCAAATAATAGAAAAAAATTGTTACCTTTGCAGGAGTTCCCTTTCAATTTAAACTAGACTGGAAAGCATGAAAAATGAGCAGTTAGCTGTAGGAGAGTATCACACCAGCACCACTCTCTTGTTCCTCTTCCTGAAGAAAAGATTTTCATCAAGAAATGCAGGTGATGTTTAGACTTTCACTGCATCACCTCTCAAATGTAATGCTACCTTAGACAATAACAACCATGTCTGTTTTCCTGAGAACTGGATGGGTTAGTACAATGACATCAATGCAATAAAATATGCAAATATGTAATTAAACTAAATTCACTATGTAAACAATATCAAACCACTTTACAAGATAATTATTCTGATATGGAAACAACATGCTTAGTGCTTTTTGTCTCTCACTCTCAGCCCAACAACCTGCAGTGATGACAACATGACTACATGCATTGCAGTAGTTTTCTTCTTATGCCGTGTATAGGACAGAGGTTGATGATATCTGGAAACTTTTGAGTTTGTTTGGAAAACATTCATCACTTTGCTCTTCAGTTTGAGGTGATTTTAGCCATTAGTAACAGAATTAAATCATGTTGTTTGAATCAGCTTATTATATTTAAAAAAAGTCAATAAAGATTCACATAAGTATTGAATAGCTTTTAGAGAAACTGGTTTAGATAAATGTGTGTTTATTTAAATCATCTGAATTATGCAAACATCTTTGTTATGCATATTAAGACAGAGACTGTAAAAGTATGGTTTTCCATAGGGTAATTTACCACTTTTTCCCCTTTTCACAGCTGAATAGAAAAGATGCACCATGCTGTGTGATCTGGTAGGCTAAAAATCAACATTATGATTTGCTGTAATAAAGATTTAAGCCTGCACTTTTTTTGTGGGTGAAAAGTTTTTTTCAAGCCAGTCTTTCAAGTCTTCTCTTAAACACAACACACAGAGAAGTAGTTACTGGATTTAAAATGAGTGTTTACAACGCAGAAAAATAATGTATTTGTGTATATAGGAATATGAGACTTTGTAAGAAAGTAAGCCTTCCATATGTTGCTAGTTCTAAATATTTATTTTAAGGAAAGTCAACTAATTCAACCAAGTCTGGAGTCTTAATTTAACTGAATAATCTGGCAGTGAATCCACAGCATTTTGGCTCATATTGAGCTGTCTGATTTAGGTCCTGCAGGATACCTTGCTTGGTGAGCTGAATAATTATTTGTATTTCAGTGAACACTAATATCACCCCTTATCTAACTTTACACAGGCTGTCAAGTTAGCAGTTCTTGAAGAGATCATTCAGCTAGGCAATATTGTCCCACATGGTGGGTCAGTGTCTAGCCGCCCTTTTCTCATTCTGTGGGGATGGCTTGAAAGTGTTGGAACAATGGTTTTACACCACATTGATTTTATAATCCCTAATCCAATGTCTCCAGGGGGGACTATAATTCTATGTAACAGTCATAAAACAAAGAGATAAATGTTAAAGTTCCTAATGAAAATGGAGGCATCAAGGACCCACTGAGTGTTTCTGTGTTTATTTTCAGGCTAGTGATTCACACTACTTAGGGAAATTATTTTTTAAAAAAAGCATATTTCTTAGAACAACGTGGCAAAAATAGTGCATGGGGCAAAGGTTTGTCTAGTTGCTAAATTGAACCCACATTGATCCTACATTAATCGAGTTTATGAGTTTATATAATTTAGTGGTGCTGGACAGTAGGCCTTTATGAAAGAGTATTTATACTTAAGGTATGTGCTGAGGCACTAAGCATGAGGCTGAATTTATGCCACTTGGCTTCACATACTCCTACAGACATAGTCTAGAGTGTCTTATTTTGACTTGGAATGTGAAATTAACAAATATTAAGAAAATTATCTGAAATCTCAGTTCATAAAATACTCATGACTTTTGCCGACAATTCCACTGTTATTTCAGGGTACAGGAACAATGCATGTTTCTATTTTGTGCTGGAAGCATGCACGACTCCAATAAAAGATGTGAAAGAGAATAAAGTTGTGGGTTTAATAATTACAATGAACTTCAACAAAATGGAAAGTGGGCACTGAACTCCATAAAAAAACAGATATTTGCAATAATTTTCCCAGTTTGTCAAAATATTCTTGAATTCCTGCTCCTGTTCTCCAGAATCCTTACAGCATTTCCAGCATGGTATGGTCTGCAGGTTTAATAAGCAACCTCTCTTTCCTGTCATCCAGGTCGTTAACAAAAGTACTGAAAAGCAGCAGAACAAGATAGACCCCTGTGCAAGCCCACTGCACACATCCTTCCGGTCCTGACAGTGAATACTAATGAGTTCTCTCTGAGTATAGTTTTTCACTAATCATGTAAAAGTTTCATGAAAGCTGTTCCCTTATCTTGCTTTTAAGATTATCATGTGAAGTAAGTTTACTCCCCGCTGAAGACCAGCCACAGCAGCCCAGGAAGCACATCCACATGAGTTGAGCTAGAGTGATGCTCTTACCTTAGGGCCTTAGACGGAAGTCTGGTCCCCTGGTTAGCTTTGTCCCCACTGGGTATGTGCAAACAGGGATGTCTCCACCGCTCAAGGCAGCTATGTGCATATTGATGCCCCAATTAAAAAAAAAATGCCTCTGAGTCCCAAAGGGACAAAAGGGACTGTGCTGATTAGTGAGGCTAACAGTTAAAATCTAGGCTTAACATATCTCACCCCAAAATTCCTTAATGAAGCCCAGGGTCGTTCATTATTGTACATCCTCTATGCATTTTAATGGCTTTTCAGAGTCAGCTTGAGGACAGAACTGAATAGGCTCTGAACAGTTGAAGGAATTTCCACAAAGAAACAGTTTTCCTCTCATTTCTCTGTGCTCACAAGAGGCTACAGAATCACCTAACATCACTGCTTAATGAGGAAGTAATTCCTCTTGCAAGTCTCACAGCTTCGGTGCAGCTTCAACTAATCACTCAGGAACACCCAGGAATATTCTGCTGAAGGCATTCAGTGATGGAGATTTTACTAGCATTTGGTAAGCTGTTACTCAGCTTAAGAACTGAAGTCAGGTTTTAAGACCACTGTTTCTGACATTCTTGAGGTTCCTGGTAAAAAATAGAAAGTGTCTCTGTGACAGCAACCTCTCCTGGAAGTCATAAACTCTGTAACATTTCCCGCATCATATTGTGCTCTATTGCTTCATCTGTCTCTCCACCTTCATCCTTGCAAAGATGCCTCCAGACACCTGTTTGGTGGCTGTCTGTGTGCTTCAGGGAAACATACAGTATAATGAAGACCTCCAATGCAGCCCCAGATATCTCATGTAGTAAATAAAGACAGAAACAGAATCTCGTTCTCTATTCACACATTGATGAATTATGCTAAATTTGATATTTCTTTAGCTAAAAGAATTAGTCACTCAAAATGTATTTAATGATGAAAATAAGAAACTCAGCCAGAAATGCCACACATTACTCTAAAATGATAGAATTATCGTTTCAAATATTTTTAAAAATTGCAAACTTGAGACCAAGTAGAGTTCAGCGCATCTGAATTCTACAAGGTACACATTGAATAAGTCCCCAGATTATAATTGATTGCATGAGGCAATTTTAACAAAACTCAGGAAAGAGTACTAAGGAAAAAATATATAAACTGCAATATATAAACTGAAAAAGTTTATATATGCATTTCCTGTAGGTAACATGACTGCAAACTGAATTTCTCAAATTTCTTTTTCAAAAACTATTGTATAAGAAAAAGCATAAGAAGACACAAAATGAATGTGAAATACCCAAAACTAAAAGCAAAATAAGAATGTTCCATTATGTTCACTTCACATATAGCTCTGTGTAAGTTAACTCCTGAAAACAATGTGAATTTGATCCTGAAAGTCATCTGCCTTATAACAAAAGTACCATTGAGAAAATGTTTCACTCATAATTCTTTATGGTAACAACTCTCTTTTAAGAGCCAAGTGTTCCAAAATGCTGAATTCCGGTTTTTAACAACAGAAATTATAAAATAGAGTTTAGTCAGAGAAGGCTTGACTGATCAAGGTATTAGGAATGAGCACACATTTTAACATTTTAACACTTCTTCCAGGAAATTCAGTTTGTTGGTCAGCAATAAAATAATTTGTGAAAGCTTGAAATAATATTGCATTTAAAAAGTGCACAAGAGAAATAAATCAGGAATTACACAAAATAACATTCAGAGCCATGAGAGTCTCTAAACCTACTAAGCTGCTTCTCTTCCAAAGTCACTTGATGGGAAATAGGTGTACATTATCCGAATGATAAGCCATGATTTCCAGGTGGCCAAATGGCTGATGCATCATTTGCTGTATAAACACAGGCATGAGTCCCTTCAGTATTCAGGCAGAGTAAATTTCACAGGCTAGAATTTGGGCTTCTCTAATCTAGACAGGACTTCACAGGCACTCCTAAGCAAGGTGAGTGACAAGTAAGCATGGGATTGTACACCAAACATCAACGAGAAGTGTGGGCCTTAAAATAAGATCCATCAAAAAGGTGTCAGGGAACTTTACAATTTTCAGGATGTCTTAACCATGGTAAATCATGCATTTAAAAAAAAAGGCAGGTGTCTCTCACCTGCAAAGCAAACATGAGCCAATTCTTTTCAAGAAATAAATAGCAGGACACAAAAAACTGTTTAAGAAAGTATTTCTGTGCAGCTGTTTATAATAAATTCAAAGAAAAGTAATCAGAATTTTACATTGATATGAAAATGTATCAGCAATCACAATGGGCCAATTTGACTTTTCTCCCCAAATGTTCAGTTAAACACTGTAGCGATTGCAGGCTGTTGAATAATTCCTCAAACAGAGCTGAATTTGCTAATTCACAACTAACCACTTAAGGAAATACAACATAAATGAGTATACCTATTTTGCTGAAAAACAAGATCAGGAAAGATTTCTAAAGCACATTTCTTTGTTTTCTTAATCACCTGTTACTATCTTTTCTTTGCCTTCTCCCAAGTGTAAATTATATTTAGAGTGGCATACCAACATGTAATTACATGTATTTTCATTATCTCATAATTTGGCTTGGGAATCTACACTGTATGCACAAAATGCTGATTGCCTGCAGCTGTGGACAAATGATTATTTAGATACGAAAGCCACTTGATGAGATGAACTGAAACTTGGAGGAAAGTCACTCTTAGTCTTGGTGCTTGGAGGAACAGCTTGAAACCCTGGTGCTCACTGGGACTAAAAGGTTCAGATAAACTCAGATATAGTATTTGTTTTGGCATTAGCCCACACACAACAGTATACAATGTCCTCAACAGCTTACAGTATAAATGTTTTCTTCTAAATGCTACTGCAATTTAGACAGTGGCTGAGTTTTAGGGATAAGGTAGTGAATAGCAAAAAACTACTGAATGACATTTATTTCAACAAACTTTACTAAAACACCACACTCCTTGTCTTCATTTTTTCACATATCACTGTTTATTTAGCAAGTGGTATCTCCCAGACTTAAAAAAAATAAAAAATAAAAAAGAATTCATATAGCTTTCTAAATGAGAAAACAAATATCTGCAATTATTTGTAACACCTGTGCCAAAACAACCATTCCCAAACAACCAAACAAACCCTGAATCCAAAGAAACCTGGGGGAAAAAAAGCTTCAGCCTCCTGAAAAGCTAACCTTTCCAGGTACCTCAGATATTATCCACAATTTCAAAAACTGTTGGCAAGGAAAAACCCTAAACACCTTTAATGTTCTCACTACTTCCCCCCTATCTGAAGGCCTTCAAAAACTCAGCCTGTCCCTGTAATCTTGACAAGTCGAGAAATCCCAAGTATGCAACTGTAGTGTTTTAGTGGCAATAATACACTAAAACAGCTTCTTTACAACAATGAATATAGAAATGGATTATTTGAAATTAATAGCGTGGGACTGACAGCATCCCAGATGTCCAGCTGCAGTAACATATTCCCGGGGTGCTGTGTAGCCTCCTGACACAGCTGGCCCCAGGGCTGCTGCTCCAAACCTCCAGCCCATTGCTTTCCTGCCTCCACATTCAACAGAGCCGTGGTGTTCCACCATCTGATCCAAGCAACTCATGCAACAGACCTCCTTTCCCAGTACATGCAAAATAAAAAGCTGCTCCATTGCGGGTCCAGTTGAAATACAGTAGTGTGTGGTGACACCTGCTAAAACTGACTTGCAGTGTGGAAAACAAAATGCATATATTCACTTTCAAAAGAAGATTTTAATTTCACAAGCCACTATATCTTAAAGGTAACAAAAAGGCAGAATGTTTAGGAGACATTTTTTTCTGCCTTCAGACAGGGAGACATGGCTGAAGAGATGGCCTGTCAATCTTATTTTGGGCAATGTTTTCTACAAATTGTTTTCTTTCTAAGCAAAATATTTTCCATGTAGTAAATAAAGCCAAACATCACTGTAAATCCTGTATTTTCATTCAGTTTTGTTTAATTCTTACTCTGGAAACACATCTCTAACAAAAAATTCCAAAGTAAAATCTCATCTGACCTTCACCCGTGTAAAATAGCTAGGTTTTAGACAGTATTTGAAGATGAAAATCACTGTAGTAACTCCAGGTATATCAGATATATATAGTTCACAAGAAAAATAATGGAACACAAGAAGGCTTCTTTTTTTCATTTTTCTTTCTTTTTTTTTTTTTTACAGGATGCAGCTGATTTTATTAGGTCAAGTACATGATTTTTATTTTTTTTTTACAGAACAGAAAATAATTTCAGTGTTTGCATCCTATTTTAACAGCCTGACGAGTTGCTTTAGCAAGATATATATTTTAAGACTGTAACAGTGAAAGGTCTCAGTTTGAACTCTGTCCTATATACACAGAATTTGATGCACGTATTAACTATTGAACTTCAGTGGGCTTGTATAATTAGACCTGAACCAATCTTTCAGAGGTGATTCTTGTTCTATCTTGCTGTATGCATTTTTCATTACTTCTTTATTGTTTGTTCTCTTTTTACATGGAAGAAAACAGCATCTAAAACAAGCTATATATGCATAACATTATCAGCACATTTACCTGTGAAGCTTTACCTCTGCAGTCGGTAATGCTTTAAGAACAAAAAGGTTGTATCTGCGTATTGTTAATAATTATTAGGAAAGTGTGCAGTCCTGTCCCAGGGTTTGGTAAGTAAGGTCATGGTACAATAAGGGTTGCAAGCTCTGTAAGCATTAGTTGTATTTGCATATGTCAGAACAGTCTGTGAATACTAACGGCACAAACACTTCACATCTGCTTCTGTTTACTCCCATGCTAACAGTCAAAAGTACAAAAGTACTGTGTTAATTGCTCTGTTACATACTGACTGTTGACACATTCTCCATAGAGCTTTCATAAATACACTGTTGCAAACAAACTACTAATGACTTTGCTTATTTCCAGCCCATCTTTAAAAGAAATCCAGAATATACACACAGATTAATGATTCCTCTATTTAGCAGTGTGTCTTGTTGCTTGCTATTGTGGAGGCTTGTATAAAGACAGTATCAATTAAGTAGCAATTATCTATGAAGTGGGAAAAAAAAGTGATGATATAAATAAGTAATGTGCATGAAGTGAGAATTTCTGAAAACAACTTGAGGTGAACTCTGAGGCAAGGGCACCGACTAGTGAACAAACCCTCTCCATCTGCTCTTCTATCTAAAACCATTAGAGCCCAATTTGAAGTCTGACTAAACAGCAGTAATACCTGTGGGCCTCCATTGAGATTTTTCACTATATATGACATGCCCTGGAGAAATTTAAAAAAAATAGGATGGGAGCTGAGGGAAAAAAATAAGTCTCCTAAAAACCACCACTAACAAGCTAATCATATTTAAATTTGTGCTTCAAGTTTCTTTTTGCTGTGACACTTCAATATAGGAATACAATTATCTAGTTATTAAAAAACAACAAAGAACCTGCAAACCAAATCCACTGTCATAGTTAGTGTGGTACTCAGTGTCTGACAATGGTCTGCTTCTTCTTCTGAGAGAGAAAACCCCATGGTGTGCCCCACCCTCTTCAAGCAGCAAGTACTAGTGGTTTTCTTAGTGTCCATTCTCTTCTGATCTTGAATTCTGTTGTTAAGAACCTCTCCAAAATGGTCTTTTCTCTGCCTCCACCATTCAGGTGTAGACATTCATTGTTGTAAATGCAGCATGAGGGTAATTAATTTATTATTATTTTTTAAAATAGCTTCCTTTCATTTGTGTGACAGGATAAGATAACATGAAGTTGGCCTTCTTTATATCGTTTGCTATCACATATTTGTCTCCTGCACATACACCTTTACTCATTTTGAACAGGACAATCAAGAATGGATGACAGTCACCAGAAGCAAGGCACTCATTTATTAGCTTCATCATATTCATTCATTCACGTCCTGGACATTTTTATCAGGTCCAATGAAGACTAATAAAGCATCATAACTAACAAATGATATTATGTCCCCCCCCCCATTTACTTTCTTGCAAATCTCCCCAGTTTATCATACATAATGCAGATGGAGACGTACAAGGTAGGCCTTAGGTCTCTAAAGGCACTCTCTGTTGCAACCACCACAAAGAAGTCTCAGGTGTCTTTTATTTCGTGAGACTGGTGCTTTCAGCCTTGGCTCAAACCACACTCAGGCTGTGAGCAGTGGTGGTCTCACTGCGGTGTCTGTGTGTCCCTGTAATTCTATCATGCAAGTCATCTGTATGCAACTGCTGAAGCCATTGCCTTCTGCTTCTCCCACAGACTTGCATTAATCCTTCCTTTTCATAAGGCTGATTGATCATGCCATTTTTGATCATCTCTTTCAGATTCAGATTCTGATTTTTGTGCTATGGACAACCCCTAATCATCTCAACATACAAGCACATGTGTGCACATAAGTTACAGAAATGGGCCTAAGTAAGTAAAAGCAATTGGGTGGCAGAAACAGGAGGGAGCACTGTGACCATCCTGTCCTAGTCCCATGCCAGCAGTCCTGCTAGGGACCAGATCATGTATTCCAAAGGCCAGTCCCTGCTGAGTAGTGCCGTGCCCTCCTCATGGAACAGACCATGTGTGTGGGATGAGCTAGATGCTGACCAGGCGCTACAGTACTGGTATTCCCTCTCTCCTGCTGCCACTCCAGTGCCAAGCAAAGCATGGTGGGGTGGAGGAAGGAGAGCCAAAAACTCAAGTCACCTCCCCATGAGTGCTGGGCTTAGTAGAAAGTGATTTTATTTGATTCTATGTTGTAAGTCAAAATGCCATTACTGAAAACGGGTGTTTCTCTGTGCTTGCAATTGTTTTTCTCAGCTCAGACGTGATGATCCATTCAAATCTTTTGAGGTCCTGCTCTGTGGTCTCTGCTCTATCTCATTTTTCAAACCATTAGCAGATCTTGAAGACAGATTTCACAATAAGCCAGAGTGACCAGAAGTCAGAAAAAGCATTTTTCAAGGAATTCTAGAATTTCAGATAAGGGTCTATTGACATTATTCTCCTGGGCATGAAAATCAAGCATTTCCAAAGAATGCTAAAAGTGCTTGCTCCTTCGCTTCTGTCTCAGCCTTGGCTTTTAGGCTCAGCACTAAACACAAAAGCTGAACACAGGCTGGAACCAGGACTGCTTGGCTGTTCTGCAGCAGATGAAGTGAGGAGTCAGAAGGCACTGGCTCTAGAGTGTCATTTGCAAAAATTCAGGTTTCCCTAAGAAGGCTTCAGAGTTCAACTCCATTTAGTGAGTCCTTTACAGAGAGCTATTCCAAGGATTTCTGTGGCTGTGAGCATTTCAATATAAGAATAAAAGTGCTAAACTGATCTTTATTATCTCAGACTGCTTATTTTATCAATAAGAAGATATCGTCAACAGCCAGGTTTCTTTGTTGCTTATTTAAAACAATATACCTAATCCTGGGGAGGTGGTTTTGCAGATTTTTTGGTTTTAAATACATGAAAACCCAGACAACCAGAGAACGTTTCTTTGCTTGCAAACCTTGACACATCAGTGTGTTCTATCACTAATGCTCCCAAAGGTCTGACTGCTAAGGCTTCCTTATTCTAATACTGGTGTTTGGTTCTCTCATTCATCTCAGCTATTACTCCTTACAGCACTACTCAGCAGCGTCTCACCATCTCTGTGTAGAGTCATATATGCATATATAGCTCGTGTTTCAGATTTGGAATTGGATTGTTTAGACTAATTGCTGCTATAAAGAGAGGCAAAGATTTCCTGCTATTTTCTCAAAGGGAAGTTTAGAAACAAATGGTGTTAAAAGTTCAAACCTGCAAAGAAAAATATCTCTATTTTCTCTTTATAAAGCGTATGTAGAAGAGAAATCTTAGGATCTCAAAGGGTTTGGACACACCTAATTTAAATATTATCTTAGTTGATTTTAACAGTTCCTTTGAGTTGAGGTGTTTGAGTTAGCAATCCTGAACACAGTAAGATTAGTACAACGTGGAGAACACTGGGAAGGCAGCGCTAGGAGTAAGATTACTTCATGCCTGTGTGAAGACAGGTAAAGTGCCCTGTGTAAATACTACATCTCTGTGGGTTTTCACTCAGTGAAATGAGGAAATGATACTTATTTTATTTATCAAGTTCTTTGAAGTCCTTGGATAAAAGGGGAGCCTTCAATGTCTTGAAAGTCCTGAATAAATTGGTTTCTACCTTTGTCTAAGGGCTGTTGAGAACCTCAGATAAGGTGTTTCCTCACCTATAGTGAACAGTACAATCTAGCCAGCTCAGGGCATCCCTAAACACATGGACAGGACTAAGTTTTTAAAGAAAAAAATATCATAACTTGGGATGTATGTCCACCTCATTAAAAAAAAAAAAAGATTCCTATCCTTTAATATAATAGTCTAATGAGAAAGAGCAAAGCTCAGTTCCTTTTTCTACTTCAAGGAAATCAGATACACTTTTTCCTACCTTTTAGGCAAATACCAACTATCAGATTATCAAAGCCCTTTCTGGGGACACTCACTTCATTTTATATTCAAATTTAAAATTAAGTAGGTTGGCTCTGGGTCTGGATGTCTCTGTGGATCTAGCATTAAGTGATTCAACTAAACCTGCCTGGAAAGCATATGTCACAGCAAGAAACATGTAATTCTTCTTTAATATCCCTACCAGCACATATAAAAGCAGGGAGGTAGATGGCTCTGTGACTCTTGGATGCAAATTAAATGAACCAACAGTGTTCCAAATCATGGTCATATCTCTCATACTGAACTCATAAAAAGAGATTACAAAATGAAAACTATAGTGAAGTCCTTTGGTTTGACATTCTCAGTTGCAAAACAGAGTAATAGTTTTCTGCCTATTTAATATGCAAATATCTTTCTTACCTTAGATTTGTCTTCACAGACTGCCACGGTGAAGAAAGACTTTTTAAAAGGAGATATTATGGGGATGATAAGTAGATGAATTATGGAGAAAAAAATAGAAGATTAAGTTTAAGAACAGCTACTAGTCACCAGCATGTCAGAGATGTATTAATGTACTTATTCTTTTCTACTACATATTAGTCCCTTATTAACATGTTTTACCTAAGCTTGTCACAGTCTTATTACCAAATTACAACAAATTACATTAATTTAACATTAATGAGTTAAAATTAAATATTTGAGATATTTAAATATATGAGCTATTTTAAAAGGTGAGACAAATTTTAAAATGTTGTCATGTAGCAGAACAACTATGACATATAAATGCTAACTGATGAAAACATGTATTCCATGTAAACATATGTTTCATAAGTATTTTGGATATTTAATTACTGGGTAATGTGCAATTACCTTGACAGAAAATTTCATTAAAGGATAGTCAGATAGGTTGACTTTCTTTTAAGTTAAGCATAGTAGAAGGAGGAAAAACTGAAGCATTCATTACTTTTAGAAGCGTTTGAGTTTCTCAATTCCTGTTCATGCAATTCGCTTAACTACATTAAGCAAGAAATTTCTGTGCCATCAGTAGCAAAATGTCTGTAAAATCTGTGACAGTTATTTGTCTCCAAACCCTTCAATTAAACCTACCATAACTGGCAGTTTGAAAGACTTTGCGTTTTCTCCGTAACATTGATAACATTGAAACGCATACGTGAAAACAACTACAGTTTATCGACTGTTTTTTTCACATACTCTGAAGACAGTTGAGCAGCTGTAGACTTTGAACACCCTTTAGTTGAGACACTCAACAGTTGGCTGCCCAACCTTTTTGTGACGATCACTGGGGCTGGCCTTGATTGCAGACAAATATATGAAAACCCTCAATACTCCTCTTGCTCTTGACTTCCTCCTCCATGTATATGGAGATAGCTGGAAAAGTTTCTGCTTTCCACTTTCAAACTGAACTTAATATATCACAGATCTGAAATTTTATGTGACAAGATTAAGATTAGAGAGTGTATGATAACAGAGCAATAGGTTCTGTGTCAAATTCTGTGCTATTGGGTGTTTCTCTTTCCTGGAAATGTGTTTAATATTATATATTCAGTGGCTAATTGGCCATTAAAGAAGCAGGCCCATAGGCATGGGCTCATGGAAGTTTTACAAGTGTCCTGCCCTTCACCATATCTGTGGAAGCTGAGAACTAAATGCTCCATGCTCTCCCCATAAAACCTGCCCATCTTGCCTGGGATGGTTTGCTCAAGTATGGAGGGGTTCAGCCAGCACAGTTTGTAGGAATTCTTCCTACCCATCTTAAATGCTGCTCTGTCCAGTTGTCACATGCAGCAGATTGATACAATTAATATGCCATGAAGATTGCAAAGAATACTCTGCAAATGTTCAAAACAATTCTCTTCCTAGAAAGCATTTTTACAACATGTATGTCTCAGCTAACAATGCTACAGAAGTTTACTGTGCACTAAAGGAACTAGAAATATTGTGAATCAAAGTGTTTTGTGTTCATATTTTAATCTCAACATTTAGTTTTTTTCATTTTGTGAACAGTGTTTAACAGGTGGGAAAGTTGTCTTACAACTTTAACCAGACTACACCTAATAATGATAGTTTAACATGCCCATCCTTTCTGAGATTTACCTCCACATCAATGTTTGCTCTTTTAAACCCCTTCTGGTGACCAAACAGGTTATGTCAGTGTCAGAAATTTTCCAGCTGCTTCCTGGCTCTTTCTAGTGCTCTGCATGATCTTCCATTTTTCTCTTGTTTTCCTATTGGCAAAACTCAAGTCAAAAACGGACCTGATCTCCATGGCACTTTTCATGAGGCCCAGTGCACCATTTCAGGGTTGAGTTCATCCCTTGTTTTTTGGCTGCTGATATTCTGTAGCTCTAGCAGAAATCCTCTAAAGAAATTTGCTTTGGGCTTTCTAGTTGAGGTTCATAGTAATATTTACCAAGAAATTCAGAAATCTGATGAGAAAAAAAAAAAAGAGGACTCATTCACTAGTATATGTTTAAAAAGGAAAAAAGAATTTGTCCATGCATTCCTCAATTTTCACACTCGCAGCTTTCAGTTTCATGGCAATCTTAGTCCATTTCATGCTGGAGATGTGTCAAACTGAGAGCTGAGGGAAAAGGAAGGATTGCTTAGTGAACAGAGGTTAGCAATATTATCATATACCTAAAATAAAATCCTCCTCATTTTTAGAGATCAAAGTAAACCTAGGATATATATTTTTCATGTTTTTTCTCCACATTTACTCAAAGCAGCCAGATGGATTTGAGGGTCAGTGAAATAACAGAGGGAGACCTGTACAAACCTAATTCATTCATTTGCTAGTAATGTTGGTAGGAAAAAAACCTTGGAGATCACTCCTCTGCTGCAGAGGAGGTGGACCTCAGCTGCTCATGCTTGTTAACAACTGAAACGAAGCAAATAATTTCCATGAGCAATCTCTTGGGAAAATGTTGCCTGTTGGGTCTGTTTGTGAATTTTCTGAGCAGATCATACAATTCTTGGATTTTTCCATTCCTTTTGAATATTTGGCTACTTCCTCAATGAGTATTTCTTGGTATGGGACCATTCACAAACAATTTACTACATGTTTTTGAAACAAGCACTGTGCATTGTTTTGGATTTCTGCATAGATGACATTGTACTCTTTAATTTTTTTCAGCAACAAGCCAAATAGAAAATTGCAAGAACTGCATCTTACAATGCAATTTTGAAGCTGACTTTGTAGAATTAGTGCAGCATTACACCCCCAAAGCCTGAACTTCATGATATTCATAGAAGCAACAGCTATGTACTTGAATATTCCTGGAAAGGAAGTAAAAGGTTGGTAAGAATGAAGTCAAACTAAAATATAGTTTGTAACTCTAGCATGAATATTTATAAATATTATTCCCAGTATTTAGGAAAAAATACTGCCACTATATTCTTCTGTTTTGCCAAAATACACTTTTTTAATTAAGAAAGTTAAGTGGGTGCTTGAGCCATACAGTATAGAAGAAAACTGAAATGTCTACATAGATGTTGGATGTGATTGAAAGAAGAGGTGATTGCTCTGTCCAGAAACACTTGCCCTAATTTGCTGAATGTCCTTTGCTGGAGCTATTCACAAGAACAGCCTATGTAACACTGTATCATACAGCATTATGTAGCTATAACATTTTCATCACTTTCCCTGTGGTTGATGCTGAAGCCAGTCTTATGAACATCTACATGCTCACTCACCTTGGTAGAGCAGGATCTCTGATCACTTCACTGCAGTATCTGTGCTCTGTTACGCTGAGCAAGGCTTTTACACTCTAACGGTAGAGGAGTTAGGTAGAGAAGTTACTTTAAAATAAAAAACATATATAAATCACTGTGTTATATACAATAGTAGGGGTCTTCTTGCCTGTTTCTTTCAAAATTTATTTTTTTTTACCATTTCCATTTCCAGCATGTTCCATCCCGCAGTTTCAAACCACTACTGTGCTGGGATTTATTTTAAAATTGATTTGTTTATTGCTCATGTCCCTTAAACTCTCACTTAATTTTTGTTAAGGCAAAGAATATCTTCTTTTTTTCTTAATCATTTTCTTTACTTTGCTTCCTTTCTTCTGATTCCAGGTTAATCTTGGCACTCTGTGCTGCTCTCTCTGCCCTCATAATGCCATCTGTATTTTCTCTCGATGGCCTCTTCACTAATCTTCATTTATAATATAATTCATAAATAATACTTAGCATTTACATATCCTTTTACAAATATTAATTAATTAGTGCCCATGTACTTGTAGAGAGCAAGCACACTGTCCTCACTTGACAGATGTGAAAACAACAGCTGAGAGCACACTGTCTGCTCTCTGCTTTCATGGTGCCTAACACAATGGGGTCTTTTGCAATATTCGGTGTATAGACATCACTAACAAATATTAACAACAGCAATAAGTGATTTCATCAGAACAAAAATCAAATTGAAATTCAATAGAGGTGTCCCTGCACTTATATTTGATTCTAATTCCAACAGAGCACATAATGCAGAGCATTGCTTTCCTAATGCTATTATGAAGGTACTTCAGTGTTCTCCATCACTGAATCAGCTGGACACCTCCCAGATGTTTCAAAGGAGAAAACTGCCCTGCAGAGCTGAGAAGAAAAATACTACAGAATTTTAATTTTCAAGGAAAAAAACAACCCTCTTCCCACTCCCCAGGAGAAAAAAACCCAAACCTTCATAATACCTAAACCCCAGCTTTGATAAGCTTTTAGCCTTAAATACTGTTTTTCAGTTTCTAGAGCCTAATATAATAGGAAAGGCTGGGAATTTCATTTTTTAAAGGATTATTATGATTAGCCTTATCACATTTAGTGGCCAGAATCAGGGAGCTGCTTTATCAGGTTTTCCTGAACCCCGAAGGCCCATTGTATTTGCAAAAGTACATGTCTAAATATTGGACATTACTGGATCTATTTGACTAAGTTACTACCAGTAGCACAGCAGCTGCTGTACGGTTTTCTAACCTAACATGTATTTGCCAGCCATATTATCAGATTTACACAGAGGTTGTTGTTGCCAAAAGCAGAAGAGGTAAATTCCAACACTGTGATCCTTTGCAATCAAGAAACCTGCATCTTATTCCCTTGCCTCTGCATGGAATATAAGGGAAAGGTTCCTAATGAACCCAGAAATTCATCCACAAAAATGAGTACAGACTGAGTGTTGCAAATAACTTAGATATCACTGTGAAAAGACAGTGAGTCACTATACTAAAGAGAAACTTGTGGAAACAATGTTTGGGAAAAAAATTAAGGTAAGAAAAAAATAATACTCCAAGTAACCCAAAACCTGAGAATTCACGTCTTAATATATTGAAATATGTGTATACTTGCAAACCTACACACACCCCTCCTGTATCCTTCACATTAACAATATTGGGAATTTTCCTGGAAGTGAGCTGGATGTCAAAGCCAAGCATCCAAACCGAGCATTGCTGCACCAAACAGAGGTGCCTAATACAATTCTGCTTCCATGTGGCTCATAACACGATGTCCTCAGCTGGTGTCCTTGCCCGGAGGAGCGGTGGTTAGGGCAAAAGTGCAGTAAAACAAACGAGAGCAGAGCAAGGGCAGCAGCTGGAGAACCAGAGAGATTATGGCAGTTGGAGAACACTTTGCAAAAGGAACGATCACTGATTTTAACTACGGACCCGCGGCAGTGAAAATCTCACGGCTGCGGGGCCGGTTTAACTTTGGGTCTGCCAGTGATTCCCGTCCCTGGAACAGCTTCAAGCCGAGGGGAGGGAGGGAAAAGCTCCTGCCGAGGGCCGCGGTTGCCAAATACCAGGCGCCATCTAGTGGGTAAGGTGTGAACTGCCGCTGCCTGCGCCGGGGCGCGGAGCGGAGCCTGCTTTGTTCTCGCTCCTTGTGCAGCTGCCAGGCACATGCAGGGGAAAACTGCCTTTCCGCGTGCCCAAAAAAATTCACCCAAATCCTCGTTTACACCAAGTGTCCCTCTCTCCCGGGGTTGCTTTTGCTCTGCTGGCTGTGGGATGGAGCCCAAGGCTCTCACCTGCGTGGCAGCTCTCCAGTGAAGGGCAGTGTCGAGTGGTCGGAGACTACGCAGTGCTATGAGAAATGCTCCTACACGGACCGACCTTGGGTCTGCCTACGTTCCTACCAAAGACATGCACTCTTCTCCCCTACCAAAGGCTAGAAAAACTGGCTTTGTCATGATATAAATATTACCCTTCAAAAGGGAATTTGAGAGACACAAATCTTGAGCCAACAAGTGAAAAGGAACAGTTCGTAATGTCTTATCAAGGATTTATGACAAAATATATACCATATTTTGGGGGCAGAGTGTGAATACATGCACATATTCTTAAGGTTAAAAAACCACTCTTACAAACTTTTAGTAAGTCAGAAGTGTACAGATAAACCTGAGGTTTTCAGAGGTAAAAAACACCTCTATTCTGGTTCTAATGAAGGTGTTTGCCTAGTCTGGTAAGAGGCCAGTGTGACTAAAACATCTACTTGATCCACAAATACGCTAATAATAAAAACTATTTTAAGGCTTTGTTTGGGTAAAATGCAGATTTTTAGTAACATTTAATAAAATGCAAGGAAAAAGCTACACTGGTGAGTTCATGGCTTGCTTTCATGGTCTCAGTTGTTGTGACCATCACTTTTTGACCACTCTGAAGCAGAGAACCACCTGTGCTGCAGATTAAGAGAGATGTCCACATGTAAGGCTGAGATCATGATGCAGGGAAGTGGCCATGATTTTATATGAAAGTCAAGGAATATACATCTTCAGGTGAACTAGTGCCTCAGATTGGCCTATGTAAAGAAATAATGTCTAGGTCCAAGCCAGCACTTGTGTTCCACATCCCCCCTAAGCTCTCAATCCCCATATAATCCACCACAGGCTCAGTTATCTGGATTCACTCAGTGATGCAGACATAGCTTCCCACCACATGGATTGTCATGACCTGAAGAAAGGTAAACTTTACTGCTAAAGAGAAAAGAAGTGAATATCCACACCATTGTTATCCAGCAGTCAGGTTGAGACCAGAGATCTTTGTTCAAAAATAAAAGGAATCTCAGGTTCCAAATTCCAGTACACTTTTTACAGTGCATGGGTCCTAATCACTGCGAGATAGTCTCCCTTTGTTGTACTCCTGGTTCCAGGACTTGTGGCTTCTTGGCTGCCCAGCGCTCCAACATCAGCAACAGTCTGCTTTGCATCTCTGATTCTAAAGCTGAAGACATTCAGTCTTCCCCCCTGCTTAATATCACCTCCTGGTTAGCTCTAAGGTGCTTCCTGCACAGATTATTACAGCCTGTCCTTTAGCACCACTGCTTTCCACTTAATCTAAGTGAAACAAAAGCATAAGTATGAAGTTTTGAATCTATTCTGGGGGTTAAGCACAACATTAGGAACTGATGCAATATGTGCTAATTTGTGGGTGACCGGCTTCTCTTTTTGCCCTTATCTGAAGTCAGATGTTCTACAGAAGTCTTGAGGAATATGTATGTTCATGACCTCTCTGTCCAAGCTGCCCTAACAGCTCAGGTATAGTGTGTACTAAGGTATCTGTGAAGCTTCCTGGTCAAAGTGTGTTGTGTCTAGTTGGGTAGGAGAAAGTAAGGAAGAGTCTGTGCCTGTGAGTACAGATGTGTTTGAAGAATTTAATAGACAGTGGACTTTTCTGTTATAAACAAAGGAGGATTTTGATACTGTACTTAAGTAATCGTCAGTTGCATCCAGACTGTATGTACAATCTTACCTGTGCTAACTGTATAGCTACTTGAATCATCCATTCTTAATGTAACAGTTTGTCATAAATGTCTTGAATCTTCTGGAATTTCATCTGTTAAATGTTGATGTTGATTATTTATGGCGCAGTGTTTGGCTGTTTCTGAGGTGGTTTAACAGGTCTACCAGAAGGCTGTTGCAGGGATTTTGATACCTCAGCTAGCTTGAACGTGCCAGTACCTTTCTACATTTTTTATGGAAGACCTAGGTTTACACTTATTTCTAGATCTATTTCTTTTAACACTCCTGAAAACAGTTTTCTGGCCCCAAAGATACACAGACTTTGTGTAGTCTAACTTTCTCCCCAGTGACTGAAGCAATAAAATGTGTGGTACGTAAAATCAAATAAAATATGAATTCATTGGCCTTCTTCCTTCAAAAAATGAGGAGAAGTATCTATCAATGATTTTTTAGTATTCCATGTTGTTCCTCTTTATTGGTCTTAATAGCTTGGACTTATGATTTTTTGCTAGTACCTTTAATGTCCCTCTTCTGGTAATACCCTGACTTCTAATTTATACTTTGCTTATTTTCCTTTGTATTGTATTTTGCTTTGTCAATTAGATTAGAAGTTTTGCAACAGTTCTTTCAGCCTTTTAATGAACTATATAAAAGGCTACTTCCAATTCTTCAGTTAGTAGGGAGGAGGAAACACAGAGTCTTGTAAGAATACACAAAAATGCCAAAAGAATAAAAAAATTGCCGTAAAACTCACAAGTGTTCATCAGGAATTTTGGCTAAAAGCTAGTTGAAATACCCTTAAATCAAACCATGAACTGAGTATACGGAATCTTTGTGGGTGAGGATGTACACTTGGGAGCTGAGAGGACCCTATTAAGAGATTATTTTCTGACATTTGCATTCTTGGTAAGATGTGTAAACACATAGATAACTAAATGTGGCCTATCAACCACTGGTGTCTCCAAAATAATTGGTTGATCTCTTCAGTTTATTTCCACCAGCTAGAGTGACACCACAGACAGCTGCACATATGTTAAATACTTTCCTTGTATTACTTTTCCATGTGAGCCACTACTGCAATTATCACGGGGATGTTATTCACTTATTAATGGGTTGGGAGCTTGCCCACAAAATGTCAAGTGGGACAAAAGGCTGGATCTGTTAAGTTGGGTGTCCCCTATGAAAGCATTTGAAAACTTCTCACCTATGAAGTTTGATATGTGCCATAATTATCAAAGAAAAAAACAGCAAAGAAGGAGAAAGTTTTACCTAAAACATCCATGAAAAAAGGAGAAGCAGAATGAGTGTTAATAATTTGCTCTGAAGTTAAATTAAATTACATCTTAAAAGGTTGACTACAAACACTTGATATTTTTGAGTAACTTTACTCACATGAAAAGTTCTTGACTTCTATATAGTGACACTACTGCTTGTTTTCCTCTGGTACTTCCCATCTACTCTCAGTGTTTAGGCAGCATTCCTGATAGGTTTACCTTCAGCAGCAGTTGTTTGACAGAGAGATCAGAACCAGTTCTAAAGCATCCATTTGTGTCTGAGGGGTTGATGGCTTCATGACTGACCTTTTTTTTTCCCCAAAAAATTTTCTTCTTGGCAAAAAGAAGATGCTAAATGAAGTATCTAAACCAAATGATTTCTTCTTCTGCAATTCTTCACTAAAAAAGAAAGTGAGATTTCCAGGGAGTTGCAATGAAGACACAGGAAGGAGCCTCAGATTCCTCTCTGGACTAAATTTCTGTGTGTTGTGAGCAAAAGAAGCAGAATTTTACTGCATTTCAATAAGCTGCTAACATGCAATGTACATGAATACTTATATTCATGCATAGATCTTGATTCAGTGCTCTGACCAGAAGGATTATGTATACAGTATGGATGACACTGAAAGGCTATAGGCAAGGATATAAATTAGTTATTGTATAGAATCACATATATTCCTTTCCCTCCTGGCCACCCCATGGGAGTCAATGTTAAGAAAAACTGCGGCCAAGCGTTTATGCCATCATAAGCTTAATATTCTTATGCCTTTCATGAATACCAAATGAGCTTAATACCAATGTAAGCAGTTCACTGTTAGGTTCTTTTTTTTGCTGGTGTACAAAAAGGATTTTTACTAGCCTATCCATGTGCACAGATATATTCTATGTCAGCCTCATTGAAATTGTGGTCCATGTAAATTGCTCACAAAAAGTCTTAGGAGGTGCAGCTGGTAAACTTGATATGTGAAATCATTACCTAACAAGAAGCTGCAAAACCGTATCTATGATGTGGATGCTAAGTGTGCAGCTTTATCAGGATGGAGGAATCAAAAGTTGTCCTTGATTCAAGATGAAAGAGAAGCTGTTGAAATGAAAACCTCTAGCACTGTTGAACACACAACAAAGACTTGGCACAACGCAAATGTGGAAGTAGCATGGTAGAAATGAGAGTGCAACCACAGAAATGAGCATGTGCTCCAAGGTAAGGCTTCTGGGGTAGTGCCATTCACCTTGACATGGCGAGGTTGGACTTTAGTTCTTGCTGGGATCACCTCAGTTCGGACTGTGTTAGAGCCATGTTTGTGCAGTAGACTTGACTAAATCTTTGCCATAGAACTGAGTCTCTGACCACTCTTTCAAACTAGGCCAGTGCTAAGACTCCTTTCCTATATCCCTGATGGCACTGAGTTTCTTGAAACCTTGACACTTATTTATTGAACTCAAAGACAACAGCAGAAACAACAAAGGCTATATTCATCAGCAGCTTTGGGGACCACTAAAGAGCCCACATGACACCCTAGTGTATCTTTTTCCAAAGCTTTAGTCTGGAAGATACATTTTCTAAAAAAAGTCTGAAGTAATCCACTGACTCCAGTGGCTCTTCCTTGTGATTTTAGGGGATGATAGATTACATCCAGTGGGAGAAGTTTCACTTTTTTTTTTCTTTTTTTTTTTTATTTAAGATGCAATGCACTGGCACTTTAAGTGTATTCACTTAATTGGAAATTTCATAAGTATTAAATAAAGGACAAATTATCTGAAATAGTTTAAGAGTAGGATGTGTTCCTAGTGACTTAAATATGTGATATCTTAGGGATAAAAACATACACACATAAAGGACTAAATAATTAAGCAAATATAAAAGAAGGCACTTAAAGAGGATGTTGCTGAAGGAGGTAAATTATGTAAGGAAGAGAACTTTGAAAAGAATAGTCTGGTCTCTAGATTAGTCCATGTGTCATGGAGGAAGATGTAGTTTAAGTATTTTCTTGTAGCTTTTATCCTTTGCTCTCCATTTCCATTTTTCATCTTTTTGCATGGAATACTCCACCAACTTGAGCAATCTATTTTCAGAAATCTAGTACAAGGTGACCATAAGACCACTGCAACAGGCACCTGCAGGAGTTGGCTCATCCCACTCTGTTACACTGATCAGAGGTACAAAAGAAGATTTTGGGCATCCTTATAATTGTCTGTTGTTTCATATCTAAAAAGAAGAATTACTTATAAACTTGTAAACTTCTGAGAAAAATTATATGAGTCCTTTGTATGTGTTCCTCTTCCTAATACTTTTCTAGTACCCATATAAGCTTGCCTCATTGATATCTATGTATGTAATTTTTCCTTCATACCTGAAAACTATTATTTTTTCTTTTCTATTTAATTTTTGTTCTGTGCAGGATTCCAGAGGTCCATTTTTTTTAATATTTTTTTAGCATGGAAGTGAAAAGTGAAGAATTTATGAATTATTTTGTGAAAGACCATGTAAAAAATCTATGCTTCCTGTCAAATTATATGTAGGGTTTTTTAATTTTGTTTTATTAAGGAGGGAAATCTTGAACGTGCAACAGGCATGACAGGGCACTGATGCAGGGAGCAGCAGAGTGTATGGCTGTGAATGCCGAGGGAGGCAGGCAGCCTGGCAGGCCATGGCACAGGCATCAGGGAGCCAGGGAAGGAGCCAACCTGTGGAGCTAGGCAACCTGCCAGACCCTGAGTGGCAGACTGGAAAGCTGGTGAGAAAGGACACAAAATTACTCAATTCCCTGACAAAGGTTTTGATGGAATTGACAGGTTCCTGTGAAATGTTTTGATTCTATTAAATCAGAATTTAATGTAGAAGAACTGTTTTACTGGAAATTTCTGACTGACCGACAATCTCAACTTCATTGTAGCGATGTGCCCTGCAGAATATACACAGTTTAGGTCCAGAAGTGTTTGACTAGATTCTTTAATTCAAGACCAGCTCTGATAACTGAAGAAAAGTTAGTTTAAAGGGAAAGCTGTCAAAATCAGACCAATTATTTGGTACACCGTCATCTTCATTTTCCATTTTACGAGTAAGCAAGTCAGAGGCAGTCAAGTTTGTTTGTTTGGGTTTTTTTAAGTGATGGTCAATACAAATAATTATTTTTCAAAGTTACAAGTTGTTTCTAGAAATCTCATTACAGCTGAGAGTTACAAGCTGATGTTACAGCCTGCTGCCCACCAAGAGGTGTCCTCCTCTTCTCAGTAACCTGCAGCTCCTCAGCATACCTTGTGTGAGACCTATAGCCTGTGTGGCCTTAGGATGACTCAAATCAGCAAGGTGATGCAGAATCCAGTTGTATAGTTTGGTAGTGTATTTTCAGCCAGATGGGCCACTCCACCTCACAGTCCCCAGCTGCTGGATCAGGAGGGTGGGAAAGAGAAGGAGTCCATGGACTAGTAGGCTGGATCCTTGCAAAGGATCTAGCCATAATACATGTGCAGCACAGCTCCATTCCTGCATGCACATGCAGTTGCTTCTGAAACTTCACTTCCATTGTCCACAAAAACAAAATGGTCTTCCACAAAACAGACTGCTCATATAATTTTAAGTGTTTGGGGTGTCTTTTGTCTTTAATCTCTTGCAGTGGCACAGTTTCTTGCGGTTTCTCAAACCAATGGCTATGATTGTTGCTTGGATGAATATTTATTATTAATACTGCATTTACTATCCCAGTAAATTCTTTGAGACAATGGACAGTCAGGTAGTATGAGGCTGACTGAAGTGCCTCCACCATTTAGGGGTTAGCAAATAAACGGCATTATATAATTTGAGTCAATTTCTGCCCAAGATTCCAGGCAGTGAACTCATCAGGATTACTCATTGTTAAAGGAGTGCCTCAGGGTTTAGTACTTTGACTTTATTATTTTTTTCCTTTAGCTATTCAAAACCTTGGTTGGTTTGTAGGAAATGTTAATTATCCTTTCTGTGCTGGTGTCCCACTGCTGTTTTATAAGCAGAGCTTTGCTTGTACAACTTCAAAAGAAATCTTCAAACTCAATATTACCAAGTTTGAATATTATCTAATTAACCTCCCAGTCTGTCATGCCTTGTTGGTTATCATGAAATAATCACAGCCCCTCAGGTGTTGAAACTCTAGATGCAGCTAAGTGCCTCTAATTCCCTAAGGGGGTGATTAGCTCATGATAACAATGCTCCCTTGAGTTGTTTTATTGCTTTTATAAAAAGACTTTATTGTGGGGGAAATGTTTATTTTTATGCAGGAGGAAGATGGAGCTGACAGTTGAAGCTCATGAGTGACTGTAGCTGTTACTCCTGAGCTGTGGTGCAAACCTTGATATATTTGCTCGTTTCTGATACTCCTTGGACAATCACAATATGCTGGTTCGTAATTAGTCTCCTGCTGAACTCACAGTATGAAGACAGAAAATAAATACTTCTGGTTCCGCCAGAGGTGAGCAGTTGAAACAAAACAAGACAAAGCAAAACAAAAGGTTCCTTCTGCTGCAGGAATCATAGTGCCCATAGTCTGGAGTATTTCTGTGTTTTGGAAGTCACTAGGTTGATTTCTGTGGATTGCTTTCCAAAAAAAATATTTCCAAAAGTACAGAAAATTAAAAGCTCAAGTCAGTAAATTAATAACTGGTTATTTCTCACCAAATCATGTCCATTAACAAAATTTCTAAACATTAAACCCCAAACATTTCAATCAATAGATTAATTGTTGGTCTCTGACTGTGGATTTGACAGCTAAAGTTATATAAACTTTTCTAACTCTGCTGCGTTCAGATCTTTGCCTCTTCCTTTTTCCCACAATAGGTATGCTCCAGAACATTGCTCTTACAGGGTCTCACTATACAGAGCCTTATAAGGAATGTTGTAACTTCTTGTCAAATTGTCCAGCCCCTTTCCATGTAAACAAAATTGCTCTAATCCAAAGATGTGTATTTGGGACTTGCCTAATGACAAGTAGGTGATTGATTGTTTTCCAGAATTATAATGTTTGGTTGTAGAATTTAGTTCATTAGAGATGAAAGGAGAAAAAGTATGCTTAATTGACTAAAGAAAAAATGTGGGGTTTTTTTCTTGCATGGAATGACCACAAAGAAAAATATGCTAATTTGCACAACAAATGTACTCAGAAGAGCTGCTTGCTATAGCTAATAATATAAAACTTCTTTAAGGAGACTAATGTGAGCAGAATGTCTCACTCTGGGCATCATTGTAATGGTTTCTACATTTAGAGCTAATTTTTTTGACATTTTTCCTATTTTTAATACAAATAGCTCTTTTGAAGATTTCTAAACCTTATATTATTGACATACACATTCATCACTGATATATGCTCTCAGTCTCATCTCGTATTTTTTTTCAGATCTTCCTTTGTTCTTTTGTTGTAGTGATAGATACCTAATAGTTTCCTTCCCTCTCATAAACTATCTTGTGTTAAAAAACAACCAGTTTGCTGCATTTACTGATTTATGAAATGCTCAGAATTGAGAATGATCAGATCTGAATTTCTTCTGAATCATTTGGTTATAGCCTCTCACAATCATTTGTTAACAAACACCCGTCAGGTAAGTATCATAGAATCATAGAATGTTTGGGGTTGAAAGTGACCTTAAAAATTATTTATTTCCAATTCCCCTGCCATGGGCAGGGATGCCATCCAGCATATACTCAGGAACCCTCAAAATTTACTTTTCAGAGGCCAATAGAAGCCTCAGAGTCAGTGACCATGAAATACAGCAATTTTTGGTATCTCCATTTCACATGTGGCTTTACATATTTATATACAATTTTGTATCTGTATATCCTGAATTATAGCTTGACTATCCTCCTCCAATCCAAAGGAAACTTTCCTGCTAATTTCAGATGTAAATATAATCCTCATTATTTATCTTTCAAGAGTCAAAATTTTTGAAAACTTGGCATTGTCTTTTCCACCAACCCGGAACATGCAAGGGAGAACAAGCATCTAAGGACCAATATACCCACAGCAAACTGCAGTTGAATTATGTAGGTATGTAAAGGTAAGAAGGCTTGCATGACAACTAAAATCTTGGGATACTTGTCCAAAAAGTCAGTAATCTCAGGACTGGAATAAGAAAATCATCTGTGAGATTTAATATTCTTTTTTTTTTTTTATTAAATTCACCTCAGATTTTGGTATGAATGTTTGGAAAAGAATGTTGAGTTTAGCAAGGACTAGGTATTTTACTCTTTTCCATGTCATCTTTTACTGCTAAGTACTTCCTACAAATATATAAGCAGCACACACCCTCTCGAGAAGAAAAAAGGATAAAAGATGGTTCGTCTTAAAAAAAAATTCTTCTTTGTCTGAATAAGATCAGGCTAGCCAGTCTGGCCGGTTGAATGACTGTGGTTTTGGTGATATTCAGACAAGGGTGTAGTAAGTATTGGATCAAAGTGTTCAAATGTCTGAGAGTATTAGTGGAAAAGGTAACTGTGAGGAAACTCATACATAGTCCATAAGCACATTTTGTTTCCTAGGTAACAGCTCCTGGTGATAACAGTCACACATACAGAGCTGCACACGGAAAGCCATTTGCTGTGTACAACTTCCACTGGTGGATAGTCCCTGCCTTTGAACACCATGGTTTGATGTACCATCTCTTAACTACTACATAATCAAGCTCACATAAAAACTCTTTAGCCGAACACTCTGTCACAATAAAATGGAAAAATTTGGAGGTAAGTTGGTGATTAGGCTGTTCTGGAGGCAAAAGTCTAGATGCTTCCCAGTAATTTTAGATGACGCTTGATCACAGCACAAGCTGCCCCACCAGAAAAAAAGCATGAGCTGACCAGCAGTTCTTTCTGTTACTGTTCTATTTAGTAGTCCATAAATACATTCTGTGTAATCAATACAAGAGCTTTATGTTAGTCATTTAACCCTTGAGTTCTCTTTTCCCTTAAAAGAAGAAGGGAAATATTCATTTAAAGAGAAATGAGTATTGTATCATAAAAACAATTCAGGAATGTGCAGGTCTAATAAATTGTGATGTACAATTTTATTCCACTTTACTGTGAAGTTCTCATAGGAATTTAAGGTCTCCTTAAAAACTAATTTTCTTTTCTAACTATGCAATATAAATTATTTTATTGTGTCCTATTATCAATCAGAATAAAATATTTCATTTAATAATTTTTATCTTATCACTTAAGTTGCAAGAGGGCTTGGCAGAAGTTGTTTCTGTGTCTGTGTGTATGATTACATACACAAGTACACTTCTCTATTGATGAGACAACACGATTAACATTAAAAACAATTTGCAGGCATTTTTGTGATTTTTACTGTAATGAAAATATTGTCTCTTAATGAACCTTAATGAAACAGTACTTTACACATGGTGTGAAAAGTTGCCAAGAGGTGTAAAGCAATTATTATGACAAAACGCAGGAGTTTTGAAGAGCCATTACTCTCATGAAGAGTGTGTGTGAAAAAGCGAAATGAAGAAATCCTTAGGGAAAAAATTAATTTTAATAAGCTTCTGTGCATGCTCAAAGACTGTAAATCTAGGCTCAAACTATAATTTGTAATACAGTTATCACCTAGAAACTTGAAATAAGAATCCTCAACAATTGCCTTGGCAGTCTGTGGACAAATCTTGCTTTCCACTGCTGAATGATCAGAACTTCGTGCTGGAGATGATGCAGGTGAAGGTCCCTGCAACACTCCCCTCTCAGAGTCATGTGCTTCCTCCCTGGGCTACCCAGCCGCTCACAGTAATTGCTTTGCTGCTTTGCTTTCGTGATTGCTTCCATGTTTCCTGGGATGATTCACACAGTCCATGCAGTTTTTGTCACAGTTTACCTTGAGGAAATAAAGGCTCAAATAAATATGGATCCCTGTTAAAATTATTATAAGCAGTATGGTAGAAAATAAAAAGAAAAGAAAAAACATTTTTAGAATCACTGTTGCGCTCTGTCCTTAGCAGGCTATACCTTCTTTCCAGGCCTGTCACTGTGTGACATCAGCAGAATTTTATTAGAAGGGGCACAATTGTTGAGTATGAAGTTACTAGGAGTTTCACTGATATAACTGTCATGTACCTGGGAAGTTAATGTATCCCCATTTGCTGATGCCTAAAGTGCCCGTGCACAGATTGTTACTGTGAAGAAGCTGCCTCGTGTGAAGCTCAGTCCCATGAACTGATTAATTCAAATCTTGTGCACAGTTTGGGTCATTCAGAAAAAAAGTATTGGGAGGCTTCTGACTAGAGAGTTTACTGACATAATACAAATATTCTGTCTGTAAATGTAAATGCATATTCCTCTACACACCTTTGGGCAGTGGCTATGAGCTGTTTCTTCTGGAGTATTATCCATTTAAGGTTTTCCTCTTTATACAGTGGAAGCAGTTCAAAGGCTTTTCTCTAACAACAACAATGCAGTCAACTCTTTCCTTTTCCACAGGTGTGTAGAAGCAAAAAGGTGTCTGCAGTGTAACGTAGAGAGGACACACCAGAAATACCTAGGAAAATTTCAGAGTTGGTCATCAACATGGATTACACAATAAGAGCAAGACAAAGACTTAGAAAATTCAAAGAAGTCAAAAAAAAGCAAACTACAAATCAGTGGCCAGAACTAATACCAAAAAAAAAAAAAAGAAAAAAAAAAAGGGAAAAAGAAAATATCTATTCCCAAATAAATCCAGCCCTCCACCGGGAAGAGGTCACTAATTTTTTTTAAAAAACTAGCTTGACTCAAGCACCCTTCATTTTTCTTGAAGTTTGACCATGTAGGTATTGAAGCAAAGGTAATGATATTGAAGAATATATTTTCAGTGATGTCCCATCTTTCTCTCAGTTTACATAACCCTGGAAAACTTCTTTATCTGAGTCCAGAGGCTCTTGAAGCTGGCAGGTCAAGTGCATTCAGTTGATCACTAGCACTACCAGCTCTAATTGTAGTGCTTGAATGCCTCTTGTATAATTGTGTGTTTCCTGATCACTGTGTTGATGCCAAGCTGCATAACAATGATCATTTTTCTCTGTGTCTAATTTTTACTGTATAGCTTTACTTTTACTCTTTCCACTAATACATTTTCTTTAGCTTTTCTCTCACTCTTATCCACTCATCTTGTATGTGTGACTAATTTTAATTACTGTGGCATTCCCATCTGGGAAGTGAACGGGAGGCTTGATATTGCTTTGGATTGGTGCCCAAAAGGGCTGCGCTGTCATTGGCCACTTGTGTATTTTCAAATAAGACAAAAGAACATTATCAGTATTGTGAAGCAAACCCATCTCAGGAATGCAATAAACTGGAGGGAAAGAGTGGCCCATATTTCTCTCACACGAAGTACAGGCAGGATGTGAAACTTTGCACTCTAAATGATGCAAGTAGGTCAGATGAAGTGGGACAAATTCAGTGGCCCATGAGATGGCTCTGTGTAGTCATACCTTCACATGTTTGTGGTGTTATCCCGTCTAGCTTTTGGTTATTCAGCTCTTACCTGCCCTGTTACATGGGATATTGTATCCTTAGAGCAAGACACTTCTCTGGCTATCATCTATGTCTCCAATGCACAGCTGTGTGACTGCTGTTCCAAAGGAGAACTAGTTCACAAAGCAGCGATGGCTTGTTGGCATGTGATTGATTTAGATGGGCATGTTTTCTAGACTGTCAGCTGGGAAAAAGGGACATAAATTTGGAGCTTACCTCACAGAAAAAGACCTTTGAGTAGCATCTGAAGCTAAAAATACAATTTTTATTTATCTTAGTATATTTCTCAGGCATTCCAACAGATACTCCCTATTAAGAGCAGGAAATGGCTCTGAAGCATGATGTCCTGAGAGAAAACTAGGAAAGAAATTTGAAACTCAACTACATACAAGAAGCACTAGAAATCATGAGAACTAAAACACAAGCATTGGGAAAACCAGAGTGTGCAAGAGTAATTTCACTACACTACAACGGAGAGTATACCTAGGCATGTAAGTCTTAGAGGTTTAGAATAAATGCAAAACTGGCAGATACGGTAGCATGTCGTCAGTGTGTCATTAATGTGTCATCAGCAGCAATATGCTAGCAGCTAGTCTGTAACAAAAATAAATAACTCGTGGCCTTTGTGAGCCTGAATTAAATGTGATGCATTTCTAAATCCAAATAAACTCAGTGAAACACTTCCCTGCCAATTAACCTACTGTCAGTAGCGCTGGCTGATTACTTCTGTGACTATCAGCTTCTCATGCAAGAGTGACAATTTTCCTACCAGAGATTTTATTTTGTTTGTCTTCTGGTCAAGTTTCTCACCAATATTATTACATACATTAATTTCTTTAAGGCAAAGTTTTTAATGGCCAGATCAGAAAAAGAATTTTGGGTAGGATTAAAAACCTAAAGCTAAAATGAAGTTCTAGGTCCCCTTTCTCTTCTAGTCTGCTCAATAACCTGGGCAGTATGAGAATCAGAAGCACTGACAGTTTCTCCAGGAAAATTTCCTGTGTTTGTTTTAGACCACAGCCAGCTGCAGCTCGGTGCAGTGCAGCCTGGCATCTCTTTCATGCCTGGCCCATGAATGATTCTCTATTCAGCCTCTCTTCAGAGCATGATTTATTAGGCACTGTTAGATCAAATGTAATGAATCAGACTCTGAAAAAATTCCTGCTTGAAGTGGTCCTCCCAAAAGCTCAGTGGTTTCTGTAGTCATTTGCCATGTGGGAAACATGCACTCAGATTTGTCTAAGGGGATATGAACTTTCATTTCCCAAGACACTTTCATAACTACTAGATTGTCAGATATCTTTAGGTGAAATACTCATCAGAACAGTTTTCTCCACCTCTAGTGTCAGCTTCTAATGTCCTTGGGCACTTAGTGTCCCAACCACTAAGTCACACATACATGAAGTCAGACTTTCTCTGGCTCCAAGAATATATAACCAGTCTATGCAGACAGAATCAAAATGTTCCATTGCCCCCTGTCATAACTTGAATAATATGTGCTTCCTTAGGACATGATGTGAATTTAAACTGAATGCCTAAGTAAAAAAAAAAGAAAAAAAGGCTTTTGTCACTATTGTTTCCTATGGTGCTTTGGAAGTGAGACTTATCTCAGTTTCTAAGTGCTTATATACCTCAAAAAAGGCTCAGAAAATTGCATTTTTAAGTGAAACGGCATCTTTGGTTTGGTACACAATGAATGCAAAGTCTGAAACACTGACCCCATCCCCTCAGCATTTTCCTATGAGAATCTCAAAGATTTTGCAATTGGCCCATGATATCTTTCAAAACAAGTCTACATCCAAGAAGAGTGCTAGATCTCACAGACAAGATTTGTCCATGCAAGTTCATTCACCCATACATTCTTTACTCTCACAAGAGTTCTAGAAGCATTAAAAAATCACTCGAGAGAACTGGATGGAGTGTGATAACAAAATTTAATTCAGGAAACAAAAGTTGTGCTCTGAAGTATATGTAAGCTCCCTTTATAAATAGTAGACAATTCTTCATTCTTAAGAAATAAAAATAACAAATTTAAGCTGAAAATTAATTAATATGGACAAATTGGTGATCTTTATTTAGGATGTACCTTCATATGACTGTTATGTGGCGAAGTTTCTGTGCAAAGGAAGCAGTGAGATTAGTCAGGAGATAAAAAAAAAAAATCAAGATGTTCAAGAAATCGAATCAAGTTGTCATGGAATGAACATGGAATGGAGTTCAGATTTGCCAAATTGTAATGAAACTCCCTTCTCCCTCAGCAGACTGGTCATCAAAATGGAGTTGGTCTTATTTATAGTGGAAATTCTCAATTTTCATCACTTCTGTTAGAAATGTTAAAATGGAAATGATAAGTACTGATTCAGAACAATTAATTATTCATTTAAAAATTGTTTCAGGGGAAACTAGACATTAATTTTTTAGTTGGTTGAGAAAGTATTAAAGTGAGTCAGTTCTTGAAAAGAAATAATGATCTCAGAGTAAAGGAGGGCTGTCTTCAGCACTTGCAGTACTGAGGCTGGTAGAGGATTTGGTTCATGCATTATTATAGAGACTTGCTGAGTACAAAAGCCCCTAATTTTTAAGGAAGGTAAGAAAAAATTTGGGTATTGGTATTTCAAAGGCATATGGCTATGGCATTTAGGGATATGGCTCAGTGGTGAACTTGGCAGTTCTGGATTAATGGTTGGACTTGATAATTTCTTCATGAACGCACATGGGAAATGGGGCTTCAGACGACGAGTCAACATTGCAGGCAATCAACAAATATTTTGAGAAAACAACAAAAACCTGAAGAGCTTTTATCTCTTTAATATCAATTGATTAAGTACAATTATTCTTGATTGCTATCAAACAAATGTTCTGACACTTGATTATCATGGGGCAATTATTACTGAAATACAAAACAATTTGAAAGTCTGGGGTTTTTTTTGTTTTCAAGCTGAATACCCAGATGTAGAAGTTTATGGAGGCTCTTCCACTTTATTTCTCATCCTGCTAATTTTAGAGTCAAAATACTAGATTTCATGCTTATTGATTAAGCTTTTTTTGAGAGGAACCTGATTTATGAGATTTAAACTGATTTTTTTGTTGTTCACATTCCCATTTTTTCTTGTTTTTTACATTAATATCTTAGGCTTTCAGCTCAGGAAGCTGAGGTTACCCATGTGAGATGATCCCATCTAAAATTTCTCAGTCAGGTGGCTAAGGGCATATGTTGGTTTTGTTCTGGTTGTGCTGTTCCCCCTGAAAATCCAAAATTGTTTTACACATCAACCTTGAGTACTCTTTTGCACCAGAGACTTAAAATATTCCATTTCAATGTTACTGGATTATCAGAGTATATAAGTGCATATTGGAAAGTCTTCTAGAATGTAAGTTAAACAGAAAGTGTCAAAGTAATGCTAAAACCACAACAGGGTATTTCCAAAAGCTCACAAAAAGATTACACTATTCTGCAATAGTTATACATTACTTTCTGAAGTTCCTGTTTTCTTTTAGTCAAGTTAAATTCTGTGAGTCACCTTAAATTCTGTGGATTTTGTATTTTCGTATCTTTTTATGTTTGTGGGTCTCATTTCTTCCACTGCAAATACCTATTTACACAGCCTGGATCTCCCAGTTGCAGAAGTGTCACTCCTATTGTGTATCAGTATAACTGAAAGAACATTAGGATTTGTTGTATAAATGTGAGAACATGCCATCTGTTTGGCAATGGAAAGCTGAAAACTGAGGGAAAACATTAGAGATGTTAGAACACCTACCAGCTGGAAACCGAGGGAAAACATAAGAAGAAATGAAATATCTGCCAGTTAGAAGAAACATACAGCTGGTTACAAAATGCCTGCTTTAAAGGTGCAAATTCAGGCAGCAAGCTACAGAGAGACATGCTGGGAAATCATTCCTAAAGACAGCCTTGAACTAGAAAATTAGTATATCTGAAGAAATTGCTAGAGAAGATGATCTTGAAAACATCTTTTTTGTTGTGATGTAGCTACCACTGTTCTGACACATTATATGCCTGTGATGTTTATATTCCTGAACAAAAGCTAGTAGAAAATTATATTAAGGGAAGCAACAAGATAACTTCAGTAGGAAAAATTACAGGTGCATTGTCAACTCCATAGTGCACTCTATGTGGTTTGCTAATTAATAACTTCAGAAGCAAAGATAGACACTCTACGGTTCCTGTTTATCTGATGATCTTGATTAATTGAAGTACAAGTTTCCTTTAAAAAGTTGAGACTGCCTTTATTTATATTACTAAGTGTGTCACTTTGTTCTTCAGTAGCAGTACACAGTGCATGAAGCCAGTTTTGCTGATTGAAGAGGTTTAAAAAATAAGGCAGGCTGTGTGGACATTTAGTAGCTGACTACAGCAAAATTGGTTAATGACTAGTATCATCTAAATGAGGCAGCAAGCTGAAAGACTCATAATCTCTCCCCATGCACAAATTTTAATTAAATAATTATAATGTCCTTGTTGTAATTATTTATCAGTAACTATGCTCCTGAGTATTGTCTCTTTTGCTTTCATCTGTTCTCTCAGCTCAGCTGTACAATATAAAAATCAGTTTCAAAGATCTGGTATGATTAATTCTTATTACCGAGGGCCCTATTCTGCTGCCATTATTCAACCTGATTAGTACTTTACTGCACAATTAGTCACATTGAATTCAGCGTTTCTACATGTGCATTAAGGTGCTGCTCAAAGGGGTGGCAGAATTGGACCCCAAGCAACAACAGATTTGGGACTGATGGTCTAAAAGGCTGGATAAGATACGAATTCACATTTTCCTCTTCTTGGTGAGAAACCAGTCAAGAAGAGAGCTAGACCTATGAAGGCCTTGGGTGCCTCTGAGGCTCATTTAAATGCTTGGTGCCTGTTCTTGCACCTGGAGACATGGAAAGACAGCTCATGCACCACAGTCTTTAGCTCCCTGCTGAAGTATGGGTCCCATACACTTCCGTGTAATCAGCTGAGCTAGACTCCTATGTTTAAAATTACATGCCTTAAGCAAGATTCTGGTTGTGGAGCACTGATGGAGGCTGTGGAAGATCCAGATCTGATACTCTCTTCACCTTCATGTGAAGCATAAAGTATATTCCCCCATTACAGAAGACTATTCTAAATTATGAGAACCATTCTCAAAGTGGGCTACTGTGGTCTCAGGAGTGGAAAGTGTCTGTGGTCACAGAGTTATGAGCTACGGTCAAGACCTTTAGCAAGTCTCTGTGGCTTCGGTCTAACTTATAGTTTCTTGCTATCTCAGTAGCTATCAATAAGATGCTAATCTTAAATAAAACTTATATTATTTCATTTAGCTGTTTTCTTTTAACAGGAAAGCTGTCTTCACACATAAGAGAGCATGAGCACTCAAATCCCAAACACAGAGATGTCTCCTGTTGTGACACAATAGAGAGCAAATTACCTGAACAAGATTAAAATGAAAAGCATTGATCCTGAATATCTCAAAAACTTCTTCTTAAAACTGACAACAACCTTGAAACATAATTCAAACATTAACATAGGAAAGTTATGTGTGTTGCATGAAAAAAAAAAAAACAACACATCAAGAGCTGCAGGGAAACTATTTTAAAATAAAAACTGTCCTTGCAAAATATGTAGGGATGACATTTTCTTGAATGGGTAGTGTAGGCAGTATTCTATTATGTGTGTGTTTGTGTTATGTGTCTGTGTTTAGAGACATAACAAGCAGGAAATATGAGCAAGGGTGAATGTCTCAGCATTCTAATTTTTAAAAGAAAAATTATTGGAATACTTGAAACTATATAATTATATTGCTCAGTTAAGTCTATTGTGAAACCTTATTCAAAGATGTGCAATTGTGACAAAGTAGGAATGGCTTGTGAAAGTGCATTTCTAAGAAATGCTAAGATACAATTTCCTGCAGAAAATAAACAAACAAGCAACACATTATTCAGTGATCGTTAAGTGTGGAAGAAAGATATTTTTCCTCTTGTGCAACCTCTGTTAACAATGCAGAATTTCTCTCTAAAAACCAATCAGACTAGAAGATGTTACTAGGTCTTTATAGGGACCACTCAGACTAGCTCTTTTGGTGAAGGATTTAAAAGTTACCAGGGACTATACAATGATAAAATGCAGTAAAGGTTTGTCTCTTTGATCATAATATACAAACTGAAGAGAAAATAATTGATTAAGTTGTACAAAAAAATTCAATCAGGAAAGGAAAACAGGAAGGTTAACCAGAGACGTGACTTGTACACCTAGACAAAGCCAGCTTCTCAGAATACCCTTCAGGATATCTGGATCCAGCTGGGATCCAGCACACATCTCCTAATGCTGATGCATTATGCTGGATGTTGTGGACAGAAAGGATACCTTTCCTCCAAGTGATGATTGTGTTTTCAGTCTTCAAAATTCTTGCTAGTAGTGACCTGAACAATGAACGTCATGGTGGGCAGTGTCCCTTAGTATTTGCTGGGTTGCAGACTTACGTAAAAGAAAAAACAGATATCAGTCTTCTTATAAGTAGTTAGACTTCTCATGAGAAAAAAAAAAAAAGAATCTTTTTGACAGAGTGAATTTTAATTTTCAATGACAAGTTTTTTAAAAAGGCTAATAGTCAAAACACATTAAAACCAACAGTAAGATATTCTTTAACTGTATCAGGAAGAATACACTAAATAAGTGCCTAGGTCAACTGGACCACTAAAGTTGTAATTAAAACGGATGAAGAGATTGTGGAGAAATTACATGAATTCTTTGTAATCAGTCTTCACTAATGAGGATGTGGCAAACATTTCTAACTCAAGGTTAATTTTTACAGATGAGGCATTGTAGCCTCTGAATATAAGGCATTTTAGCAACTAGATAAAGTTAATGGTAGAAAATCCCTGGGGCAGGATAATATTCATTTGAGAGTTTTAAAAGGGAAAAACAAAAAGTAGCTGAACTACTAACTGAAATATGTAATATACCTCTAATAGCAAGAGCCATTCCTGAGGATTGATTTTTATCTAAAGAAAGAAAGAAAGAACAAAGGATGACCTTGGGAATTATAGAAAAGGGAACAGTGCTTTATAACCACTGACATTGTCCAAAACCATTTTCATAACCAGCCATTAAAGAACCTTTACAAAGCTGCCTATGTATTATTGCTATAAATATATGGTACATTTTTTAATTGATCTTTACAGCTTCTCCAGGTGTCATTTTTATTTTTCCAACCTCACAGAAATTCAGGAAGAACAGAAGTTTGATGAGGAATAGAATAATAGGTATAATTTACCTTGCCTTCCAAAACCTTCTGACAATGTCCCTTGCTAAAGCCAGTTGGCAAATCCTAATGACAGCATATTGAGAACAAAAAATTCTGTCATGTGTCAAAAATGGGTTAGTGGATGGGCTAAGGTTTGTGAGTAGTCATCAGCCAGCCTGAGTGACTCAAGATTTAACATGCTTTAAATTCACAAGTGGTCTGCAAGAAGGATGGCCAGTTTTTTTTGGTAAATTCTTATTTTGCTAAGAGACTTGTATCACTTAAAAAAGCCCAGACCACCACCAACACCTGCAACAAACTTTGGGACAGCCTAGCACTTTCCAGAAGCACCCTCAGGCTATGGAGTGCATGCATGTCTGGAGAACACAAGAAGAATATTCCCTGCTCAGTACAACCAGTGGGAACTTAAAAGTTCCTCCCCAGCCAGAGCTAACTATGCCAAAGACACCAGGACTTTACACCCTCTATAGAGAATGGGGGACTGGGTTGTGTTGAATTCACCGAAAAAGTGGAAAAAAGGGATTAGGTGAGCATCTGGGTCCTCACAGAACCTGCTGCAAGTAAAGAAGCACAACCAGCTTTTAAGAATAAACTTCAACCTGCAGGAACAAAACCACTGAAGGAGGGCATAGGTAAGCTTTCTGCAAAATTTCAGTGGAGATAGGTTTGTCCCAAAAGGGAAGGCAAAAGTACCAGCAAACATCCACAAGATAAACATCCAGGATGTTCTTATGCTTTACCTTGTTATTGCCATTAGCTAAAGACTCTTTAACTCTTGACTTTCTTTCTGAAAGAAATAACTCTTTTGGGGAGGATACTTACTTTGCTAATGATATTATATTGTTGGATAATATGCGGAAAGAAAAAATGTGAAAATCATGGCAAATAATGGAGACAGGCTTATTCTGTGACACATTAAATCATTGGGGATAATATGCAAAGCTATGCACAGTGAATTACTAGAAGGAAAATATTTCAAAAATAATTTTGCATCCCAAGCTCTGTCATAATCTGTGGTCAACTGTGAAAGCAGTAGATTGATACTATGAAGTGATTTGCAGATAAATTCAGCATTTTGCATCATTTTTTTTTGTTATCAGAAGGATAAATTTCAGCAGGTGGTAACTTGCCTAGTCTAATCACAGTTAAGGTCTGAATAGTGTTTAGCAAAAGCGTAGCTATAGTTCCCACTGATTAGCAACAACAGTGGGGATAACTTTTAACACCACAACAACTTCAATGGTAGCTTAAAGCAAACGTTTATAGCATTTGCTAACCTTTAGAAGGAAGAATTGTGTCTTTGTTACATTTATGAACTATTCTTACTTTTGTTAAACTATCAAAGTATAAATAAATATGCTTTAAAGTTTTGTTGTAGTTGTATAACTAAGGAGATGTTCCTGCTTTCCGAGAGGGGAGACAATAGATTTAAGTAGTTCTTAATGTAACCACACCATACTACGGCTTTTTTCGTTTAACTGTGTTTATTAAAAGTGTGATTTCTTCATATTGTAATCAAATTGGCCAGTGAAACTTTCTAGGGCATTGTTGACCAGGCCAGAGTGACTTTTTCATTTACATGTTAATGGAGTCTGCTCCAGTAAAGTTAATTGAAGAACATGCATAAAGATTTGTTTGCTCTGTGGACAGATGCAATGGAAAAATCTTTTTTAAACCGTACACTAGGGTATGAATATTGATGTGAATGGGAAGGTAAATTATTATAGGAAAGTAATTTTTATCACATACACAATATAGTTTGAATTCCATGGAGGGAAAAACATATATGTAGTTTCATACATGCCTTAATTTCAAATAAGACTCAGCAGTGATTAAGAAACTAATATACTCTTTGTTTCCCCTATTGTGTTTCCTGCAGTGTTTCTATATTTCTAGTTCCAAAATACTGATTCTCAACTGTCACAGTGGACAACCTCAGGTGCGTGTGCAGTATATCCTTGAAGCCTCTAAAAATATGCCAGTTTGACCTATGTCTTTCCTTTTCCCTCGCATTTTCTCTATCCCTTTTTTTTTTTTTTTTTTTTTATGTGAAAACAGAACAATTTCTTTAAGGGACCATAGGTATGACAGGTTAGTGACAGAATTTCTGGAGGTGTGAGGGCATTTTCCTTCCAGCTTTCTGAATGCAGCCCACCAAGAGGCAGATCTGCCTTGAGCAGCATACATCTACAAAGAAATATAAGGAACTGTAGGCTGAGGCTGCATGAATTTGCAGCAGATGGGAAAAGTGTGGATATTCAGCCATTTGTGGGCATGGAGCTAGCAGAGAGACAACCAAATTATTTAACTGAAGAAAAGGAGTCCAGACAAGAAAACCACCAATCAAAAAACACCAAACAAAAATGAAAACAGAAACCCCACACCCCAAAATAAAACAAAACAAAACAAAAACAAAAAACCTCTAAAACTTGTAGAAAGTGTTTAAGCTGTAACACTGTGAGATAGTTCCTTTCAGAGAGCCTAAATGTGACCTTGGACTGCTCAGGACTCAATTCACTTGACTAAAGATTGAGTGCCATCTTAGAGATCCTTTTAGTGTCGGGATCATAGTAAGAGGGCACAGCTGCATTTCATATATTCTGTGTAATAACTGGCACCTCTATGTAGGTATCTGAGATACTCTGGATGGCACTAGACACTTACTTTTAAGAAATAAACTGAGCTTTCAGGATGGGATTTGACTGGAGATTAAGATCCCTGTATGTAGACATCTACATGTACCTGTTGGCACATGACCTGAGTACCTAAATCCAAGGAACAGATCATGGGATAAAAATAATTTGCCAAAACATAGTATGATTTGAGACACTCTTTGAGACATCCATGTGTGGGTGGCAAAAGTGACACAGTCCTGAGACCTTCAGGAGTGGAAGATGGACACCAGGTGGGACTCCTCATGCATTGAAAATGCCAACAACCAACTTTGTTTAGTCAACTAAACAGTGATTATTCTTTGTTATTCAGTGGCTAGAGAAATAATACAGTTTTTCTAAAACATCATTTCAGTATTTTCACTGAAAATAGCAAATGACACTATATAATTTTGACATTTTATGTTCTTTCACTTCTCATGAATGTAGTGTTGCTATTCACAATACTGCCAAATATATGTTCAGAAAGAAACCAAGGCCTATTTGATGTGCTTATGGAAATTGAAGCATAAGCGCAATGCCATAGGTTGGGGCAAAATTTCAGGCCCACTGATCCCATGAACTGCCAAAAACCCAGAAGGCAATCAAAAAACATGATTATGTTCCTTATTCTTTAACCATCTTCATGGGCAACAAGAAGGAGTGTAACCTAGAAGTGTCAAGGCAAACTACATCTCATGAGAATCACCTTGGGCAGAAGAGAGACAGACTGAAAAGGTTTGTGTCACTATTGAGCCACTTTAGTAGCAGGCTGTGGCCCCTTTGTTCCTTGTCCCAGCCACATGCTTCTGCTACTTCTTGGCACTGTCTTTGGGACTTGTCTGATCCCATGGAAACTAGATGTAGGGATTTAAATCAGCAGAAAACTAGCATCTACAAAGAGATAATCAGACATTTTTCTGACAGATTAGTGAGTTGAACCCGTTAACTCCAGAGGAGGGCAAGTGCCAAAGCCAGCACAAATGGACAACACTAGAAGAATGGTAAAAACAAGACACTGTTCATAGCAGCTAAAGTGTCACATACAACCCTAGTCTCAGGCAGATGAACTTGTTGCTTTTAAAACAATTCTGGACACTTGCAATGTCCACAATATTACTAAAATACATCTAGAGTTATCTTTTCCAATGGAAACATACTGAGTAATAACAAACAAACAAAAAAGGTATTCGTTTTCCTCTTACAGATTCTAATTTATGACGCTGTATGAAAGCAGATGAAATCCTGAGTCATAGGAGTGCCAGTGCATGTCAGTGATAGATGAGATGGGGAATCTCACAGCGTGCCAAGCCCAAAGCCCAAGCTCTGCAGTGTGCCCTTTGTAACAGAGCTCCCTCATCTTGCAAGAACTGCCTTAGAGGTATGTGGTGTGTGACTGTCACAAGCTTGCTTTTATTTTGAGCAGCTGAAAAGAAAACAACAAACCCTATACATAAGTAAGTAGACAGGACTTCATATGTGTAATGAGTCTGTGTGCATGTGGGGAGCATGTCTTGTTAATCATGCTGCATCTTCACATTAATGTGTAGTTCATCTTCACATTTGTTACAATTTGCGCTACTGCAAGTTTTTACCTTATAAATTGCTATGGATTCGCTTCCGCATGTTTATTTCATTAGCACACAGATCTAATAAGACTGAGTCAACAGGCTTGGAGCTGCTAATCTAGCCCTGTCAGATATGATGTTCTACAAACAGCGTATCTAGTTTCTTCAGACAGGAGCTGGATTTGTTGGATACCAACAGTTTGGTTTCTTTATGCAAGCTCCTAACAGCTGAAAGAAATTGGAAACAGTAAGTAACCTTTCATTCAGGGCATACAATGAGTAAAGATTAAAGTGGCAGGAAGGAATGAAGAAACATACAACACAACAGAATTGAAGCTCGTATTATACCTAAGATTTTGAATAGTAATACTCTGATGTAAATTTAGGTTTGTAATCAAAGAATACTGACTCTCGCTTTAGTGTCCCCACAACTACTGTGGCTGCACTGGGATCTTCTAGGTATCCCCACCAACTGTGCTATTTCAGGCGCATTGATTAGCTCTCTGGGAAGAGAGACTTCCGCAAACTCAGCCCCTAAACTTAGATCCTTTGCGTCACACCTCGGTTAGATGCCTCAGACAGTTTTAACTGGATGGTGTAAAAACCCTCTTTTCTATATGTCGGTCAGTGGACCATTTGAAAACACACATACTAACAAACTACCCAAAAGTGCAATGAAGAACTTAGGGTCATTGCAAACAAGTAATGTTTCCAGTATTTGCATCTAAACAACAGGCACTCTGATGACAGAATTAGAAGAAATATTCTAATTTCACTGGACTACATAAAATTGCTAGAAAGAAATTAGCAGTAAAGGATTTCTAGATCAGGGTTTGGCCTCTTGGGGGTAACAAAGCAGACTCTGAAAGATACACAACAGCATTTCAGCAATTGGGTACCATGATTTGCTAGGTTACTTAAGACATTACAAGTAATGTATTGTTTAGTTATACCCATGTACATCATTAAAGCTATTCCAGTGTGGCATAGAGTGAGTCACACATATCCATGCCAGCTGGAGAATATTAGGGAAAAAAGTTCCTTCAATTTCTGCTTAATGTTCTGATGAAAATAAAGAAGCTACTCACTTGTAGTGTGGATATGTTTACTTACGCTACTTTATAACTATCCTTCTCTGACTTACACCGGCTGCTGCAAAATCTCTTGCCATTTCCCATTCTTGAATTTCTCACAGACTTTCCAGCAAGGAGCATTTTATTTCTGTCACGTTTCTGTTGCAGGGGAAAAAAAAAAAAGGAAAGTGATAATTAACCGCAAAAAGATGTTACTGCAGTTGTTTTTTGGTTTTTTTTTTTACAATAAAACTATGTTAAAAGGAAAAATTACATAAACACATAAGCTGTGTTTGGCAATGCTCTACATAAAAGTTTTATGGAGACAAAACCCTATAGTGTTTTTTTAGAGATAATTATTCCAATATGCAAATTAAAATTGTGCATTATTCATTTTTGTCAAATAATTTTCATTTGCTTTGGTGCTCTTATAATAAAAATCTGCCAACAGGGTTTCCTCTTAACTCATCTAAGGAAGCTTGTGAAGAACACTCCATATTTAACTCTCTTTTAGATCACTGTGGCTTGAGAATACTTTTAATCTCTTTTCCATTTATAACTGTACTGCTTGACCTTTTTGCAGCAAGGTGTCTTGTATATAAAATGTCAAAGAGAGGATTATAGACATGGGACAAAGATATAGTTTAATTAAAAAAAGTCCTATGAGACTGAAAAAGGTTACTGGCCCAGAGCACAAATATTTAATGCCAGATTACTATTTATGATGTTAAAATAACAAAAAAGGGTTTATGGGTAACTTGTAATTGACCAACCTTTACAGGTGCATATGATAATATTAAGCTTCAAGTAATAACTTTCATATTAGCTTGGAAATTAGTTTTAAAAATTTAAGAACTATTTCCTTAATGTTTTCTGTGTGTTATAGAACGATCTTTACAAAATGAAATAGGTTAATGGTTTAAAGTCTGTTTCTAATTCAAAATGGTGCTGTAGGAGAGCATAAAATGAAGTGTGAGTTTTTGAAATTTATTCGTGTGTTCGTTAGTTTCCATCTCTGACATTTAGGCTTGGATAGGAGCAGGGTTTTAATACTGAATGAATGGTTGAGAAAGACCAATCTAGGTTTGTTGCTGATTTTCCCCAGGGAAACAATCAATACATTCCAAAGCTGAACAGTCCTACCAGACTTCTCCACTTCTGTTCACTTTGTGAGATGAGATGGAACAATTGTTTTTTGCACTTTAGAAACAAAGGGAAGGCCATGCAAAAGTATTTGCAGAAAGAACCCAATTTACCAGTGAATTTGTGAATCAAAATGAGTTCATGGTGGCACTGACTGGATTTTGGCTCAAGAGTGCGCGCTAACAGAACAATGATTCAGCAGTGAAGAAACAAGATTTGAAGCCTGATTTTAAGAGTAGAGTACTCACAGATCTTCTTGGCTTTCACTGACAAATTCATGGAGACATCAGAGAAAAACTGGCATACCATTTATGCAACTACTTCAGTTAAGGTGTAGTCAATTTATTGTGTAGTGCTAGTTTGTACCTGTGATTGATTTTTATTTCTTAATGTAATGCCAATTTTTGTGATTTTTGGTTAAACTTACTATGTAAAAGTTGGTAAAGGAACAAAGATAGGTAAAGTATAATACAGAATTTTACGGAGTCTAAATATTTTTAAACAAAAGTGAGGAATACAGTAAGATGAAAAAACCCTTCTCCTGAACAGCAGTGGGAATCATAATCTGGTATAAATATCCATGGTTGAGTTTGCTTAGAGGAAAATGCTACCAGAATTCCCATGAGAAGACCCATGTCACTATGGGGCACTCTGGAATTCCCAGAGTGAATGGATGAAAAAGCCCTGCTGATAGAGACAGTGCTTAGTTATGTTCTACTATGCCAGCCAGCACATTTCAGTAGACAATAGTGCAATAAGGGAGAGTAAAGAGAAGGCTGGTAATGAGGATGAGGATGTGGTTTTGGAGATTACCCAACACATGATGGTAGTATTTGTGCAAATAATTAACACTCTGAGGATGAAGAAATCCAGTAATTTTTATCTTATAGTTCTATAGAGCTGAAAAATGAAACAACATATTCTAAATAACGTATTCTACACAATGTATTCTAAATAAACTTACAGGGGTACTGCCTGCTTGGAAAGCAACATATACAGTACAGATGGGATGCCCTGTCCCAGGAAGTGTTCAAGGCCAGGATGGATGGGGCCTTGAGAACCTGGTAGAGTGGGTGACATCCCTGCCCATGGAAGCGGACTAGATGAATATTATGGTCCCTTACAACTCAAACCATTCTATGATTTCAGAAAAAAAAACCCCAAAAACCAAAAAAATACTATCCCAATTGAATACCTGAAGAAATTGTAGCCTGATCTTAAGGTTACACAAGAGTACTAGAATAAATGGACAGATATTACTAACTAAAGAATTGTAGGTCAACAGAAAATGTAATATGATGCAATATAGACTTTCCAGGATCATCACTGTAGCAATGTCTGGTATCTTACTTTTGTCAGAAAATAGATTTTATAAACAAAGGAAATGTGATGGATCTCATCTAAGAGGAGGTCATAAATTAGGCACTATGTCATGCAGAAGTTGTTGTATAAGGTATAGAAGAAGGGCATTAGCCGCAAAGCAGTAAAGAAAGCAGGGAAATGGCTGGGCTGTTCTTGGGTTGTAAATACAGTCATGAAAAGTGAGTTTGCAAAATGCTGCATTTGAATTACTCCAGGTCACACTGACAAGCTGTGAGTGCTCTTCAATACAGAAAACCAGACTAACATACATATAAAAAAATGAATCGACCCAATGCTTTCAAAGTAGATAATGCAAGACATGAGGTCTTTTTCTTGAAGGTCACTGACAGAAGTCCCTTCTTTATCCCACCTGGGACAGATTGAAGGCTGGACCTCTGCTTCTTAGGGTTTCCAGGCTGTTGGATATCCTGGAGTGAAGACTTCCAGTACCTCTCAGTGTTATAAGTGTTCATATAAAATAGCTGTTAATTAGAACACAGACATCAGCTGAGTTCTCAGACACTGTATTACCAAGTTACTGCCATTTTCTATGGGTCAATGAATATTGATTAAAAACAGCATCTACTGCTGGGCAGTTTGACTTCACTGTTTGCAGACTCCAGCCTTTACTTCATCTACTGACCTGAAAGGGAATAACAGAAAGAATCATTGTGATCTGACATCATTATCCTTAGGCAAAGCATCTAGATTTTGCCAATTTCTGTTGAACTCCAATAGAACATATAACTAGGGCCTCTCACAGTATATCAGCAAAAAATTATTCCCAAATACATATATTTTTTCTAGAATAGTGTTTTTCAGACACAAGACCATGAGTCCTGTCTAGGTATGCAGAGAATGACAATGATCTTCTCCCTCTGTACCCTCCTTTCTGATAGTCTTTTTCAGTTCTCACTGTGCTGGGTATGACTTTAGAAATCATCTAAAAGCAGAATTTGGTGCAGTGATGCCTGATTGGTCTTATGAGAAGCAAATTGTTCATTCTTTACAAGAAGTGCCTTGAGCACCTTCCTCACGTAGCAGTGCACTTATTCAGGGTATATATACACCCAGGGTATGGTTTCACATTACAACTAAACTAAACTAAGCACTTGTTTCCAATAAAAGCAGGAGGTGTCAGTCCCTTTCCCGCCTACTCTGTTCCTTCCTCTCCTGCTTCTGCTCTCAGCTGCTTGATCTTTTCCTCCTTTGTGTCACTCTGACACTCATCGGATCACACAATAAGCTGTGTCAATCTGCTAACCTTGCAAAAAAATCAGTATTTTTTAGGGTTTTTTTGCTAGATTTTTTTTTTCAGTATAATTAATTAAATAAACCTGTGTCTCAGTTTAAAAGAAAACTAAGATGTCTACGTGGACTAGGAAGGGGGCCTCTTCCCCAAACTCACCACAACTTCTGAAATTAAGATACTTTAATCCGAAAATGTATAGAAAAGGATAACAGTTCTTTACTACAAATATATATATATATATACATATATACATACATATATATATACATAAAACACCAAAACCAGAACAGCAACACTGGAACCAAAACTTTCAAAGAGATCAAGTCCTCTCTCTGCCCCTTTGGTGCAGTTATTTGCAGACAGCAGGAGGCAATGCCGTGCCTCAGGAGACAGCGGCCGCGAATGTCAGCCACGGGCTCTGGCAAGGCAAAGACATGCTGATTCTGAAAGCCCATGTGTGGATGGTAGCCACAGGGGAATGGGCAGTGTAAAGACCCTCTCCTCGTCCTTTGTCTGAAAGCTTTTTGGGAGTGGGGGTTTAACAGCACCTCTGCACATTGTGTCGGCCCTCAAGGAGTCTGTAGCAAATCCAGGTAGCAGCGACCGCTCTCCCTCTCTCCAAATGACAGTACAGGGCACACAGAGCTGGGGGCTCGAGCCAGGGGAGTTCCCTCCAAGTGCTTCTGCCAGCCCAGCAAACGGGCTGGCACACACACAGCAGCTAGGGGAGAGAAGTTTGTCAAAACCCCAGAAAACCTCTCTTCCCCACCCTACCTCACCCAGTCCTCCCCAGCCATTAAGTTGGAGTGCAAAGCTATCAGCCATCCCTTTGTTAGCTGATTCCAGGAGCAGGTAGTGAGGGGCTGGTTTTCAGCTCCCAATGTGTTGGTAAGGGAGAGAAAAAAAATTCCTGGAAAGATTTTAAAGCCATAACAGCCTGTTCAGCCATCCATTCAGCATTGGCTTGGGCTGGTGGCAGCCCACAGCTGGGCTTCAGTCAAGGGTATGTGTGTAAGGAGAGCAGGGGTGCAGTGCAGGGCAGTGGGACCTGCACTGAGGCAATGAGGAGACAGCATCTCTGTCACCACCACCCCCCAGTATGTAGCTGAAGGCAAAACTTTTGTTGTGTTTGACATCACTCTCAGCTCAGCTTTTGTTCTCCTCTCCTCTTGGATTCCCTTTGAACTTGTTGAACCCCCCAGCTTCTGGTTTGAAGAAAGGGTTGATTGCATTACAACTGAATATGCAGCAGGTACATCTTAAAAGACACACAAGGGAAGGTCATAAACCCTCTGCCCTTTGTACTTTTCGAAGGCAGTTGTAACTATATCCCAGACCTTGGAAGCCATAGCATGTAACAGACACTCAGATGTCTATAACTCCATAGTGGGCAAACACGTTGTGCAGTGCAAATTTTTGATCTGCAAATTTAAAAACTGAAAACCTTTACAGGCAGGTTCACATTTCCTGAGAAAAACTCATTTAAATTCTCGGGGTTGATCCTAAACTGCAAGCAGACTCACTTGATTTGTTATGTGCTCAGTAGCTATTGACAAAGATATTACTCACTGTTCTTGTCTTCCTTTTTTTTCTAGAGAAATCTTCCTTATCTTCCTCTGTCTTTCACAAGTACTATTTTCCATAATCCAGCAGATTTCATATTATCAGATTGTTTGAAGATGTATGTTCAGACTTCTTTGCTTGCTTAGTGGTATTTAAACACTGAAGACCTCAGATTTATATGACAAAGGAAGTGACAGAATCTCTTTGACAAAGCTAAGCAAGAAGTCTAAAGTTTTAGACTTCTGAAGGTTATAGGTTGAAATTAGTGGTTAGGACCTGTCCTCTGCCAGTGGCATAGCAGATACACAGTGTGATTTACCCCTATAAGCCAGTGTATAAACCCACAGGGTTCCTATGTGGCCTAAGGTATTTGCCTTGCTCAGAAGCTGAAATGAATGTCTTACCAAGAATTTTGCCCCAGATTTGAGATCTGCCCTGACTTTTCTGCAGGATGACATTATCTCATAGAAGATGTGACTCATTTGGTCTTTCTCCTTATTCCTGAGCAGAATTCACTCTAAAGTCTAGATGATTATATATATATATACATACTATATAAAAGCAAATACAGATAAGATGTTATTAATAAATACAGAGATGATTGTGAATTTATTTGCAAGTTCAGTTGTTCACCTGGAATATGTAACCATTTAAATAAACGATTAGGGAGTAGAGACAGTTATGGTCTTCTTACTGAGGATGAGAGTATCATTTGCCACATCTCACAGTTATCAGATTTCCAGTTCTGGCAGTGGCATATCTTCTCTTAGGTGGGAGTTTTATCTTGAGGCACTTTGTTGCTGACCGTGTGAGAAATACTGCCTTGCCTGCACATCGCTGGAGTCTGTGCTCTTGGGTGCTGTAAGTTTGCTGACAACAGTATTGCAGATAAGCAGTTGAATGTCCACAGTGTGGTATTATGGCATATTGCTATCACCATATGTATTGTCATTGCCATACAGCTACTACTACTCCTTCAGATCCACCCATCCAACTGTTTGCCTGGCATCATCTGCTACTGTGGTGGAAGTTTTCTAATACCATACGCAACTGCTTACTAAACAAACTGAAAACAGACCTTAAAATGTACAATTTTCAAGATAGGTTTTGAAACCCATATGACCAGCTGCTTTTCAGGGCCACTGAATACTCTTTTATGGTGTAGCAATATATTTTATAATATAAGGACATATATATGGAAATATATGTGAAAATACACGAACAATTTACAGCATCACAAACCAAATTTATCATAACATTACTTACCCTCTGAAATAAATAAGCTTGAAAATCACCATTAGGTATCATGGATCTTAGGCTGTGGAATTTTAGGAATGATGGAAAACACAAGAAAGAGCAAAGGAATAACTCTCTATTTCTGGCATGCTCTGAGTCCACCAGATTGGCCTGCCTGTACAAAGAAGATTAGAAAGGGTCAGACTTGGCCAGCTGGGAATCCCTGCTATACTGTCCATATGTTTTAACAGGTGGGAGGGTTGCTCAGTTCTTTGCTCTTCTGCTTGGAAGTGGGTGATATTTGGAGGAGCCCAGGGGTTGCCCACTGGGCTGAACCAGTTCCAGAACTGTGAAACTGCAACAAACAGTGTAAGGAAGAGGCATTCACAAAATCAATCTTTAAGTCCTGTGCAACAGAGAGAAATAGTTTCCTTCAGTGGAAAAAGAGAGCAGTTAAACTAGGCTCCTGCTTTCAATTTCTTTCCAGTAACTCTGCTGGGAACTCAGGGAGCTAGCTTAATTGGTCCTCTCTGATACACCAGTATAAATAATGACAAAATTCATGTTCATTTGCTGTATAGTTTGAGATAAAATTTCTACCAAAACGCATAAAAATCATATTCACCATTGTAGTTCTATTTTTATGATTCATGCCCTATTCACTCAATAAAAGACATATGGAGGGGGAGAGGGAGAGAGAGAAATTGAAATCAAGTTAATACTTAAGAAAAGTATCATGTAAAGTCCTTTCAAACTTTCAAGGTCAGCAACATGAAAAAGCATGTAGGAAACCTAACAAGCAAGCAAGTAAAAAGGACCTCATATTTATGAGAAGGCAGGCAGAATATGGCTTTGCACTTGTCCTACTGCTCTTCACAATTCCTGTGGTTTTAGTTTGCTGTTCTTACTAATATGAGATTATTAGAGTAAACAGGTAACATAAGTTTGTACCTGCATCTATGATAGACAACAACTGCTGTGCAACTGAAGAGAGAGTTCTCAAGCACCAAGCATGTGAGGACAGTATTTTCAGGGGACCTCTCAGGACTCATCACTGCTCTTCAAACTGAGAGAAAATTACAGGCAGACATTCACTGTCAGGTGAATAGTAACAAAAAGCTTAATAACTGAGAGCTTCCATAGCCCAGGAATATTTAGGATTTCACGGTTATGTAAAGGACCTTTACAATGAATCATAACACACTTTCAATATTTATAATATGCCTATTGCATAACAAAGGAACTTTAAGCTGTAGAACAGCACTGTTACAATTTTGACAGGGTTATGAGTACAATAAGATATATTTTAAACCAATTAAAATGTAATAAATGAACTTTTTTATCACATTTGCCATCTGCTTTCAAGGAATGAAAAAATCTGTCAGAATTCTGAATTCTTCCGGATGCAATTTTGCACATCTGTTTTGAAGGAAATTTTGAAATTTCTTGCAAAGCCTGACCTACTGGAACTCTATCTGCCAAAAAAGAAAATAGTAAACCATGTGTCTTTAGTGACAGTGATTTTTCCCTCACTTAAAGAAAATACAGCAGGTGGCTGCCATGACAGTTACAGATCTGTCAGAATATGCAAACTGGGAAAAAGCAGAGAAAGATGGTGTCAAAAGGGATATCTGCAATTCTGAGCATTTGAGCTGCTTGTCTGCCTCTCTCAGTTTTTGAGCTTTTGCTGCACAGTAAGAACATGAGAAATACTGGGGTCCAGTTGCAGAGATGGTAAATGACGCTCCTTGGACAGGTAGGAATTCTATTGCTTTATATGGAGCCCTTGAACTCCTTTATCTCCTTAGGCTGAAGGCTCACTAGTTTTCTCTGGTCCTTAATGGGCTCCAAAACAAACCTCTAGGAAACAAGGCAGTTTTAGAGTAAAAAGTTGCCTGTATTTCAGAAGAGGTTTACCCAAATATACATGATCCTACAGAGTTATTTTTCTTTAAAAGTGATTTTCCAGGAAGAAGAACAGTTTGAACGTGTTGACCAGCTCTCTTGAGACTTATGACATATCAGTTAACTGGACTCCACTGGAAGAGTGGACCAGCCAGGAATAAGAATAACACCCTGATTCACATTTCATTCATGCTCACAGATAAAGATTCAGGTTATGTTTGATCAATTAAAGTGTTACTTTTTATGAACTACTCCACTGATAATTAATACGACTATTAAATGAATGTCAGAAGTTGCAGTTGTTAAGGTCTAGGCTAATATTCCCATTTTATCAGTGCTTTGTGCCTATCAAGACTTTTGTTCCTTTTAACCTCTAGGAGACAGGATGAGCTGTTCCAGTTCTAATAATATTTAATTTTATATAATTCCCAGGATAATTTTTAACAAGATGTTCTAACCACACCTAGTATAGGGACTAAGTGTGGTTATTTTGTTGATATACTTTGCTGCTGGGCTGTGATCCAGTGCTCATGCCAGTTCCATTAGCTTTTTTGGCAGCTGTTTATACAGATGAGTATAAACTGCAGCTAATTCATTTGCAGGGTCTAGCAGCAGTCACAGGAATTGATTGTCAGGGGCTTATTTTACTCCTTCTGGAGAGACAGCAAACACAGCAGTACACCAGGCTCATGCAGTCCAAGGATGTCCTAACAGCCCTTTAGGGTGACTTTCTGCTTTTGTCTCCTTCTCAATATATTTGGTCTGCAGGGAAAATTCAGGACCATTGTGAATTGGTGATCACTATGTGAAGCCATATTATCAGACTAGATCATAATGTCTCATAGCTCAACATTTTTTTTTAGAATGGGTAAACCCACATAACACAGTTGTGAACACAAAAATGGATAGGGGCTCATAGACATGTACAGCTCTGGGTGTTTCAGGCAGCTTCCAGGCTGACCTTTCCTTCATGATGAAAAAGAGCATTGCTGATGTTGATATTCTTCAGATTCATCCCATTCAGTCCTTGATGCCCATCTGGACTCTTTAGGAAAGACAAGTTAAGATATGGTTGGTGTGGCCAACTTTAGGGACATATGGTTGGTGTGGCCAACTTTAGGGACATAAGACTGAAGGTGCACAGCAGGCACTGGTGGAGTGGTGGAGAGTACTGGAGAGATTCTATACATATTGTCTTCAGGAGATGACTGTACCATGTTCATGTGTTTCATATTGTGTTCCTAGGGCAGAACTGGTAATTTGCCTTCATATCACAAAGGTGAGCAGTTGAAATGATCTGTTGTTCCAAACGAATTCTAGAGACCACTTGAAAGACCCAACTTATCTAAAACAGCTCTTGTTTTTTATGTGGGAATGGCTGGCATGATCACTCTATCTCTGTGTCATTCATCTTTGTTTCTGTGTAGTATTTGAAATCAAATTCCTTATTGACCATTTCTGTCAGGTCTTTTCCTTTGGGGAATAAATAACTGAACATTTCCCATGGAAAGTCAATGCCATTGGAATTGTCACCTCTTCTGTAGCTCAGATTTGTAGCTTAAATAAAAGTCACACTTACTTAATGTAGGTTCTCCTTGCAGTTAGCCTGGTCAAACAGCCAAATAAGAAAGAAAGATAGCAGTAAACTGGTTTGGTTTGTGCCAGTTTTTGATAGTGGTTATTCTATAGTCTCGATAACTGCAAAAGTCATAAACAGTGCAACAGTCAGTGCGATGCTAAAAAAAAAAAAAAGCAAACAAAAAACAAACTTAAAAGTCTATTTTTAGAGGCTGCTTGGAGTTCACTTCAGGACAAAAAAGAGCTGGAGATCGCTCTACAGCAACAAATGTTATGTGATTGCACCAGTTGCATAAAAGCTTTTAAGTGTAAATCTCTTTAAAGACTTTCCATATGGGGAAAATGTCATCTGGGAGGACCTGGGTAAGTGTCATGGACCCTGTGGAATGTAGTCACGGGCTTCGTTTGGTGATCTGGACAGTTTCCCAGATATCAGCAATTCCACTGTGGCCTGAGGCAAGAAATGAAAGATAGAAGTTGCTATATTTGGTATAAGCCAAATTTAATCTGAGCCATTAGAGCAACAAGGGGATTTTTACAGGGGTGATTTCTGTAGCTCCTAGACAAATAAAGGGCTTGAGATCCACCCAGAATTTTTAGCTCTGAGGTTCTCACTTTCCAGGTCTGCCAAGATTTTTTGAATTGATCTGACAAATAGGATTTAATACCTGCTTCTTCCAAGAGCAGATGGGCAGTCAAAGGCTGTTGGGCATGCAGTCCTCTGGCAGCAAGGAGGGATATAAAAATTCTGACTCAGAAATTCTTAGATAAAGTATAGATGCCAGTAATTACCACTGAAGATGTTGTAGAAACTAAAAGCAAAGATTATAATTCAGGCAAATCTTAAAGAGATATCAGATCTTTGAAGAATTGATAAAGTGTTTCATTTTTAGTCCTTTTCACAGAAATAATTTCCATATTTGCATGCATTGTACTGTGCCTGTACACTTCTTTAGTAGTATTTTAATATAGTAACCATGTACAATTTCTCAAATCTTCATGCCAATGGTCTCTAAAGACCTATGATGAATGAGATATTAGGATATAATATATGGGACAGTTTTTATATTAAACATAAAAGTGTCCCACTTCCAAGATGGGTAATAACGCAGTTTAGGAAAAAAAAATTATATGCAGTACACACTAAGTTTCGGCTATTATAAAGCAGCATATCCCAGTGAAGCCAATGGATATACTGCAGTTAGCATAGTCTTAAACTGATTTTTTTTTTGAAGCATTACATGCAGTTTTCATCACAGTCCAGCAATCTGTGTCTCTTCTGCCACTCATATGGCCCAATGTGCCATCTAGTGGAAAAGGTCAACCTTAAAAGATACTGTTAACCTGAACTATGAGGGTTTGCAGCGGAAAATAGAATGAAAAAAATACTAAGGAGAAAGGGAGTCTTTTATTCTGAAGAACAACATGCTGTCAAGTCCAGAGATGTAAGTACCTAGAGGACAATATTCAACAACTTGGAATTAGTATGAAAATTATTTCCAGTATAAACAAATACTTTTGAATCTTTAACACCTTTGACTGCATAGAAATAAATATTCTTTGAGTGACAGAAGAACTTGTTTTTCTTATTCTAGTGATTAGTCTTGATTTCATAAAGGTAACCTGAAGAAGGACAAAAATACAAAGGTAAAAGATAAAAATAGAAAGGTACACGTGGAACTCAGAATTTGACGGAAGTAGTAAAAGCAGTTCTTAGAATGAATATCCATTTTGCTGTTGTCTGAAATGCACATGTAAAAGAAAGCTGTGAAGTGTAAATATAGCAAATTATGCTAACAATTATTTCATGATTTATAAAAAAAAGTTTCATGTTTTTCTTTTTTTTTCCTTTAATTTTGTTGTCTCTCTCCTACTAGTCTGTCTAGAGACTTATTTTCCATCTTTTTTTTTTTCCTCTTATTGTAGAATACACTGCCACAATTTCTGTCTTTCTTCAAGGTCTTTCCTCTTTTCTGGAGTTACAGCTGATTTTGCAGATCCATTCCCCATATCTTAGTCTAATTTTCTTATAGTTTATAGTAGGATTATGACTGCAGAACTAGACTATATCACCTACCAAATAACTCCTGCAGAACTCATCTCCACAGATACTTTTCTGAACTGACTTTCTCTCAACACAGCAGCAGTTCTTATTGTACTAGAAATACATAGGTTACTAGTAAGTCCAGCGAAGTCCCCTTCATGGAGCTGGACATGGCAGCATTGCATTTAGCATCATGTGCTTGGAGGAAAGTTTTACCAGCATCTAAAACTTTCATTCTGAGACCAGACAGGCAAAAACTTGTTGCTGCATGAAGCAGAGTGAGCTAAGATTATCTGCAAATGAAATTTTGAGCCAAGATACCAGTGTGTCAAAGTTCAATATTATGCTTGAATTTTAGATACAAGCTATTGTATGGGAGAATGCATTTGTGGAATGTAGTAAAACTAGCCCCATAAATTATACATATTTTTTCTCTCCTGTTTAACAATTCCAAGGCTTTTCAATGACTCAGAGGAAAAAAAAAAAAGCCAATAAACAAAATGTAGGCCCTGGTTGTTTCCAATATAAACACCCATGTGCATCCGTTGTATCCGTGCCTGCTGCAACTTCAGTAGCAAGATAAGTTTCGTCACTTTTAACATGCTACAGAAGTTGACCTGGAAAATGCAGGCAAAGACAGGAAAAAAGTGATGGCTAGCAGCTTCCATCTCAGCAAACATATTGCTAATTTTGTGAGAAAAAGAATGTGTACTCCTCAATCTAAAAGCATAATCCTGTCAAGTCTCATCATTGCTGACAGCCTCGGAGGTGTGGGAACTTTTCAAAGAAAATATTCCCCAAAATATTTTGCAGTGGAAAGTGTCAGTCAGCTGAAAGGATGGAGTTGCTGACTACTCTTGTTTCTCTCTTAATGGATCTCTGACTAGATGAAGTCATATCTGTATGTCTTCATACACTAGCATCAAACAGACACTCGCAGAACAATCTGGCACTACATTTCATAGCCCTCTGATCCAAGACAGGGCTTTAAACAACAAAGAATATCCTAACATGAATAAATTTTTCTGGAAGAAAAAGCACTACTGGAAAGAGTAGAATTTAAATTATTCTGATTGCATTGCTAAAGCAGTTCTATATATTCTCTTGCTCTGCCAGACACTGCTTTAAAGGTATAGTTCTTTTATGAGTTTATTTCAATTCTGTGGAATGTCTATAGACAGTGAAAACATAATCCTGAGCTGTGGAGATTCAGTGAGTGTCTGTATGCTAGTATTCAGTGGAAGAGCTGAATGATGATGAAGAGGAACTAGAGAGTTAACTTCCACAAGTGCATGTATCACATTAGCTGGTGCTAATCAGGGAGTGAGACCTTCCTTCTTGCTCTCAACAAATTGTTCATGAGTATGTTTTGTACTTGTATATATATATATATATATATATATCTCACACTTGCAGAACTTTTCCAGTTTGTTCCAAAAGTGTGTTCAAAAGAAAACATGCACACAAAATGTGGTGTATTCTTTACCTCTTATAAAACAGTGGTACATGATGCTAATTTCTAGTCCAAAAATCAGAAGAAACATAGTACTACCACCACTCGTGCTCATGAGAGTGGGTAAGATACTAGCATATCTTGGGACCAAGAAAAAGCATGACATAAATCAGAAATAACTACATTAATCTGGGATAGAATAATTAAAATGTAAAATGCATTATTATTATTTTATGAGTTTTTAGCATAAATTTATTAAAGCATTTCAGCAGTCAGAGCAGAATAAAAGCTAATTTGTGACTGGTTGTAATGGGCTTGGAATCAGCTTCAGTATTAGAAGAAAGTTCAAATACAGTAGGAAGGAAATGCAGTACAATAAAACAGTGACTCAGGGGGCTGATTGGGATAATGAAATGCATTTCAATGAATTCTGATAGGTAAAGTATTATTACAGAGGAACTTATAAACAAGAAAAGAATAGATGAAATTTGCAACAATAGTACTATATTGTCACAGTGACTTTTATTACTATAGAAATTATTTCAAAGTGGGAAAGGTACTGTACTTGGTGTTCTAATAACTAATCTAAAGTGACTGCCTCTATTTCATTGAGCTTTGTTGTTCATCAGCATTGAAAGCGTAGACTGTGTCCACTCTTTCACAGAACTGCTAATGTTCTATTCATCTTGTCAGCTGTGGGTCTCCTCTGCATGCTAAGACCATAGAGCAGACATTCTGCACATCTATTAATAAGAAATCCAGGGAGGCTGTGGAAGTTTGCTGTTTTGCCTGCTCTGTGGGGGCCTCCTGTGGCCTGAATTAGATGGCTCTCTTACAGCAAGGCAAAAATAACTCTTAACTCATAATTTGTGAAAACATCAGGGCTAATGCCAAGATCAGAGAGCTGTGTTTTTTTCCCTGTGTGTTTGAAAACACTATAAATAACATTTTATGAATTTTTAATTTATTATTACCTTTATACAAATATATACTTTCTTGTTGACATGTTCATAATTTTATAAACCTCAAATTTTACTTTCCTCAAAATGGTAATTAAAACTTCCAGAGTTTAAACTTGTATAACTTTTTGATAGATTTCTTCTCCACTCAGCTGTGTGAGCAAATATTATTAGAAACTGAGGATGGAGCAATTGCATAATTTCTTTATTTTCCTAGCTCTGTGTTGATAATATTACAAAATTCTCTTAATCTTAGATACTTTTAGTTTCAAAGGAAAACTGTAAATCTTTTCTACTTGTGTAATATTGTTAAGAATTTCTGTGAATGGTGCTGAAGAAAAGAGGGTGAGAAGATGATATATAATACATACTTTAAATATATTTAAGATAGCATTAAAATAATTTTGCATCTAGTAAAGGTTTAATCAATGACTTGATTAATTGTAAAACAGAATATATTTTCTCATGATCTTTTGTTCTCTTTAGGTAGTGTGTTCTGGGTGGGATTTTGCATATATCTTACAGGGTGATGCTTTCTTAGCACACAATATGTTTTGGGCATTACCATGATATAGGGACATGTTTCCATATTATTGCTCTGGTTGCAGCATATCTGATTTAAGATGTATCTTTACCAATTTCCCACTGGCAAGTATTTCTAGTTCTTCTCCATGAAACTATCACACACTCCCCTTCTTTGTGCCAATTGGGCAGTTTGTGTGATCTGGGAAGTTATGTTTTTCAAAAAATACAACCTCTTGTTATTTCTTGAGAAAGATCCATGCAAAGATCTAGTAGATGGTGCAGTCATACCATCAAAGGGTCCAACCAAAGACCAGTGATCTCTTGCAGCAGATGAGGAATGAGCAACTCCAAGGTGAGAAGGAAACTCTTAAATCACGTCTGCTGCTGAAAGTGAACTCTCATTCATTAGTCCTAGTCTGCAGTTCATAAATGTTTATCTTTCATAAGTTATTAAATCTCTTGCCCCACAGCATGATTAGTAACACCTGATGACAGCTCATATTTTACCTGAGCAGCCTGTGAAACATGTTGAGTTCATGCCCTCTGTAAGATATTTGCATCATATGTCTCCTTATTCTTTCTCACATCTGTTGAGGGCATATAACAGAAAGGAAACAGAAGTCCCAGAGAAAGAGCACATGAGCTTCACAGCAGGAATCATTCCAACTGCCAACAAAATAAATCACATTACAGGAGGTAAATGTGAAGCCAATGAAAGTACCACTTGGGATGCTACTATGAGTAAACTGCTTTCGTTCATTGTGTTTGCAGGCATTTCCATATCAGGCAACCACATCAAGATAAAAACAAGTAGCATAAAAATGGTTGTGACAGATCACAAAATACTATATGCTATAGAAAAACTAGCCCTGAGTCCATAACTGATGTTAGTCAATAATAGGTAGTGCCTTTCCCATGTAGAGTGAAGAAGAGGGGTAAAAAGCCCCATCTTGTTCCTGCCCGAGAAATATTATTCCTATTGTGTGTGGATGTGTGAGAGCAAGGGTCATCCATTTCTCAGCTACAATCAGCCTTTGGAAAGTATCAGACTCACACGGCAGGTTTCAGCAATCACCATGCATCATGTAGGACTGGGTGTCAGTGGAGAGCAGGAAAGCAGAAGAAACAAGCATACAGGAAGGTCAACTTGCTGCCTCACTGTCTTTAGTTTCTCCTTCCCTCCCCCAAAGCCTTCTCTCCTGTCTGTTCAAGCTCTGCACAACCAATGTGCCAGAGCAAACCAGTGCAGTTCAAATGCGTCCAGTAAACACCACTAGCTTGACAAATGGTGGATGCTGAACAATCTCTTACTTCTCTAAGGCCAAGCTTCACAAATAACCATGCTTTTGTTTTGTACATCTATTTGATGTATGTTCTAAGAAAGCAGCAGCTTGCTGTCTACTGGGAAACAGTGTCTCTAGTGCTCACAAAAGTAGAATTGTCTGAATTCATTCTTTCATCTGTGATAAACAGATCTGCATTATGTACTATGCTCTGGGTTAATATGTTTCTCCATTCTAACTTGAGAGAAGTGATAGTTGTGATTGCAGGCTACCAATAACTCAGATAAAGCAATTAAGTAGATCTACTGATGGAGAAATCAGAGCAAAAAGATTCACTGACATTACCTTGATGACTGCTGGCTCTAGCCATGGGCCAAAGGGATTTCAAGGGGGTTAATATGGGTCTGTCCCCTTACTAACTCCTCCACAACGTAGGATGCCAGGATCTCTCCCTGGCAATCTTCCCATGGGAGATCTGCGTCTTCATAACTTCCTACCTCAGCCTTTTCCCTTTGGAACTCCATGATACCCCTTTCCCTGACACCTGATCCAGCATTTACTACAGAAAACTTTCACTAGAGATGAAACCTTATCTTCCTTCCTCTCTACTCTTTTCCCATTATTAGAGATACCCTCTGAATATCACCACCTCAGTCTAAGAGAAGGAATAGGGAGTAAAAAATATAGGAGCATGAAAGGGTCGGGTGAAGAGGGCCAGAGCAGCCTCATGAAATAATATGAAGTGACATTTCTTGAAATGAAATAGAATAAAATTAATTTTTTAATGAAATGAAATTTAACAAAATGAAATGAAAATCTGACATTTCATTTTATTTGATGAAATGAAAACTCAGGAAATGAAATTAAATACAATAAAAATTCCTGAAATTTCATGAAATGAAATGAAAAAACACAAAATTTCATTTTATGTCATGAACTGAAATTTAATGACATGACATGAAATTTCATGAAATAAAATCAGATCTCTTGAAATGAAATTTAAGGAAATGAAGTTGAAATGTCACTGTATGAAATATCTGCAACAGTGTTGCAGATATGGTGGTGCTATGGGCACCTTTATTTTCAACAGTCAGTGTCACTCTCACTTAAAGCTGCAACAATATCACAATAATGGTGAATTGCACATCATTAGTACAAACAGGGCAACAAACCGGCTTTGCAGTACAGTCATAGGCTGAGTAACGCCCACATCCATAGAGACATGATCTGCATGGTATCTGTTCCTTTTAAACTGTTGTGCTTTATGCAAGAGTCGACTTTGATTATTTCTACGAAAGCAGAGAAGCAGAGCCTTTTCAATAACGAGCATCTGTCTCTGGGAGAGAGCGCGGCGTCACCGCGGGGCCGCCGCTGCTCGGGGCCCTCACAGCGCCGCGCTGCCCGCCGCCCGNAGGCATCTTCCCACCCCGGGCCGCTCCCTCCCAATCCCGGCCGGTTTCCTCCCATCGCGGCAGGCTCTCCCCGCGGAGTTCCCCGCGCTGCCCCATCAGCTTTCTCCCGCGGCGGATCCCTCTGCTCGCCCCGCTGCCACCCAGGGCTGGAGATGCTCGCACCTGCTGGTTTTGTGATGCTGTGCGGCACCGAACGTGTTGCTGCAACCCATCGGGCTTGATGTAGCAGCAGCAGCAGTTAACGCCTTGGGTAAAATTCCAGGGAGGAATAACGTGAGGCCTCCCTGGCTGTTTTCTACGCTTAGAAAAACAGTGTAAGAATGTGTTAAATGGGTGGTGAAAGTCATCCCGCACACAGCTGCATCTCTCTCGAGATAAAAAGGCAGACATAGGATTGGGTGTCAATCACTGGGATTGACTTTTCTTGGAAGTTGAAAGCCACATGTTAAAAGAAACAAAAATGCACTTTTAAAATGAGGTAATAGAACATCACGTGATGTTAAATGTTTGGGGTTTTGGTTTTTTTTACTTTAACATTCTGTAAACCTTCACAACTAATTACTTTCTGCAAAGGCACACACAGAATAGTAACTATATGCACTCAACAGAGACCACTTCATATAATTCCATGTAAGAACTACTACCTGGAAAACTCCAGCACCAGTGAAAAAAGGCCTCTATGGCAAGCGTATCCCTCTCAAATCTTATTGTTCTGGTTTTGGTTTTGTTTGTTTGTTTGTTTGTTTGTTTGTTTTAATTTGGTTGGTTTGTTTTATTTTGGTTTTATTTTCTAATTACATGGACTGTTCTTCTTTCCCAGCTGCTGGTCAAAGGAACTAGGCAGAAGGGGGTTAAATTTAGGATCTCAGCCAAAAGCTGGCACCTAACCAGAGGTCTGATTCAGCCAAGTGTTAAAGCAAAAGCTTCAATGCTTTCCAGAAGCAGGAGGGGCTTAAGCAAATGTTCAAAGTTAAATATGTCTGTATGGACTTTGCTGCATTTGAGACCAGGGATGCACAGAAATGTCAGCCCTGAGCTTGCACCTCTCTCTTAACAAGAGTGTTTTGGTCCCGAGAAGAGCTCAGTACTTAACACTCCAGTCTGACAGGAACACTGATTGCTTGTGTAAATGCACATCTTGTAGGTTTCTTGATGAAGGCACAACAGTAATACCACAAGTAAAAGGAAAGTTTTCATCCCAATATTCAAAATATTAATAAGACAGTATTCAATATGAGAAGGAATGATACTAGGAGAACCTGAGATGCCTTATTTTAACTCAGAAAGGCACAATGTGTCTTTAATATGCTTTAGTGCTTTTCTTGATCCTTATATGATTATGTAGGTTGGTAATTACACAGGTAGCATGAAAAACTGGCATCTTTCTTAAATGAGTTTTCTATGAAAAATTGTTGTTAGATGCAGTTCTGACAGGTGTTCGGGGTTATCCCATTTTTCTGAAACTAGAAAAAGAATTCTCTGTTCTAAAAGACATGCATCGGAATTAGGGGGAGGAGAATTAGAGAATGAACCAGACATTCATTTGTTTCAGGTCAACAGGTAGACCCATTCAGTGGACTTACACAAGCTAAAGATGGAGCTTCATATCTTTAGGAAAATGGACGGGCACTGTCAGGGACCACCCCAGATCATCATTCTTCCTCTAAAATTGACATAACTAGATACTTTGTGTATACTAGAGGGATTTTCTGAGGGAGGAAACATTTTTTTTTCTTTAGTAGCAAATGATACCCATGAAAAACTGGGTAATTAATCAAGCCTGTATAGCTGTGATACTGTATCATAATAAGATTGATCAATCTCAGGGTGTACTCTGATGGAGACAGGTAGAAGAAATTAATTACTGACTGGTCATATTAGGAAGTTTTGGCATGCTGTGTTTGGTGGTGTATTGGGAAAGCTTTTGTCACACATCACCTAGTGAAAAATGAAAAAAAAAAAAAGTACCATAGGAAAAAAAATGGATTATAGAGAATCAAGATCTAAAAATAAGACTTTTTTCTTGGCTTTAGAGAGTGATGTAGGATGTAGCAATTTGTTTAAGTAACGTGTGACACTTTTTCAGACCTAGCTCTTGGTCACTGGGAAACATAAATCATCAGTATTTCCTAATCTTCCAGTAATTAATGGCGTTCTAGGAGGCAGGTCTTGAAGAAACATTTCCTGGAAAAATGTAGTGGTTTTTTTCTTAATTAAATATTTGGTGGGATGAGAAAAGAAATTTGAAAAATTGCTATGAAGAATGAAAGTGAATAGCAACAAGGTGAAGAAAGATTTTAGCACCATAATTGTCCTAAAATTAAGAGAGGTAAGATATAAAAAAAAACCCCAAAGATAATTATTTCAGTAAATACTGATTTACTTAATGGTAAATCAAAAGAGAGTTACTGTGAAGAAAAGGAGCTTTTCAGGTAACAAGCATCAAAAGCATACACAGGTTTAGTTATCAGCATCGACAGTGTGAATTTGTACTGTGGGAACATATAGTAAAAATAACATTAGCATAAGGTATTTTCCTACTGCCAGATCTCCTAAGCAAATAGGAACTTCATTTTGCACCAGCTGTAGCTTCCAAGTGGTCTACAAATGTGCCATATGGTCTGCAATACATAGATTGGTGCTCTAATACTATGGTTGCCCCCCACTGTACCTAAGTATGTAGGACATATGCTACATTACCTTACTTAATCATGCATTACCTTGCATCTGGAGGCACTATTTTACAAATTTCTGATATATTTTTTTTAATTTAAAGGATGAAATTTTCTGAATTTTCTGTGGAAACAATTTTGATTCCAGTTTAACATTGCAATGAATCAAACTTTAGTTGTAGGCCTTGAGTTTTTTTAATGAGTTTGTATATGAATCCATAAGCAGGTTTCTTTACTTGGGGTAGTATATTATACTGGGATCTGTTCTGGGATGGAGTAGAAATGTTTCACTGGAGTCAACACAGGTTTTCTGGGGGATTTTACATACACAGAGTAGGTCTAGACAAGAAAGAGAAATATAGAACAGTGAAGAAGTTCAACATGCACCTTCAGTGGGCAATACTAAGGTTAGAGTGGCTTGTACATCAGGCTAATCTTTAGTAGGATAGATTGATAGTCACACAATAAATAAAGATATGGTGAAAAGTTCTTAAAATCAGCCAAATTAGAAAGGAAGAATTGCTTTCTGACTATAGAATTCCACATCTCTCTACATTTGAACTTTTAGAGTAGTAGAATAATTGTAGTCAGGCCTATATTTATAGATTTTATCTCTTAAGTATTAATGGATTATTCATCATTATGAATTGTCTGTCCTTCCAAAATGTATACTGACAAAATATTTGATTCTTTTGTGTTGTATTTTTGTCCCAAAGATTTAAAATTCATGAGCTATCAGACATTATTTTGTTCCATTTACTGAAAAGTTCAAGTTTTCAAAGGAATATCCTTATTTTAATCCTCAGAGTTAAAGTCTTCAAGGCTATGTGCTTCTTATTTTTATATGTTTTGGATACAGAAAAAGTTAGCTTGTTTCCATTGAGTTCTATAACCTCCTGATGGACAATCACATCCAGCAGAGGCTTTGTGTCTCAGTGACTTCTAGTTTCCGCTGTGATCATACAGTCTACTAGCTGGCAAAGGATAGGACTCAACAGAGGAAAACCCCTTTAAAATTGCTTATCTTTTAGACTCCTTTATTGCAGCAAAGTAATGGCTATGTTAGCATTCTCTAGCATGTCTTTAAATACGAGAATATCAATATAGTAATGCAAAAGTTCTCAAAACAGTTCCATCTGGTTTGGCTATAACTGCTGCAGAAAACCTAGTCTGTGCTGGATGCATCATGGAGTAAAAGTCCATCTTTCCTTTCTCTTTCCTTTTTACAGGGTTCATGACAGAGATTTGCATCCATTTTGCATTGCAATATGTTATTGTGCAACATGACAACAGTGGAATAAACTAACACACACAAGCTAAAAATGGTCAATTGCACGTACAAATTTGCATCTAAACCTACTACCACTTCACATATTGATCTTCATTGATGGAGCCTGATAAGGTATTTTTATCTTCACAGGTAGTTGCCGCATTAATTGTTAGGGGTGTAATACCTTAACCTGTAGATTTGTAGGAGACTATATATACTGAGAATGAAATTTTCACTTCTTTTTATAGTCTATGCTATACCAAAGCTGTCCTTTGGGAATGTGAATGGGAAGGACAAACTTCTGTCAGAATCAGAGCAGTGGCCTGTGCTTTAATCTGATCTGGTATGCATATGTTTATAAAGCTGTGAAATTATATTTGTTTATCTAATAGCATAATGTGACCAAAAGTAAAGGAGAACTTTCATTTTTGACACACAAATTATTCTGGCCTACAATAAAGTAATTTGACTGAGGTCATGTAGAAAAGCAGGAGAAGGAAGTAGAAGTTCTAGTTTGTTCTTCCATTATTAGTCTTCCTTTTAGACATGTATAACTTCCCAAGATTCAACAGGACTCTCAATTTCTAGATGGCTGAAAATGAGGAGGAATTAAATAGTAATTTAGCATCATTTTACAACATATAAGTCATATGGAGACAACATAAGTCTTACCTAAGAATGATCATTAGTACTACTTTCTGATCATTAGTATGAGAACTTCAGTTATGATGAATTGATAGTCATGAACTTGGACAGTTGGGCAGTACACTATCAAAAACTGGTTTTATTTTTAATCTCTTAGTGTGATTTTTGTTTTGTTCTTAATAGAAGCTTTTGTATTAGTGCATTTATCTTTCTGCCTGTCTCAGGTCACAACTGAGTAAGTTGAAATACAGCTCTTGAACTGGTGTTTCCACTTTCAAATTTTACAGGAACCATGACAACAGAAAGCTTAATTCTCATTGGGAATTACAGTGGCTCAGCAGCACAGGTCATTTGGGGATGCTGATGCAGAAACATGGCATTAAATCAAATTTATATTTCCCCTTAGTATCCGATCAGAATAATCTTCTTATCCCATATCATTAAATCACATAAGAACTTAAGATGACAGCTAAACACAATTAGAGTGTCCTAGAGGATACAGCAGTGCATTGGAGTATGGCTCCAAATACATGTACAGGAAACATGTTCCTGTTTGAAAGGATTCCTTTCTCCAAACATCTTGCAGAGATTAAGAAATTCATACTAGAAAGCCTTTGGTCTAACTCCCTGTGGAACCAGGAGTGTTATTAGGTGGTCTAGGACAACTCAAAGTCACTATGGTTGAGGCCACAACATTGAAATATCATGGACATGACATTTAAAATTTAAAACTGAAAAAGAGAGATAATTTTCTAATACAATGAAAACTGACTTCATATAAAATATGTGGCTAAGGAAAGAGAGGGGAACATCTTGGGGTTTTCAGCCTTCTTTTTTAATTAAGTGTGCACTGCTCTTTACTGTATTTCCATTAGCCATTTTTGGAAAGAAGGGGACAAACTTTCTCCTATTCATTAAAATAAACATTATTATTAGCCTGGATAGGGTATTGAATTCTGTTAAAAAAAAGAGATTCTCATAGACATCAATAGGCTTAACAAGGTAATTTCCATGTTTAATTGTAAAGGTTGTTCAATTAGCAGTCAGAAATATACCTAGACCACACCAGAGTTATATAACAAGTATTTTAGTGTTTTAGTTCTCATTTTTCAAACTGTGTGTTTCTTTTATTAAAGGATTTAGAACAGACACAGTACTGTTGCAATGCTTTTCTATTTCACCAAATCACAGAATATCCTGAGTTGGAAGGGACCCACAAGGAACATCGAGTCCAACTCCTGGCCTTGCACAGGGCCATCCCCAAGAGTCACACCATGTGCCTGAGAGTATCATCTGAACTCTTCTTGAACACGGAGAGGCTTGGTGCTGGTACTTTTCTGTGGAACCTGTTCTAGTGCCCAGCCACCCTCTGGGTGAAGAACCTTTTTCTAATATCCAACCTAAACTTTTCCTGACAAATTCAGTCCATTCCCTCAGGTCACTGGTCACGACAGAGAGATCAGTGCCTACCTGTCCTCTTCTCCTCACAAGGAAGTTGTACCTGCAATGAGGTCTCCCCCCAGTCTCCTCTTCTCCAGGATGAAGAGACCAAGTGCCCTCAGCCGCTCCTCATACAGTTTCCCCTCAAAGCCTTTCCTCATCCTTGTTGCCCTCCCTTGGAAGCTCTCTAATAGCTTAACAACTTTCGTATATTGTGGTGCCCAGAACTGCACACAATATTCAAATTGAGGCCCCTCCAGTACAGAGCAGAGTGGGACAATCCTCTCCCTTGATTGGCTGGCGATGCTTTGCCTGATGCCCTCCAGGACATGGTTGGCCCTCCTGGCTGCCAGGGCACTGCTGACTCACGTTCAACTTGCCATGGACCAGGACCCCCAGGTCCCTTTCCATGGCACTGCTTTGCAGCATCTCATTTCCCAGTCTGTATGAACAGCCAGAATTGCTTCATCCCAGGTTCAGGCTCCAGCACTTGCTCTTGTTGAATGCAAATGTTGTATATTAACACTAATCTAACTAAATGAAAAGTATATATTTGCTGTGTGCGTGTTGGTGGTGATATCTATGAAACGTCTTAAAAATTAGGTAAGTATTGAGTCTTGTCAATATAGTTTAGTTTTAATTCCATTGATGGCTGTCAATAAAAATATTTTAAGTACTTTAAAATTTCCAAGCACTCTTCAGTAATGGGAAATGAGTTCCAGAAAAGTTAAGGATGAATAATTCCAGTAAAAATCAGAAATTCCTCAATTGTTTTTTTATTAGTTTAAATTTATCACAAAAAAAACCCTTTTGTTGTTCGCTATTTTATTTCTAATCTCTGCCTGCCATTTCACTCTCTTCTCTCAGAGTCAGGACCAATGAAAACCTTGCATCTCTTCATCAGGGAGATCACAATCCCCCTTTGCTCTGCTGCCATCTAATGATGAAGGCACACCACCTCACACAAGGTCTCACTGGAAAACTTTATATATAAATTTATTTTACAGAGTACTTGTGTAACTAACACGTTTCAGATCCCACCAGGTAATGAGGATTCAATCAGTTGCCTCCTCAATCCCACTTCACACAGAAGAGTACTAAATCGTCAGGCAGTATCTTGACTTGGTAGCAAAGGAGACAAGGAGGAATGTGACTTTGTCTCTCAGGGCCCTGAGCTTTCTGCAGGGATCCTGGGTTCTATTCAGGGACCACAGCTGCATTTTATGCAATGCCTGTTTAAAGGAATTACTCAGTAAATTCTTTGCTGATTTGAATTTATTCTGCTTTCATTTTTTTCTATGCCCTAGGGAAGCATGGTCTTAACATTGGCGAAGCAGAAATGATGTAGCTCATAAAAAGAGTACTTGTAGACCAAAGTTTTCAAGAAGGCATACTTAAAATACTGAGAATTTAATTGAGAATTAACATATTCTTTATTTTTTAAATCTTCGTTTCTATTTTTTATCACAACAAAGTTCAAACGGGAAAGTGTGCTTGTTTAGATTTGATTGCTGATCTCTAATTTGCTTGATCTGCAGTGATGGATGATCTGTACATTTCAAACAAGTTTTAGCTAGCCAGCAAAATGGGAGTTGTGTAGGTATCAGAGGAAAGCTGTGGAACACATTAAATATTGGGGAGCTGGTAGAATAATCTAGCCACACATTGTCCCCATCACTGAAATTTGTCAGGAACTCGGGTCTTGGGTCCTTATAAGCTCTGCAATCACCCCAGGGTCCACATGGTATCTCTTATGATGAGAGAACCTGCATTTCAAGCCTGTTTTTACAGTTGAAAGCTCTCTTTCAATCGCAAAAAAAACCCCTGCATAGTACTCAGAGACTTTGCCATTAGGAGATTATTCATTCCCTCAAAGGCAGAAACCACTTTTCCCTCCCCGCCTCCCTCAGCCCTGAGTCAGGTGGGTAAGGATGAAGTGTATTTATAATGAACATCTCTCCCTGAGCAGCTCTGATGCTCATCTGTCATCACTCATGACAAGTCCTTAGTGCTCTGTCCACCCAGAAGGTAAATCCATCCTCATCAGCCAGTGCTAAGTGCTGCCCCAGCCCGGTGGGTGTTGCCCAGATACCGTATCAGCTTCTGCTGCCTTTTCCTGTTCTTTATCAAGAGATGGCAGCAAAAAGCCATTTAACCTTTGATCTCAGTCCTCGGGGCCTCTGTCTGTCACAAGCTCCTGGCAGCCTCTCCCCACTCACCCACGCCCCGCAGAGGCGCCTGTCCCGCACAGCCAACAGCCCAGAGCCTCGCCTGCCCTGTCACATAGGAGGGCGGTGGGAATGACAGCCGGGACCAGGCTCAGCAGGGACCACATCCAGAAGTAGGAGCAGACAGCTGCAGCTGACATGAAATCCGACCACAGAAGGAGGCAGAGTTGTCTGGTGCCATCAATTAGGTATTGATGGGGCTTCCCCTGAGGCAGGAAAATGAGTGCAGGAAGGTACAGGTATTAAGTGAAGAGGAATATTTCTGAAAATGGGCAGAAACAAAATAAATGGATTGAAGCACCCAAAAAAAAGCATGTGAAGAGTAAGTTCTTTTGGGGGATGTGGCCGTTTGCCTTGGGCCATGGTGGTGGGAGTTCCCCTTCTAGGAAGGACCACAAAATATTCAAAGTGTGCATGTTGCTATCATGATACTATGTCCGAAGTGAGGGACACAGGAACGAACTTTCTAATTCACTGTGACAACCTGACAATTCATTTGCTACAGTGACATTTTTGAGAGGGAAAAATTGGTGACATGTCAGTAAAGACAGCTAGAAAAAATATTTTAAAATTACACATGATTAGACATTTAACACCCAGCTCTATTTCAAATATTTTTTAGTTTTCTTGCTAAAGAAAATGTCCAAATAATTGCTCATAAATGATTTTTTCAAATCTTATGGAGTTCATTAGTGAATAACAAGAAAATTTGTTACTAGGTGTTTCAGGATGCTTTCAGAAACTGATTTAGTCCAAAGTCAGCTGCATCTCAAGACAAAGCAAGTTTAGGGGCTTTCAGTGTCACTACTTACTTTTAAATGTCACTGAGAAGCTGTCAACAGATATGAAAAGGCACCAGCTGTTTAAGCCACCTAGCAGTTCAATCCTTTTTCAGTTGGAGATAGAGAAAGTATGAAATGTACATGGAGGGAAACTTGGGGTTCTAGCGAATGCAAAGAGCAATGTACCATGCAAGATGAATCCACCTTCCTTTATCTTCTTATTCTGTGATGCTTTAATTGCATTTTAACCAAAACCATCCAAAGTCCATTTTCTCATCCAGAAATGTGAATAGTGATTGTTTCTGCTGACAAAATAGAGTACCTCTACAGTGGCTAGTTTCAGTTTACCTGAAATTAGAGTTTGGTCTCAGTAGAAATAGCAAGGAACATGTAAATGAGATTTTTTTTTGTTCCTATGTGAAAGCTTTATGTTGTGATTTTATCAAATGTTTCTGTTGGTCATTTTCTGCTATGCTACAAAGAATTATTCTGGCTCAATTAAACTTGATATAATCAAAATATTATTTCTAAATTAACAAATCAGGAAAAGTGAGGCAGTTGATTGTTTTAAATGTCTTATATTTACTCTCACTTTTAAATTTCTTAAATCAGCTGTAATATCTATCAACAAGGTCAGATTGAGAAAATCTAATGAAAAACCAGAGAGGTGAATAAACATCACTCCCAAAAGTATTGACTCCGTAAGAGAATTGTTTCTTGAGGTATGTCTGACATTTAGTGAAAATTATATTATCCTTCTAATTTATTAAATGGCAGAACTTTCTCTCTTCCTGCCTGGATGTTAGAAACCTAACAGATGAGCTCTGCTGCCTTGGGTCAGTCTCCATGTTTATCTCAGAGCATCCACCAATGACATATTTAATTAGTTGCAGCAGTCTTAAATGCTTTATGTCATGACATCACTAATGAAATCACCTCTAGAGGAGATATAAGCTCAGCATCCCAGAAATATATCCTGAAAGCTCAAATGACTGACCTAATAGGGCTTTGACCATCAACAGGATTCTAAGGCTTCCAGAGGCAACAAATATAAGCATTAAAAGAAATAATTTTGTGGAAATCATCACAGGAAAATTAACTTTCCTTCCTACACTTTGTCAGTCTGGGTTTATTACAACATTCACCAAGGAATGGCAGCCAGCTGAATGATGCTAAATCACTCCATTAAATTTCTAGCCACCATGCCACAATCCTACTACCTATGCATAGAGACTACACAAAATATCTCTCCTAACATCCAGATGCCCCTCAATTGTAAAGTAGTGGACAGCTATTAATAGGATTAATAAGAATTTTTTTGCCTAGCATTTGGAAACTGATATATAACTCCATAATTTGTCAGACAAATTAAAAAAATATTAGCAATGCAATTCATACTGCAGGCATAATATTACACAATGAAAGAAAATATGCATGTAAGATGATTCCTAGGTTGTAACCATGGCAGTTCAAGACCTCTCCATCTTTTTCCAGTGGAATTGCTGTGAGTTTTCCCAAAAGTCAATTTTCTTTACTCCACATAGGACTTGGCCCACACTTAAATGTTATGGAATAACACAAACCTGTGTGTGCAGTGAGTCAGCTTAGCAAGGTATCGTGGTAACTATTAAGATTACTTCTTTGGTGTGATGTCTTTCAAGAATAAAAGTTTGAAAGATCACATGAAGAGTTGAGGTCAAATATTGTGAACACATACTGAGGACATTCCTATGGGTAGAGCACTTCATTGTTGAGCTATCATCTTCCTCTGTTATTGTTGAGCTCTAACTGTAAAGTAGATTTAGTGATTACACTTACATGTGCAGATCTGCCATATCAAGCACTATTTGGAATCCAAACCATTCAGCAACTACCATTATGCTTGCAAATAGATATGTCTTAAAAATGGGATGTAATGGTGATTTGTAGGAAAGCTAGGCGTTGATTCCTGATAGAAATTAAGGTACAGAAAAGGTTTGGTTTTATTGAGAAGGAAAGCCCTAAAATTTAATGAAAATACTATCAGTTTCATTTGTATAGCTTTAGTTTATGTTGTGTTCTATATGACTTCAGAAATATTGAAATATTTCACATGGGCATCAAAATGTGAGAGGAAATTTCCACATGCGCATGTAATCATATATTTCATACTGTATTATCAATACTAAATCAAGAACAAATACTTGAATACCTATATGGGAACATATACTATGCTTGCCTATGTGGTGAATATAGTACGTCACCAGTGCAGACATAATTTTAAGATAAAAATCTAAATTCATCTCAGATTTCTCAGAATTCATCCAAAGAATTTGCTTACCTTACATTATTTATTGAACACAATTGGTTCTAAACTAGCAACTTTACTTTGTTTCAAGGAGCAATGGTGTGTGGTATCACCATACGATTGTAGTTGTCCTGAGATGCTACTGACTTGTGATTCTGTGGACACTATTGCAGATCCTGTTTTGTTTTTTTATCTGCCACCAGTAAAATCCAAGACTGATAAGAGTCTTCAACTTAGTTTCTCCAGCATACAGCAATGCAATGCCAGCCTTGCACTGGTCTTGGAAGTTAGGCTTTGTGAATGTGTTGTGCCATTCCCACCAGAGCTTTACAAAACTGGAAATTAGAGAAGCAGCAGATTTTTTTATCACAGAGATAGACATGGGGGAGTCCTTCTTTTCCAAGAACAATATCAGCTCCCATTAGATATGTCTTGTGTAACTTCCACCTGTGTTGAATATATTAGATTCACAGTGCTCTGGAGTGTGCATCAGCTGCCAGCTTTTTGTGTGTTTTATGGAGAGAGAAGGTAATTTCCACTCTTATTTCTGAGATCTTACTGTTAGACAGAAAAGGATTCCAGATTCATTATGTCAGAAAAGGGAAATAAAATTCTCTTGCCTGGTAACTCAGGACATTTGAAACTCTTATATTTCATGTTCTAAGGACTGGACAAAATATCTAATGTTTGAAGATTGGGATCTTGGTTTGTTTTCATGCACTGTGAAACAATGTCAAGAGTTAGAGCTGACAACACTTTCCTATGCCCTCAAATGCCTCTATGAGCAGGTGGGTAAGAGTCATTCCTTGCAGATATGGATCTGCAGATATGCAGGGAAAGAAACTGAAAATGAGATTTTCTGACAGAACACCAAAGGTGACAGCAGATGGTAGGAGGCTGGCTGTTCCCTGTGACATAATCTTGTATGTAACTATTTCTTATTTGTTGGTAGACTCTCAGAAGTTGTCTATGGAGACTGTAGTTGATCTCTGGTACTATCTGATGCCCAGTGTGTTCACTGGCCTACCCTCTGCAATGTCACCTGAAGGATGCACATGACTTCAGGAGCCCATTCAGAGGCCATCCAATCTAGTCGGCTTGTATTTCATCTGCTTTTGTGACAAACAGTATTTGGGCCTTTTCAGTAAGAACCCTAAGCCATGAAGTCAGGTTGGATAATCTTCAGTCCCAAAACATTGCTTCTGAGGTGATGAATGCCTGGTTTGAAAAGTGAATTTTTATGCTGGGTTAATCTTGGCCAGCTGCCAGACATCCACACAGCCATTTTCACTCCTCCTCAGCAAGATGGGGGAGAAAATGAGACAAAAAAAAATAGCTCATGAGTCAAGATAAGGACAGGGAGATCACTCACCAGTTACCATCATGGGCAAAAAATCTCAACTTAATTTAATATATTGCCAATTAATAGCAGACTAGGATATTGAAAAAGAAAAAAAAAAAAACCCCAAACAAGCAAACAAACAAAAACAGACAAAAAAACCCTAAAAATACTTCCCCCCAGTATCCCCTTATTCCCAGATTCAACTTCTTTTCCAACTCTTCTACTTTCTCCTCTCTGGGTGGTACAGGAATGAGCATTGTAGTTAGTTCCTAACACTTCATCACTGCATGACTTAGTCCTTGCTTAGGAACAGCAAAGGTCAAACTTGCTCTCACAACACACCACTCCTCTTGCTTGAACCTTCTCCAAAGAGCTCTCCCTTTCACAAAAGTTCGGGACCTTCTTCATGTATATACACAGTGTCTCCTGTGTCTTTCTCCATTTCGTTTTGCTTTTCCTGTTCTCAAACTGTTCCATCAGTTTGCTTATTTCTTCAAAAAGTCCCCAAGCCAAAGACTATTCAATCTGAGAAAACATTCTAGGAAAGCATCACCATCACGTAGCTGCTGTCTTCAGTTGCTTCTCCTAAACAACATCTCCAATTGATGTAACAGATTTTGGAATAAATGTACTTTGAAGCCACCCAGCTTTCTATTGTTCCTCAGTTAGAAAGGGCCTTTTGCTACAAGAATCTGTAGGTCTGTTTTATCTGATCTATTTTCCCATTTATAACTTCAGTTCACAGAAATACACATGATGCAATTTTGGGCTAGCTAGCTTGGATGCCACTAGTCATATAGATGTAATAGCATCATATGTCAAAGACCGGAGTAGACTTGTGAGTGGCTGACCCAAGGTGAGCTGTTTTCCACTGTGATTACACTGTTCACTCTCTTGTCATCAGCCATCAGCTTGCACGTGTCTGCACGAGTTATTGTCTGTTTAAAGTTAACCAACCCTACTAGGTTTTTCAGATTCTGTATTTTTCTAAAACACCAGTTCTCTTCAACCTCCATTTCCTTGCAGAGTGAAAATAGGCTTTATCTTGGAGGTAAGTTCCTCACCCTGCAGTCAGGTCTTTTCAGTTGCTAATACTTTTTAATATCAGCCTGTGATAGTCTTGCCTTCTTAGTGCAAGATGAATTGAGATAGAAAAGAGGAAAAGAGAGTTATATGACTTAAGGGAACAGCACTTGTGCTCAATTTGGCACTAACAGACAACAGACTGACAGATTCTGAATTATCCTAACATCTCTTTAAGATTAAATGTAATCTGATTTCTGTCTTATTGGAAGGTACATATTCAGGAATAGTATTTGAAGAGAATAACTGGAGCTGGCTGCCCCAGGTCACTTCTGAAAAGGTTTACAAGCACTGTGAGGGAGGCAGAACCACCTTCAAACAGGCAAAACCAAAAACCTAACCAACAGAAGTAGCGCTCCTCACACTGAAGTAGGACAAAGCTGTCCAGGTCACTTGACCAACCAATTTTTCTTCCTGGCCTACTTCAGAATATGCTGAAACCAGTCCTTTGCAAGGATTCAGATTCATTATCTCGGCCCTGGTATGCAAACTTCACAACCTCTGTGCAAAATAAGGAGAAATGTTGCCAGTTGTGACCTTTCAAAAATACCCTTCTCCCCTTTCTCAGCCCCAGAAAATTTTGCCTTTGAGTCAACAGACCTTGAATATAGGATGAAAAACAAAGTCCAGTAGCCCAGTAGGAACATTAACTAGTCAAAATGCAGGAGCAAAGGGCAGGGACAACTTGGGAAAAGTAGGATAATTTGACAGCGGAGGGATTCAGTTGTCCGTGTCTCGAGGCTTAGGTTGATGCAGCAGAGCTCTGTAACCTTGACTTGGTTTCTCTGACAAAATTGTCTTGAAAGTGTTAGCTAAAACTGTGCAATATAAGAAAAGAAACACATAGTTAGCAGGAAGGGATTAAATGGAGAAAACACTTCTTTAAATTGTATAAAATCCCAGGAATAAAGTAGAAAATAGTCTAAAACTCAGCAACCTTGATGATCAGCCCATTTGAAGGACAAACAGAAACCAGCCTTCTCTGACATGACTGATGACTGCCGGGCCAGTGAAGATGCATTGAATGTCTCATTAAGGTTGGTGAGAATATTAATACCTAGTTCAGTAACTCATTAATCCTAGATATATATCATGTGTATTAGCCAATAAATAATTGCAGTGTACTCTTAAATTGGCTATATTCTGCTTTAAAAGTTCCTTGCAGAAAGTAAAAAGTGGCTGATAGAAGCACCCAGTGAGGGAGGGTTATGCCGTTTTTGCTGGAGTTTGGTGCTGCTCCCCCAGTTGGAGGCCATTCCTGTTCCCATTCCTCCCACCCCCTACCCTCTCCACAGTTGCAGCCCACTCCCATCTCCACAGTGGACTCCCTTCCACTTGCACAGCATGGTCATGCAGAAGAAAGCAGTGGAGACACAATAGACTCATCCCATGCTACCATACTAGGTGAATTCGTTCTCGCGTCCCTGGCTTAACACATATGTAAAAATTACCTTCAACATAAACATCTACTTTCATTAGCTGATTGTAAACTTGTAAATTGCCTGGTGTTGCAATTGGCCTCTCCTGTCATTACCTTCAGAGTTTTATTCACTTAGTATTTCTTCAAAGATTTGTCCAGTTGGGGAAATGTTGTCTATTCAAATCTTTGGACTCTACAGATAAAAGATTCTCAAAATATTGTAGGGAAAAGACATGTCTGAAAGTCAAAGTTGGTGGGAAAAGAGCTGAATGTCATTAGAAGAAACAAGAACAGGGTTCTAACCTCAAAAAAAAAAAAAAAGGTGCATTAATTTCTAAATATGTTTACTTGATGCAGCTAGGCACAAACTGTACAGAGTAACTATCTGTGGCCAGCTAATTGTTCCTCAGCAATAATTATCCAGCAGTACTTATTTTTAAATGCAAATAATTTTTCTAAACATATATGTTATATATGTGCTTTAAGCTTCATATATGCTATATATGTGCTTTAAGCTTCACTAGTTCCTATTAAATTACTGTCTTTCCATGCATACAAGAAATAAGCTATACGGTAGATATTTTATATAGAAAGGCATCATTGATACTACAGATGTTCAAGGAATAATGCATGATACAGAGAAAACCAAGTCCAAGAAAAGAAAATAATGAAATGGGCTAAGCTAATGTCTTAGTTCAGCAGGTGGGACCAGTTGTCACTGTGTGGGGGTGATCAAAGCTATGTATTCTACCCCCCTCTATTCATTTCTCAAGAACAATGGACCATTTGCAGCAGCTGCCCAGGGAATCGTTAGCACCTTCACACCCAGCCTGAGGGGGCGTGGCTGCTAATGGGCCATCAATGGTTGAACAATACCCCATGACTCAGAGTTAATCACCCATTGTGTGAGTCCCCACCCTGGGGGAGGGACTGGGTGCTCCCTGAAGGTACATAAGCGGGGGGTAAGAAGACCTCAGGGTCTTGTTGGATCTAGAGGAGCAGCAGGACCTCGACAGGAGGAAACCATTACTCCAGACCAGACCCCAGCCATCATCTGCACCAACAGGTTCTTTACTTCCTTTTGCTTTGGACTTGGGGGAACCACGTGGGTCTCAGCACAAGGGCTAACAAACCCCTTTGGGCTTATGCCCTGGGACACTGGGTTATACTGCTGGGTTTTTGGTGAGTTGAAAGCAGTTTTCTCTTTGTGTCAGTGTATTTATTGTAATACCTTTCATTAAATTGTAATTCTGATTTATAATCCCTCTTGTGGTGGGTCCATTTCTCCTGCCAGTTTACCCTTAAACCAGCACAGCTAAGAACTGATATTACTGTTTTTCTGAAGATACCTCAGGTAAAAAAATTGAAGGCTTCTTAGATGTGATGGCCCATGTTTTACCCTCAATTACACCATGTTTAAACTTCAACTTCAGTATGTCCATCAGTTTCAGCTGCATGTTATTTACTTTGGGCCTTAAGAGCAAAAGGAGCAATTTATCACAAATCACATTTTCTCAAACTTCTTGCTCCTCAATATTCTGAAAAAATCATAGACAAATTTTTATATGAAAAGGGTAAACATTTTTAAAGTAGAAAACCATTAAGTTTTTTTGAGAGTGTACAATTGGATTTCATAGCAAACAAAGGCTTTTTCCTTCAAATGTACATATTACCCTTTTGTTAAGCGATGAAACCAAATGAGGGAGACAAGTTGCCCACAAGGATTTTCATGAAGTGATGCTGAGCACAGAACTCCTTCCAGTAGCTGATAGGAAGAGTCAGGTTAAAAACTGGGGGAATTAAGTACCAAATATATTCCTTAAAGGAAAATCAAAGCCCAGTAGCCTATGTGGGTGGTTGTTTGGACCAGAAGAAAATTAATTTGAGGAGAACACTTGGATTTGGAGTAATGTTTTGAATGTACATTTCCTACAATCTTGTTGTTGCAGTAACATTCATAATGATTGCTGTCATGGGCAGAAGATTCTAAGGCTTTGTTCTTCCACCATATTCACACTGAATACTGGGAAAATAACTCATGTGGTGAGCACTGTGTATAAGTCTGTTGTCTGTGAATCCCACCACAGAGCATGTGTGAGTTAGGGCCTTGAACAACTCAGCAGTATCAGGATTTGTTGCCTTCTTTAGAGGAAATAATTATCTCTGCAGCCCTTTAGAAATTGAAAGTTCCGTGTGCTCAGGTCTGCTGTTAGATCCAACTTATGTTAAGCTGTTGTTCTACAGGAAGAAACACTCAACACCATTTCTGTCTCAAAAGAAAAATTAGCTTGGAGAGTAAACATCATAATAATACTTGGAAATAAATTGCATGGAATTGTTACCTTAATTACCACTATAATTATTTCCAAAATTAAGAACTAAATAAAATGTTTTCTCTGTAATAGAATTAAATTTCTATGAAGATTAATCTTGATATTACAGAATCACAGAATATTCTGAGTCAGAAGGGACCCACAAGGATCTTCAAGTCCAGCTCTCAAGTGAATGGCCCATACTGGCATTATTATTATCTAACCAACTGAGTTACTTTCAGGGTCTTTTTAACTTTGAAAGAAAACCTTCTTGATAGAAGTACTTTGTATAAAGTATACTTTGTAAATGTTTTTCTCAATGGCTTTTTGTCTCCTTCAAAAGACCTGCCAGAAGGATCATCAGTCCCTGAGCAGAGAAAAATCCTGTTGTATTTTCCCTGGTAGAAAATGACTCTCTGTGATTTGTTTTACCTCCACGTTTCTGGAGTTTTCTGGACCAGGTGCATCGAGAATAGCTCTCTTAAATTAGACTTCTGCATGTTAGGATAACTAGATCAGATCTTAGCAATATTGGTAAGGAAAAGGTTAGAAAAATCTCACTGATCGAGAGAAAAGATATAAATATCTATCCTTACAGCAGAAGAGCTTCCCTGGGGAATATGCAATGAGCTCTCGGACATGAGCTCACTAGAACCAGGAATAATAAGACTGTTGTGGTTTAGAAATGGTATTCCCCAATTCAGTGTTCTGGCTGAAACCACTCCAAACTATGCACTGCTCACTCACTCTCCCCTCCCCTGTGGCAAGCTGGAGAGGAGAATTGAAGACACAAAAGTAAAAGATCTCTTTTTGAGATAAGAACAATTTACTGGAAACACCAATGAGATAAGGAATAGTAACAGCAACAATAATAATGACAGAGTCAGAGTGTACAAGAAAAGAATTATTGTTCAGCCAGCAGAAACCCCCACCAATACACAACAGCTCCCTATGCCACATTACCCTGACCCAGAAGGGACCCCTTCCTCTCTTGTCTGGAAAATGATGTGAGGTAGTAGAAAACAACCTCCAGGTCCTAGCTGGGCCCCTTCTGGCTACTGCAAAAATTAACCCTGTCCTGGCCAGAACCAGGACAAAGACTATTGGAAAAAATTCTTTTATTAGAAAGAAAAACTGCTGGAGTTACTAAATTATGGCTAATGTAGGAGAAGCTTTGCTGCAGAAACCTGCACTCTCCTACATCACATACACAAATAAAACTCCTGGTGAGGGCAGTGGAGATGAGTTGCTGTACTGTCAGTTTGAAGTAAATGTTGTGAAGACAGACACAGACAGACCAGAGAGATGCAGCTGAGGAGCCTCCTGGAGAGCTGTGTCCTGGACCATGAGAGGTTTCAGACTGAGCTACATATTCATACAACTAAGGAGAGCTCTATCTCTTGTGCACACAGAATTGACTCCAAATCACTTAGGAAACACTGTGTATTTCAGGAATTACCTGAGCACCTCCCCTTTTTGCTTTTTGTTTGAAACTGTTAACACTGGAAAGCTTAGATTTATCTTACACAGGCAGTTTGCATAATAGGTCAGTGATTTCCTAAAATGAACTGAGCGATGTGAAGTTTTACACATCTACTATGCACAGAAATAATTTAGTTTTACCACCAAAATAAGAGTAGGCCCTTGGCATGCTACAGGGAACTGCAGAAAGGCATATTATATTTAAAGAAATCATCAGTTGAAGCCTGAAAAAGATTATATATTTATACTGGTTATTAGATGTAGAAAATGTTAACAGTCATGTAACAGGATGAAAAGTTATTTATTCATTATTTGTTATTTATTGTTATTTTTTTCAAAATTACCTCCTTTTTTTTTCCTGCCAAGTTATTAGCTTTGCAAAAGTATTTTCAGGGCAAATTGCCATAATAGTTTACATCTTTGAGGCTTGATGAAGATTTTATAACCTTCTCTGTCATAAAATTAAAGAATTTTCTTTATAACACAATTTTATGGTTAAAAAAATCAGAAAATACCTATTAAAAATATTAACTGAATTAAAATTTTAACTTGAGTTACTGTAACAAAGTCACTCAAAGTACAATAAGGTAATTTCTAGTCTCATTTATGGTGGTTCAGAGCTTTGTCCAAAACAACCTGTATATATTTTATGCCTTTGGACTTACAATGCCTATGATTAAATATACAAAGTTGTCTAAATGCATGACTTACACATTTAGTATATAAGTCTTTTAGTTGTCCTCTGCCCATCAGAAATACAGTAGTATAGTACTGCATGTGTGTTCTTCTGTATTCATGTATCACTCTTTCATCTCCAAGTCTATAAACATGTAATAATATTTCTTTGGTTTTCCGATAGGCAGGCTAACCCTCTGACACCACAGCAAAAATCCTTGTAGTACACCCCTGCAACACTACATATAAAGGGAAGAAAACCCACAGACACTGTTTCTTCGTTTCAGTCTGACCAAAAATTCACTTTTTGGCTCTCTGTTTGGTTTGCTGGTAGGTCATACTTGTCTGTCTTTTTTTTGGCTCCAGAAAAGTAGACTCAAACTATAGCTTTTCCTTGCTCACATGGTTGTGGAGAGATGTGTGACAGTAGTCAGCATATGGTTCAGGAATAAGCAAAAGGAATGAAGAAGATTGATTTTCAATAGTCAGTCTCTCTGAGACCTCCAAGACAGACACATTGGTTTGCCCAAAGTGTGACCTCTATGAAATGTTAAAATAAAAACATTAGAAGTACAGGCTTTATACTCATGATACAGGTCATCTGCTGGGAGCCTTACATCTATCATTTTCATTGCTTTTCATTAAAGAAAAAAAAATTAAAAAATTTCAGAGTTCTGAATTTTTCAGGTATTGCTGTAAAGATGGATATTAAAATTCAGTTTCATTTCCCATAGTTGAAAAGCTAGTTCATAGTAAGTAATGGCCAGCTGGTGAGGCATTGTATACTGAGACATAGGCAATATCCAGTACTTTGGACTGTGAGCTACACTTTAATAGCTGATGGGCAAAAATCAGTTCTGGCCAAATTTGTACCTTCTCTCTTTGATGCATTGCATTGCTTTGCTTCAGACATCCCAAGTCACTGTCAAAATTTTTAGTTTCATAGTCACTAATATTTGAATCTTTGCCACAAATGCTTTGACCTGCCTGATATTAGTTCAGGAGAATGACCAAGAATTCATGCATTATAACTTCACATGTAAATGTTACTGTAGAGTAGATTATCACTGAGAAGAATTTTTTATAGCAGTTCATAAGTTCATCATATGATGCTAGGTTCAAAAGGCCAATACATACAGTACATCAGCTCACTTCCTATAATTGTAATAGTTTTATGGTTATATTCAAATAAATATACATTAATGCTTACCTAACTAGCTTAATCCTGTAAAGGACTTTGAAGCTAACATATTTGAAGCATAAGTCTACTGTTTAAACTCCACCACGTGGAGCAGAAATCTGAGGTAGGTTCCCTCTGGTGAGGACATAGACAAGAAGGAGCCTTGTTATCCAGTCCAAAAGACCACATATGTCTAGGATCTTGGTGTTAAGAGAACAAAACACCAGAGCAATGACTATGACTGTCCTTTTTCTGGCATCTGATGATCTCTATTCACATATGGACTCTGAGTATCCTTTTCCCAAAGAAGGGGTCACTATTCATAGTTCAAAAGAAATTTCTAGTTCTAGTTCTTTTGGAATAGGAAACATTACTGTCTTGCTTAGAGGAGTTTAGAGGTATTTTTAAATGAACACAACTAAATGTTTGTTTTATACCAAGCCTGATCTCATCAGTGTTTAACAAGCATGTTCCAGTAATACTGATAAGAATTCCGGTCTCAGGGATTGAGGGAAGGGTTTGGGGCAAGCAGAGTACAGTGAAGCTTAGTAACAATGATTGGATTTATAGGTCACAATTTGAGACTTTTGTGCTTTGGTATCATCTGACTTGTCATCTGAAGGAACAAGTCCTTCACTAAATTTTTGACCTGTAATCTGTAAAATGAACTTTTCAACATCTTTTGCTCAAGTAGTCTTCCTAATTCAGAGGAAAATTTGTGATTAGCATGAATTCTGATTCCATCTAATCAAATATTAAATATTTTAAAAATACCTTAGTTAAATTTCAGACTCCTTTGAATAAGTATTTTTAAGATTTTCCTATATCTTTTACCCCAGCTTCCTTTGGTTTTTGCTTCCCAGTTAGAGTTTCAAATTGCTTTAAATAAACACAGGTCAGAAATTTGGTCAACTGTCCTTATATTGCAGCATTGATTGCTAGTGATAATCTCTCCGCCTTTAAAATGACTTTTAATTCATGTAGTCTCTAAGTCTGTTTTGATTAGATGATTTAGAACATACAGGATAAAATAAATAACTAAATATGGAATGATAGTTTAAAACCCACAGTCCTGTTAAATGCAGGTCCACCAAAATGAGCGTTACTTTCTCATAATGCAATTACTCCTTGTTGTGCATTGCAGTGTCCATTCAGTAAACCTCTGCTGAAGAATTGTGAAAGGTTTGCTAGATGAGTTGCTGAGGTAATTACTTAGTTGTTTTCCATCTCACTAGTTTTTTGTCTGATAAATGAATTCTTAAATTATGATTTCAACAATTCTAATCTCAGTAGCATGGTCAATTACAGTAAAATGCCCATGTATTTTTCCAGAGTCTGGACAATTTAAGACTCCTTCCTTCTAGTTGTTTATTGTTTATGTCAAGCAATAGCATATATATAATAAATATATCCAGTCACAGATGAAAAAGAATGAAAGTCTTTGTGATAGGTGCATTTTTAGTTGATGCCATTACCATCTACCAAATAATACCTTAATTCTGTTTTTAAGAAACAGATAAGTACAAAAAGAAAGCTAAGGGGGCAAATTATTACTTTGTATAAATATCTCACAACTAACAATAAGAAAAGAGAAGAGCCTCTTCCATGAGAGAAAGCTAATGGACAGTGTTGCCACAAGAACATGTGTTTTTAGAAATTAAAAAAAAAAATTAAAAAATCCAGGAGCTCAAAAAATTATATATTTGTAAGAGGTTATACATTATGTTGTCACTTGCACTGGTGGAAGACTGTTTTGCTTGGTTGTCTCAACTGCTGTCTTATGTTCCCTCTATAGAAACAAGTTCCTATAAATAAAGGATCCGAGGTCAAAGGCAAGAGATTTTGGGCTATATACTATAGTTGACTGGGAATGTTCAGACAATTTTTGCAGATGATCTGACTTTTACATTCAGAATTGGACTGCAGTTTTACTTTTTTCCCTATCTATACTTGAGCATAAGCAAACCAAGGGAAAACAATTTCAGAGCTGGTCTGGCCAATACACTGTTTAAGCCTTTAAATTTAAGGCTTTTCACTAGCAAGCAAAACTGAAAATTGTTGGTTTAAAAGATGATATAAAAGATGTATGTCAGTGATCATGTTGTAATAGCACACAAGTCTATTTCTAGAGAACTTCAAGGGATTTAAATATGCCTCAGTAACAATAGTATATGCACCAATTTAATGTTTTTTGAGTACATTATAGCATTTCTTTTGCCAGTGTAACTTTCATAATTGCAATAATTACAGTGCTTAAGTTTCTAACATCACTATTTTTGACAGTACTCTGTTATGGTCTTTTCCCAGCTAACACTGCAGTCAGCATTCATTCTGTATAAACTAAAACTACATTAAAGTCTCATATAGTACAAATTTTACTGTCAGATACTGATGAATGCTGATTGTCAAACATTTCATTAAATTCAATACATATCTCTTGCAACTTGAATATAAATGCCATGTCTAGATCTAAACTTTTCAGAACTGTTTTTCAACTCTCAGAAGTGCTCTTAATATCAGGTATCAGAATATCTGATATATAAAGGATTTAACAAATACATTACTTCCTGCACATTTTGTTCCAGTGAAAGGTTTTATTTTCTTTACTTAGTTGCTTTGGAAATTAAAACTCTGTGAAGGCCCAGTCTAGCACACTAGCTAGTTCCCTGAAGTTTGATTATGAATCAGTTTCTATCTTTAGAGGAAAGACATTCTTTAGGCAAAGCACACGTTTCAGTGTCAAGCTTGACATTCTTCTTTTAGTCCTTTGACATGTTAAATAAAATAGAAGTCAAACTGCAGTATGTAAGGTGTTTTTTTTTAAATTTTCATAACACAACTGGTTTATGTCTTATAGTCAAAACTGTTCTGTCAAATCCATGTGCTTTTCTAAAGCTCCGATGAGATTGTCACAATCAGTAATTTAAAACTGATAGAGAATCATAAAGTGATACCCAGTTCATTCACTGTCAATGTTCACCTTTCATTTAATTTGCAACCTTAAATGTGACACAAAAAGTCAACCTGCATATATCCAACAGGACACATTACACAATCAGTTAGAAAACTGGTATTTCTGGTGAAATTCACTTCTTGATCCACATTAATTTGTAAAAATGAGAAAAGATTCCTGTCCAAATATAATTAAAATAATGGGCATGCCATGCCTATTTGTAGTCATACATGGAGTAGACTCTGTTAGGATTTGAGAGCAGACAATGGAAAGGGAAAAGTGAGACATCTTATCATGTGTTCTGTTACATATAAACTGAGTATTTGAAATTTTAGACTTTAATTCATTGTTCCTTTACCAAGGGCTTTTATGTCCTTTCTATTATCTAATTGTCTTTGTCTAATTTATTTGAGGCTAACACAATTATGTAGGGAATAAAACCCAAATTCCTCTAAACTCTTTCAATTTCTCAGGATGGTAATTTTGAGCAAAGATGTTGCTAATCATTGTTTCTATCCCTCCCTATAGGAAGCATTTCTGTACACTTGTATAGAAACTGTAGACAAGGAATGAAAATAAAACAAAAGAAGTCACAAATGTGCTAGTGTTCCCAGTGAAACTGAGCGATACCCACAGTGAAATCGCTGTCAGTACACTAAAGCTTTAGCATCAGTTAAGACAACCATGTTCTCTGTTGTTTCCTTAAGATGATGGTTGGTTTTCACTATTCACCATTGTATTTCTTTGCTTTCAAAACTGCCACTGTGTGACAAAGGAAATGTATTGAAACTTCTCATTACAATTTCAACATCACTACACATTGTGTCGGCACACACAGTTAAACACGTTGGTTTTTTCAACTGGATGTGAGGTCTTCATTCATCTTAAGCATTACTTCAGACTACTCTTAGTATAAATATATATATGATAGTATAGCATGTTTTTTCTTACAACTGGAAGTAATATACATACACAAAAGGAAATTCTTTAGAGTGAAGTCTGCTGCTGTTACTGGAGAAGACCTGCATTGTCATGATGTTCACCTGAAAAAAGTGTCTCCTAACCTTACAGCACATCCTACAACAATCTTTCTGTATGCTTAGATATAAATATTATGTTAAATTGGAAGTGGGGTGAGAGTGTGTATTTGAAATTCTAAAGCATTCTACATTTCAGTGAATGAAACTTTGCACATGCAGGAAACCTTGAGACTGCTCATATGCTTCAACATGTTCACATAAGAAAGCATTAAGATCCAAGTAAGAAAGACACTCTTAATTCTATCTTACAGTGGGATATTATAACTAAAGTTCTAACTTTAAATTCTTAGAATAGGTAGATCTAATGATTTTTGAAGATGTATATTTATTATAAAACTTTTTTATTCAGTAGCATCAAATATTTTAGATAATCTAATTTTATAGTGGACTCAAACACAAAGCAACAATGACAGGAAAAGATAAATGAAAGAAGAATACCATTTTAATGGCATTTTACTTGGAGTAACAAATAAGTTCAGTGAGTTTGCTCATGTTCTTTTATTAGAAGTATGGAATGTGTGAACAGAAATTACAAACAAACATACACAAACACAGACAGATTAATTATGAAAAATTTCACTGTTATGGAACAAAGGATTCTTCTCCTTTGTGTGTGTTTTTTTTCTTAATTCTATTTTCATATTTCAGGTTTTTGAAAGCTTTAGCTTTTATTTTAAGCAGAATATTCACTTTGTTACCTGAAACCTATTGTTAGTTATGTGGTTACTTTTTAAAAAAAAAACATTTACAATAGAGGTGAGGACAGAATTTGGCTCCAAAATATCCCATTAATAAAGTATCTATTTAACAAATTGTAAGAATATTTGAGCTTTGTGTTTGTGATGTTTTAAGTCCAGAAAGAAAAATTAGAAAGGTCCAATACATAAAATTGTGGTCTGGTTTAATGTGGTGGAGGCAGCCAGGAAAGGCCTAAAAGAATCTTGAATATGGGAGCACTTCAGTTTTCAATTACAGCAATAGAGTTGGCCAATTCCTTGCTGTCATTTTGCGCTGACATGTGGACAGTGTCAAAGTGTCTCAAGGGTTTCTTCACAAATGGAACAAGTGAAAATGCCATCCTGGATGTTCTTATTTTCTGTATAAGGAAAGTTACTTTCTTTTTACTCTTGCTTGCGTTTGAGATCAGGACCAAGCACCAGCACAGAGAGAATGGAGCAGAGAAAGGTATCTTGCAGATCTGAAATAATTCTGGAAAGTGTTCAGACTGCTGCATTTCAGGGTTTTAGCTTTGAAATCATTACATGTGTATGTAACTGCATCATACTTTGTTCCATGGGTTTATGTCATGTTTCACAGGAGCTTTTGACCTTGTCCTAGAGCCATAGCATTCAGTTACAAGATTCTGACATTTGCAGACTTGACTGCTGAGTAACTGTTTTGCTGAAAGACATTAAGCCTCCTCAGGAGCTTTTGCAGTCTGTAAGAGTTAACCACAAATTTTCCATCCGTGACTATGCTCAACTTTTTGTCTGAGAACAAGTTTCAGACCAAGACCTAGGTTTCCAGTGTCCAGAACTGCTTTTCCTTGGTGAAATCTCCTTTTGAAAGTAATAAGAAGAAATATTGCTAGCTCCTTTCAGGCTGGTAAAAAGTTACAATTTAAGGTTCTGAAGGTTATTTCAGTGTTTGTAAATTTGGAAAGGAGGGTGGAGGGAAGAAGACAAATAATCATTCTGCTACCTCTGATACAATTCCATGGACTTATGAGTGGAAAAAAAAATATCTTTTTATCTTATTGAGCTGCAGAGTAATTAGACACACAAAGGCGGTTTTGCTACTCACGGCACAAATATTTTCATTGAGCATTCAAGATGAGAGTCTTCCTTCTAGACTATTTCCCTGTAAGTTCTATGCTAATGCTTGCTCAGTTTTCCTGGTATTCTATAGTAGATCATAGCAGAATAACTAAACACAATAGCTAAATACAGTTAACTAAAGGGGAGAGTGATATACTCACAGCAGTTTGGCATGGGTACATTTCTGGAGCTGGAGAGGAGCAGTACCTATGTGGCATTGCATTGTGCTCTGTGACATAGCCCTGCGTTTCTGTGTGCCCTTTCTGTCACCTCTGACTGTGCTGTGTATGTTCCTTCTCAAACAGTACCTGCACGGAACCATTTGTCTAAAAGCACTAAGGAACTTTTGTATTGTGTGAAAATATGCCAACCTACCGTTTCAGAGGGGTTTGATCCAGCCTCAAACATCACCTCCATAATTGCACCTTTTCACAAAAGCATAAAAAATACAGGGAAAAATTAACTTTGCATTCTTAGTGATGCACTGTAAAATTTCACCAACCTGGAACTTACTAAGACTTTTAATAAACTAATTCAAGTAACAATTAGTTTAGTTAGAGCACCATAAAAATTTGCTGAGGCGAAATGTGAAATAATCAAAAGGCTTAATAGCAATGTCTTTGCCACCTGAAGTCAGTAATTCATTATCTACAAAAAATGTATATTTGGGTCACAGATGGCCATACTAGGAACTTTAGGATTTTCAGGGATTTGTACTTTTTTGAAGCTGAGATGTGGACATGCACTCAAGCCTAAAAAGAGATTCCCTAAAAAGAGATTCATCAAAAATCTCAGGGACATGGTAGGATTCTTGGGGTTATCCTGTGCAAGACGAGAAGTTGGACTCAATGATCCTTGTGGGTCTCTTCAGACTCAGGAGATTCTATGATTCTATAGAAAATGTAAAGGAAGAAGTCCAGATATAACAGATTGCCTTTACTGTATGTTTATCATTGAGAATCCCTTTAAGAAAGGAAGAGAAATGCTGATTAAGTAAGATATTTCAGAAGGATCTGATTCTCCTACATTGCCCATGACCATTTCCAGGGCAATAAATCCTTAAACACAGTGAAAGTGATGCATTAGAGAGTGCAAAAATTATCATTTGTCCCAGATAAGCTGGTAGGGAGTATGCATATGTTATTAGCATGTGGTCTGATATAATCTGTGAAAAATGACTTTGTGAGCACGGTGTACCTCCAGTAAAACATCTAAAAATTCTTTTCTCTCTGTCTTCTATGGATAACAAGGGCAAGTTTTGAATCATTAAAAAAAATCCAGAAAAGAAAACAGTAGTATGTTCATATTGGAAATAGTCCTAAGAGAAGATTCTCTTTTATTCTTAAGAAGGTTTTGCTATGTCCGAGAATGTTGTATGAAAATATTGAGCATCTAGCCAGAATAAGCCTCACTTTAATGTTATTAATAATAACAAATAATATAATGTAATGTAATACAATGATTACAATATACAACATTAGATCAGAATGCACAGACTTCTTTCACAGTAGATTAAATCTATTGGGATTTTAAAAAAATCTACAGAAATATAAAATTATCACAACCCTTTAGTTGTATTTTTCCCCATTTCTTACATACACATAAAGACATTTCTAATGCAAACTCAAAACAATGTCTCACTTTAGCATAGCATTCAGTTAGAATACCATATTGTTTGTTTCCAAGACCATCTACTTTACAAGTCCCCAAAAGAAAAAGAAAGGAACTAAAAAGCTTAATGACAGATAGGCAAAGTTGTCATCATGAATGATTTATTTTTTGAAAACTGTGCTTTAAAGAGTACCAAAATTATTACAATATTAAAAACTTTGATAAGTCCAGAAAAGAAAGATTAAACATTTTTGAAAATACAAAAATAGAACAATTTAAATAAATTTTGGGTTGAATTTAACCAAATAGATTTAAAGGATTACATGGCAAAATTAAATCAAAGCTTTGCTTCAGACTGAATTAAGCACTTAATTGATACCTTTTTATTCCCTTCTAGTGAGGCAAAAATAATGTTTTCTGTTTCAGATTGACCAGAAATTCATTTTCTCAAATATTTTTTGTTTAAAAAAACAAAAATTAAAAAAACATTACATATATATATATATATATGCACTTATATACTTTTTCCTCCCATTCTTTTCACAAGGGAAATCACTTTGCCTGAGTTGGAAACACACAACTCTTTAGCTCTGCTGCGACCGCTCTTGACGTAGCAAGTTTAGCGCTGGTGACCTGTGAGGAAGGGTTACAGCAGAGATTAGTTGAAGCGAAAAACAGGACTGACCTCAGTTCCAAACTCTGCTTAGCTTCTTGGCACAGATCTCTGTGTTAACAGCATGGCATTAAATACCAGGGGAAAGGGAGGGAGGAAGAGCCGTTTGGGGGGAGACCAAAGCACCAGCACACAACTGCAACATGGTAAGTCAAGGCTGCAGCAGGGTTTCAGCAGCAGGGGAGATGCAAGGAGACTTCAGGGATGAAGGGAGCAGCATTCAGCACTGGTGAAAGCCATTGAAAAAGCAGTGCTAGGTCAAAAGGGCAAGGCAAGGCAGGCAGCAGTGAGACTGGCTTCAAAAACCTTGGGAGCTACTCATCTGCATGAAGCAGCTGGAGGTGAGATAGCAGCTGCTCCGTGGCAGAGGGCAGATATCCATCAAAACTAACAAGTTACAGAACTAATTAAATTCCCAGCTGCTTTCAGGCAAATGAGTAACAACATTAATTAGGGTGGCTTTTTCTCATCTCTACCGGTCAGAGGGTACTGGCCCTTTGTTTTGCATTCAGACTGCATTACTTGAAACCATCTCTGCTATTTCAGGAGGAAATCACTGAAAAGAAGTGCTTTCAGAAAAGGAGTCTGTAAGTGTCTAATGTTACGAATGTGTTATAAGATTATTTATGTTTGGAGAGGGTTCAGAATTTCCTATGTACAAGGGATCCTGGTCTCAGCAATCCCGCACAATCTCTTTGTGCCTTGGCATTGTTATTTTAAAAAAACAGCACCACCACCTCCACACTCCCTTTAAAACACAACTTAAAAATAAAGTTGAATGGGAGATAATGGGAAGATTGCTTTTTGTTTAATTTTCTGTGCTACATGTAAGCAAACAATGACAGCAAAAAGGTCACAATCTAAAACAGCAAAGCATCACAACTCTTAGGTTATAGCTACTGCTACTTGATTGCTTGAATTCAGGTCAAGGATAATTGTATTTTCAGCTGCATAGTAGCACAGCTTCAAGGGTGCTCACTGTGTGTGTTAGCCAGCAGCCTAGTTGTTCAAGCAGAATCTGTGAACAGGTTTAGAAAGTACTTTCCTCCAACTTCAGCTACAGGCTAACATGGAAACAAAACCCTGCTTCAGCTCACAGCTGGCAAGACTTATTACAAGGAGAGCCCCAGATCATTTTCGTCAGTTAGGCTTTTGGTGAAAGACACCCTGACTGCAACATTGTGCTGGTTTTCCACTGTTCCTGGTGTGAGTTAGAATGTGTACACCTGGACAAGGCTCTCCCTGGGAGACAGACATCCCCTGTGGCTGGTGCCTGGTCCAGAAGGGGCAGTTTGTACACTGGTTCCAAGCAGAAACTTTCATGCTGTGCATGGAGGTACCCAGTGAGTTTTGACAGGTACTTTACCAGTGCTAAAATAAAAGAGCTTTTTAATTGCTCCCATGAATGTAGAGACTTAAATTCCTCCCAGTTTTTGTTGGGTTTATACAATGTATGTCTTCATCTGAGCCCTTCCTCTAACCAATGCATTGGGGTAGAGTTTGATCATGATTTATAAATGCTTGTCTAACTTCAAAATACTGTACGTTTTGAGGTGTTTTGGTTTTTTTCCTCTTCAATCTGCAGGCTCTCAAGAATTAATTTCTAAACTTTGGTGTTAATTTTATAATGTATTTTGTTTGGACTAAACTAGGGACTGTTGCTATGAACACTCTATCCATGTATACCAGTCTGTATTTAAATATTTAATACTGTACAATGGCATAACTGTGATAATGTCTTTCCCTTAGAGGTTTATTCCATCAAAATTAACAAATAAAACTAATCTATGCAGGAAACTTTGTTTTTCTGTGCCAGAAATGTTCAACTTTTTTTAATGAAACATTTTTGCATTTCAGACTACTGATCTATAGCTGGCTTCTGTTTAAGATTAATAGTTCATGACAATAAATGTTTTATTTTTCATAGATAATACTGATAGTGCATCCATTGGATTTATAGACAATATAATGTCTATAGTAGTCAGAAGCCATGCTGAAGATGATCTGATATTCTCTTTGGAACTGGTGAGTCTATATTAGCCATGCATTTAGTCAATTTCTTAGTTAATTTTTGAGCTTCATCACACCTTCACTTTACAAGCCACATATGGGCTGTCAGCTCTTGAATATCTCTTTCGTTCATGATCAGTCACAACCTGGTGATATAGCAGAACCAGAGGTATAGAACAGAGGCAGCACGCTTCAGGGATTGCCTGACTCCTGAAACTGATTATTTTTTCCCTCTGGATATAAAAGAGTTTGAATTTAGTGCATTAAGGGCATGCCACAAAGCTCATCTTTTGTGGTGGGCCTAAAATATAGGATTTTGAGAATTGTGTAACATCTTTTTCATTTATTATCTTTCTTGCTTAGCTAGTTTATTAAAGAGGACCTAAGCAATCTTTGTGTGTATCACATTTTGAAAATATGGCAGAGAATCTAAGCAGTACAACTCAATTTGCAGATATCAGAAGCATAAAGAAACTAAAGATATGAAACCAATTCATGTTAGAGCAGCTTTAATTCTCTAACGATAATCAGATGAATGCAACTTAGGTGAAAGTGTAACACCAAGATCAGTTTCTGTTAAAAATAAAATGCAATTTAATTACTTATTCTAACTGTTCTACAAGTTTATCTTTATGATGCATAGACATTGGAGGTGCCAAGAAATTATAGCATATCAATGTCAGGGTGAAGTCATTTCCATCTACCCTGTGCTTTGGTTGCAGTATAGGTTAGAAAAATATAGCATGCTCAAGATTTGATGAGTAACACCTTTATTGTGCCCATTGACTAGCACTAAATTAGAACATAACACCCCTGGCAGTACACACGACAGCTGCATGAACATCAAATGAGTTCCTTTCATCAGTATCTTACAATTAATCACATGTGAATTCATAATGATCAACACTTCTCATGCCGAAGGTATTTATCAGCTATATGGAACACAAAATGTACCGGCTCATCCAGGTACTCTTGGAATGAGCAGTAATTTTTAATGGGCTGGTAAGTGGCAGTTAGAAGAAGTGACAAAATCATTATCTAATATATATGTTGTCTTATTTGACACCTGCATAATGACAAAGTGTCTTGGTTTAAAGACAAATACTGGGAGACAGGAACTCAAATAAGATGAACTCCCAGTCCCTTTTATAGAGGGACAAAAAATGTGAGGCTATAAGTGAAAAAATAACAGTTTACTAAAAGGAAATAGCAGTAACTCCAAAGATACAGAGGAAACAGTTTACTCACAAAGAGGAGAATCCACCATCCACGTGGCCCCCTGGGGAAAAAGGGGAAACAAAACGAGGGAGGGTTTTTTCCACATATTCATGGCTTTCCATTTATTAATGGGTGCTTCCAGCCTGATGTTTAATAAAAAGTCTTCAGTTCTATATTCAAGACTGTATTTAAAAATTATTTTAGTGTAATCAATGTTTTCCAGTTTGTAATATTTTATCTCTTTAATTCAGAAATAATAATAAGAAAAATTAGAACACACACACAAGTAAACTTTTTTAAAAAAACAAAGAATAATGAAAATTACTGACTTTTGCTCACCTTGCATAAAGTTGTTACTCCTGAATGATCTGAAACAATCCCATTCTAATAAACTGAATCTTGTTTAAAAATTCAGCACCTATTTTTGTTTGTATTTGATTAGCTGTGACTTATCCAGGTGCTTTGACTTGCATCTTACTAGTTCCATTTCATCCTTCAATGGATTTGCCTATTGTGCTTGTGTTATGTAAGATCTTGCTAGGAATTTGTTCACATTAAATACTCTGAATTCTTTTATATGCACCCTCAGAGATATTATACTTTCAAAGCCTCAAAGATGTATTCAGAGATCTGTTTCAAGAGTACCTTTTTCACAAATACCCAAAAGAATGAAATCTTACAAGGACTATGCTAAAATCTTGTATGCTATCACTCAGTATGCCACTAAGGAGAATATCCTGGCTCCAAAGACCATAAATAAACTTTTATTTCTTCTTCAGGGAAAATAATTGCCTTGTTTAGAACTGAAAGAAGTGACAGAAAATCAGTCAGTAATCTCTCACTAAGGAACACTCATTTTAATGTCATCAGGCATAGAAAACAAAGAGTTTATTTTTGATTGTGAAATATGTATTCCTGTGGCAACACTGCATGTGACTATACAGGCAATTCCTTTTAAGGTATAAAAATGGTAAATTAGACCCCCTTAAAATATTGCCATTACAGTTGTAATTGTTTTGATGGCTCTAAAATAGATTGATTTTTTCTGAATCTTTGATCTTCACAGTCCAATCAATCACACTGTTTAACAGGACTATATAATTTATTTTTATGTATAGCTGAAGTTCTTGACAGGTTTGAGATTAGTAAAGGTAGCACCCCTATATCCTCCCATCTGGTACTATACTCTGGAGCTTATCTGCTAGCTTTCATTTGTGTGTTATTCCTCAACCTTCTGTGTGATGCTGGGATCTGCATAAGCCTGTGAAAGCTGTAGAAACTCAATTTCAATTAAGCATGCAGAGTCAGCAAATAATCAGCTGACTTCTGGAAATGTTGAAGAACAGACTGGACTGGAAGATGACAGGTTCTTATGCTCCTTCCTCAACTTAGCAGTGCATGATGATCACACTTTAAATGCTGTGTCTCTGGAAACTGAAAACCATAGAAGAGACAGATGTTAATCTTGCTTCTGGTTAACAAGACCACTGTTCCTATTATATTCCTTCAAATATAAATGAGGAGGAGTTCTGTTTTTATAAAATTACTAAAGGACAGCTGAAAAAGAAATGCCTAGAATGGGTGGACGTGAAGGGATGATGTTGATTTCAACATCCTTTTTGTCTGAAAATTTGAACTCAAGATTCACCAAAAGTAATAGAGACCCATGTCAACTCAGACTCTATATTATATTTATTATATTAGGAACTATATATTATTTATTAGCTATTAAATAATATCATGTGTTATTGTATAATGGGGCCCAGTACTATATATAAATATACAATTTATTATATATGATGTATTTATATCATCTATATTATAAAATTTCATGCAGACTAACAATAATCAATATCTAAATAGTTTATGTATTTTAAGCTGGGTGAAGACAAAACGCTGATATTTAGGACTGTTTCTTACTGAAACTTCTGTAAGCTGCTGGTGTCAGGCCTCTCTAACCACCAAGTGAAAATTGTTAACTAGATACTAGTAAATATCAGGTTTCCAAACCTTCTTCCCAGGTGTGAGGATACTAACCTGGAAACCTCTCTAAGGGCTAAGGAATTTATGACTAATTTGCTGCAAGTGTTCTTTCAGAAATCAACGTGCTGGATCTGCTGTTTTGTGAGCTCAGTAAGGTGCTTCAAAAGATATTTTAACACAGGTCTGTCCACTCAGAAGCTGTAACTCATTTTTCCTCACCACTGGTGAAAAATAACGTCACCAGGATTTGGAAGAATTACCTGTCGAGCTGTGTTTCGAGGAGAGGAACAAAAATCAATACTACAAGAGGAAGAGAAGACAAGAGCATGTGAAGACCATATCAAGGAAATGTTTCACAGTGGGTGTTATCTGGATGACAAACCTATGTCAAAGGTGATGTAAAAGGTGCAAAGACAGAATACAATCATATCTTTTTTCAATTTTTATTAATATGCAAATATTAAATGTACTACAATAAACACTTTAGTACAAATGTATTAGATACCACAAAGTAAGTCTTCATCAAGAAGTCATGAGACTTATTGGTTGAGAGACTGTCTACGCACAGACCTAAATCCAAGAGAACATATGCATGTATACATCCCCTGGGCAAACAGGAGGCTAATTGGTCAAAACAGGGCAAAGATACACCTATTTCCAGCTCTTAGAAAGTATTTTGTTTCCTTCCTGACAGTAATTTTGTAGTATTGTGTAATTCTTTGCTTGAACTTGTCTCATCACTGCAATATTGTCACTTTACTCACATACAGTAGTAGCTTTGGCTCTGTGCATGTGTCAAAAAAAATTCTTTTGATGTTTGTGTCTGAAAGAAACATTATTCTCCAAAAGAATCAGAAATCCTCTTTACTGTAGAATACAAAAATTATTTCCCCAGCATCTCTGCCACAAGAAAGATAGTGGTTTTGCAGACATATCTAAGTTGCTACTTCATCTCCTCAAGTCTTCATAATAGGTAAACTTTCATATTTATTAAGATCAATAATATTGATACAAAATGCTTTATTGTTTGATATATATGCACATTTCACAAGAAATTGACTGGAAAATTAAGTAATCAAACTCTAATGTTGGAAAATACTCCTTTTCTTATTTTGTCTGAGTCAACACTGGGAGGTTCAATTAAAAAACAGGGGGTTTTATTTTTTTTTAATTTCTTATTCTTATTTTCTAATTATTCTTATTATTTTTACCATCCAAATTAAAAAAAAAAAAGGAAAGAAGAGATAGCTGGACATTTCTAGGTAAAATGATCTTAATTTCACAAGAATTTTTTCTTTTATTTTCCTGGTGTAAATGCCTCTGTTTCATTGATTTTTACTGTCCAGATGAAAAATTGCCCCATACTGTGGCTAATATCAAAGTTTGCGTTTTTTCACACAGTGAGAAATGACCTTCAATAGTGTAGGCAGAGAACGGCAGACCCACCCACACATCCAGTCACACATCCACTTGCTCAGCTATAAAACATGACCTAGCTTCAGTCTGGTTCCAGCACCGCACCAGGGAACCCAGGTTTTCTTCTGGCAGAGGACTGACTGGCTCTGTGTAGCGCTTCTATAAAGGAATTATTTTTGCAGTATGGGATTTTATGGGATTAATGCCAGAATGCTAACATGCAGCAGACTATGTAAAAAAATACAAAAACAAGCCAAGAAAAAGAGAGTTCAAGATGACACTGAAAAAAATACAAATATGGAAATTAATTATCATTCTGAAGTCAACAGATTTATCGTTAGTGCCATTACAAAAAGTATGTTTTAGTTGGACAACTATTTGAATGACTGATACAATTGGTCTGTTAGAAATTCATAAAAACATTATTATTTGTATCTATTAATTGAAATGACAAGTGGTAATGGTTTCAAAATTATCACTACAGAAGAAATGTATTTTTAGTGTGTACTATAAACCACAAATTTCATATGTCAGTGATCCTCTTTTGATTAAGTATTATCAGTGTGCTCATGCTTGATGGGAGTAAGAACTACATTTATCAATCACACACAGACATGCATTCAAAGGTGGTGCTTCTCCAAATTGTTGTGCAGTCATTATAGTATAGCCTCTCCCTCTGTGAATCAGATGAGAAATGGGGAGGCCATAAATAAAGATCATGTCTCAGTCAGCCCACATATCCTTCTGGGAACATCTTTCTAAATCTGGGCTGTACTGAGCTAAACACGATTTTGGTGGTGTGGAATATCACCTTTAGTTAGATTTCTATAAACACTTATCAGCAGCAGCACCTGCACAACCTCTTCAGATGCTGTGAGTTGTAAAAATATTTAGATTGAAAAGAGTTTTTCTTAGAGAACAAAATGGCTTGAAGAGTGTAGTGCTGAAATTATTCCGTCATTCTGTTTTGTTTGTTATTTAAGTCTTTAATTCTCCATGTGGAGACACCAGAAATACATACAGGCCATAGTGGCAATGTGACACTGTACCTTAAACCACAAAATGCCTCTGAAGACATTGTACTAGAAAACAAGGTGTTTTTGATTACTGCAGTCCAGAAAGATATTCCTGAAACTCCTAGTCTCTGGAAAGTACACAGGGAAAGAGAGGGAGATTGTTATAGATTCACGTTTCCTGATTTAAACAATGTGGGCTGAAAGTTAACCAAATCCAAGTATACTGAGACATGCTCATTTACTGATCATGCTAATTTAGAAATATAAAATAAAATGGGGGGAATTATACTAAAGGTTGAAAGTATGCTGATTCAGTAAGAAGACAGCTGCTACCTAATACACATTCTTGTTCTTCCATGTGGTTTTGTCTCTCTGAGGTGTGGATAAGGTTTTGACTGCTTGATTTTACCATAGCTCAGTTTTCCAAAAAGGACAAAAATACAGGAATATTCTGCCAACGTTAGCTAAATTATCATTCTTCGGGTATGAGAGGCAAACACAGAATACCATAAGGAGTATTGTTTGTACCAGAAAAAGAACTGCCAGAAATCTCTGATATAAATCCAATTCATTTGGCCATCTAAAGACAGCAGAAAACTTTAGGGTGCTTTTAAAGATTGATTGCACAGCTGGAGTGATATCCTTGCTCTCTAGTCTAACCACACTTTGTATGAACAAACAGCAGTTATTTTATAGCAATTACTATGAATTAAATACTTAAGAATGTGAAGTCAGAACAGCAACTAAAATGTTAGTTTCCTCTAACAAAATGAATGTGGTATAAATACTGAAATGAAAACATCCAGAACCTAGATAAATTTAGTGAACCTTTGTGGGTTTTTTTAATATTTTACTTTAATTAAAGTTATAGTTCTGCATAGATTGAAAGAACATAAGCAGACCACAGAAATTGTGCAGCAAGCCTAGGTTTGTGCATTAGAGTGGTAAAAAGTAATTTAAAGTAGGGAATAAACATTGATGAGATTCAGAAAACAGCAAAGGAAGTACATGGTAGAGGAACTGCAAAAAGCACCACAGTATTAGAATATTTTGCAGACACTGGAAAAAAAGCAGAATTTATATAATCTTGCATTTTATCAGAAAGGAGACATGAATACAAATACAAAACTTCACCAAGAAGATAATTCCTAAGAGAAATATTTATGTGACATACTGAATGATGCTGACAACTTGATTTCTCAATATCTGTGCATATATAATATATAATTCTTTGACCTACCTGTAGTGTGAGACTGTGCTATGATCAGAATTTCTATACAAGTGGCAATGAAATATTCACTAAAGCAGTTGATGCTGCTGAGATACAATCCAAGGTTAAGAAACATGTAACCCTGAGACTGAAAAAAGCAGAGCTAACACAGAAAAGTACTTTTGTCACCTTCTGAAATAGATTTTAAAATCTATATCTAAGGTTGTTGCTTGCAATTGTAGTTGAATAAATTATTGCATTATTCCGTTGTTTTCAAATGGAGAAAAATATAAGAGTAGCCTAGTCTTCTATATTTTAACTAGGGATGAAGGGGGGAAAATTAATTTACATCCACCACTGTCGTGTCCAAGTACATTACAAAACACCATACTTGCATTCTGAAAATGATGGTTGAAGATCTTAAAAAGGAGATGGTTATGATCTCTCAAAATGCAGCATATACACCTTCAATGAAATAATCTCCCCCACATTATTGATCATATTTTCTTCTAGTAGTGCATATAAAATCACAGTGCAGCATTTCTTTATGCCTCTTTGACTTAATTATTTCATACCAAAACTTCATGAAGTTGAGATTTTGCCCCCACTGATACATCTGAGATTTAGGCATCTAGCTAAAACCAGATTACCATAGATTTACTTTATAATCAATGGAAACAGGTCTCTTTATTAGGGAATTCATCTTATTGTCAGCAAAAAGGAAGAATCCGTTTCCTAAAAATAGCTGTCTTAAGCTTTTTGAGATCCAAATACCTGCATGTGCTTGTCAGAAGAGATTCAGGATAGGTGGGACACCCGTGGCCCTGTGATATGTGCCCTGGTAATCTGAAGTGCCCAAATTGTCAGTAGACACCTGTATTCTGACAGGTCAATCTTCCCCTGAGCAGCCAATGTAGTGGGCACTCCCTGGAGGGCTCTACCTGTACAGAGAGTTTAGCATGATGACTTAAATGCACATTTATAGCTATATAGATACTTAAATTGTGTTCCACCTTTTATGCTAACATTTTTCCTACTAATAATCAGTGCAATTCTTCACACACACAAAGGCACTGAACCTCTCTGCTTTCTGTGGTTGACCTCAAGATCATCTATATGAAGAGAATGTATGCAAAACTTATTACCTCAGGTGACTTTCCAAAATGAGGTGTACCACAGCAGAGAGTGACTTGAGGGGGAGAGGGGCTAAAAATCTGTCTGCAGGACCTAATTTTAGTTTTAGGAAAAAAGGTAAAAGAAAGATACAATAGATGCTATGGGAAAATTATTGTCTTTTTTTGCTGCTTTGGTCTCCAAGGCTGCCATACTGCCCGATATTGCCCAGCTAAGGGCAGTATTACTTTATTTGCACAATTTGAGTTTATATAGCAAGAGGAGAGGGTGTGATTTAGATCAGCTGTCTTTGTAAAGTGTTCTGATTTGCCATCTGGAGTAGTGAAGTCCATGCTTTGACCCTAAACAGCCAAGAGGAACAAATCTCTCTGCTAAACCACATCAGTCCCATTTCATGGCAAATACAGACAAAAGGCTTTAGCTGCTCCTTTCTTTTGCCTTTTTTGTCCGCTTCTCTGTATGTTTATGTAGCCTGACAGGAACATATCCTCACATCCTCATTTGGCTGCTTTGGAGAACAGATTAGAATTTGCCTCTTCGCAAAGTCTACCAAACAATGGAATACATATAAAGTAAATTTCTCATTGTTGTTCTTATGGAAGTGGTTTCCTTTTGTATAACTAATTATCCCTGGAACTGGGAATCAAATCCAAGATGCCTACATCTGACATGGACATTCTGTTATGTCAAAGTTTTCTGTTTGTCTTTCTGGCCCAATGAATGCTGCTTCATTTGAGGTACAAAACGGGAGAAAGCCATAGACATGTTCAGCCTCATTCCTTTGAAAGCACAAAACTGGAATTCAGGTGGATTTGCTTACATTGTAGCTAGAGATGAAAAATTAACTGGGGTCTCCACAGGATGTTTTGCTTTATGCCTTATCAAACTACAATTTTTGTGACTTGCTAGCAGGCAGCAGGTTGATATGATGGTGATATGATTGGTGTATATGCAGCTCCAGAGTCAGACATTTACTTATTAGAAAAGTTAACTGGTAGAAAATTGGGTGCTTTAGAAAAGGTAGCAAATATTTAACAAGGCCCAAAATGTGGAAGCTAATTTAATGGTGGGTAGACACCTGCATATCACTATGGATCCAAAATTACGACTGTATTTTGTGATAGATGTCAAATGGCTTTTTTGTTGTAAAGCATTCATGTGAGAGATGAGTACAAGGTACTTATTTATAAAGTCAGCAATGGATATAAGTATTGGGTTTGTTATAGATTTTCATCATGTAGTTTGCATAAAATTATTTAGGATGATAACATTTCATTACAGGAATGGTTATGCTAAGCTAGTTCTGTGATAGAATTTGCATTCTTTTAAGTGTCTGCATGATAACAGCAACAGTAATGAAAATACTGGGGTTTGGGGTTTTTTTGTAAATAGGCTGGAACCAGCTGTCAGTTTTGGTAATATAGATGATCAGTGCTTTATAGAGCCAGGGGTAGATAATTTCTAGGCAGATTGTTTCTTAGTTATTCTTAGAAGAAGCATATGTGCTGCATATCAATGCCAGGAAGTCACTTTCAGCAAATGTGCTGGTAGCAAAAAGATACTGCTATTAATTGGCGCTTATAAATTTAAACTACTCATGTATTTTAGGCAGTAATATTGCAAACACACGTCAGTTTAAGTAAGAATATGAATCTAGTCCAAAGTGTTGTGGATTTAAGTGTTAAAACAGGATTTCTGCAAAATTACCAGTAAATTTTTTGGCATCAGCAAAAATTATACAAAGTTACCTCTACGAACAGTCATTATCAGTGAGAATTTCAGTAAAGTCTTTCATGGACTGCTTTTGAGTCTTTTGGAATTCAGAAGAACTGAATTGCTTGAATTTAATTAAATGGTACAGTTTAATTGACCCAGCTCTAAATTTTCAAACTGGATTATGATTTTTCTTGTGGAGTCATAAGAGGGAAAAAGTATGTAATAAATAAATAAATATTATATATAAATAAAGAAAGAAAGAAAGAAAGAAACCCAAAGTAGGTGTTGCAAACTAGCTAAGAGAAAATGTAACCATGAGGTGGGTATTCTGAGAGTTTGCCATTTCCCCCCTCCTTGTTATTTCTACAGACTAAAAGGCAACTCGGCCAACAAGGCTGAGTGAACACCAGAGCTGCTTTCCTCAAGCTGTCAATGATATACTACAACAATCCTTGTGTCTGAAATGTGATCCAGCTTCTTCTTATATTCTTAGTAGTAGCAATACTCATAAGGAGTATATCTGTATTTTCTCTAGGCATTTGGAGAATTCTTCTTAGCAAAACAAACAGAAGAAACTTGCAGGTTGCACACCAGGCTATTAAAATATACTGAATTGAAGAAAGGAATATTTTTTAAATGAACAATTTTTTTTTAAATAAACACATGTTACTATGTATATATGCAAAATAATTGGAATGGCAAGATATGTTCTCTGAAAACTGTTTTTTGTTACAATAAAAAAGTATAAGAAAAACCAGATGTAATTTTTTAATCTTGGAGAAACTCGAAGACTATAGGGTTTTTCTGTATTTTAATTTGATATATGGAAAGCCATGGTTCTGACTTTGTCCCATTGGCATTTACTAAACAGAAAAAGAAAAAAAAAATTAAAAAATAATAAAAGTCTCAACACAAGCTTTGGAAAGCTTATTCTCATAAAAGGGTATTTTGATTTGTCCGTTAAAAAAAAAAAAAGGAACATGAGAAGCACTCTCTACAATTTGTTCTTAGCCAAAAATTGTCCTTTTGAACAGTGTAAAACTCAGTGGAGGAAAAGAAGATTGCACAGTATAAATTGTGGTTTTGATTTTAATCAAGGTTTTTTAGGATAAAAAGTTCTAAGACTACTACAATGACATATAGAAATCCTAGTGTATTAGATGGTCTTCTGTAGATTGTGAAGGAGATGAAAAATGGGAAGTTAATTTCAACCTGGCTAGCACAGCAAAATAATATTACACATATGGCCTAAAATTGAACTGTTCTTTATTCTGTGAAATATTTGCAACATCCTGCTGTGGAAATGGTCTTATTTACTGCTGCTGCTGGTTGTTATTATTTTATTATGCTTTATTTTGCCAATCTTTAGAATAGTGGTTAACTGTATGCAGTGCACAGTTTGCATGAATTATGTTAAATACAGCTTAAGCTATATATAGAACAGAGAGAAAAGAATCAGTTTGGTTTCAAAGACTTCAATCTTTGAAATATTTTAGCATTTCAAGGATCTTTTATTCACTTCATACCTAATATACTTCGTGATCTGGTCATCTTTGTTCTGCAAACAGTTAGATCTGAACACTACTAATTATGAATTTAGATAAAATAGATGATAGGTAGCATGATAACAGTAAGCTCTCTGTCTAGGAGTCATGTTTTGCTTACTTCTTTTTTTTGTCACAGTAGATATCTACGTTATTCTATTGTGCTGGTTTAAGGGTAAACCAGCAGGAGAAATGGACCCACCACGAGAGAGATTATAAGTCAGAGTTACAATTTAATGAAAGGTATTACAATAAATACACTGACACAAAGAGAAAACTGCTTTCAACTCACCAAAACCCAGCAGTATAACCCAGTGTCCCGGGGCACAAGCCCAAAGGGGTTTGTTAGCCCTTGTGCTGAGACCCACGTGGTTCCCCCAAGTATAAAGTAAAAGGAAGTGGAGAACCTGTTGGTGCAGATGATGGCTGCAGTCTGGTCAGGAGTGATGGTCGCAGTCTGGTTGAGAATGGTGGTTTCCTCCTGTTGAGGTCCTGCTGCTCCTCTGGATCTGACGAGAGTAGCCCCCCAGGTCTTCTTACCCCCCGCTTATGTACCTTCAGGGAGCACCCAGTCCCTCCCCCAGGGCGGGGACTCACACAATGGGTGATTAACTCTGAGTCATGGGGTATTGTTGAACCATTGATGGCCCATTAGCAGCCAGGCCCCCTCAGGCTGGGTGTGAAGGTGCTAACGACTCCCTGGGCAGCTGCTGCAAATGGTCCATTGTTCTTGGGAAATGAATAGAGGAGGTAGAATACATAGCTTTGATCACCCCCACACAGTGATAACTGGTCCCACCTGCTGAACTAGGACATGTATTTTGGTCAGAACATCTGATTCCTATTGTAATGTGACAAACAATAGTAATATACAGATCAGTAGCTAGAGTTCAAATTTTCAAAAACTAGCTAACAGGAAATGCTTACATCTGCTTGGAACGCATTGGATCAAACCTTTAGAAAAGAAACCTGATCTACCTTGACCCACTGTAAGAAATAGTATAAGTAATCAACTATGAAGTAGCTATATTTTCTTAAAACTAAATGGAGATTATAAAAACCAGTGCAAGAATTCTTTTGTTTTAAAGAAAATCCATTGACTGCTTACTTGAGGTGTTTCCATTTATCTTGCAGATCAAATACAGAAAGTAAGGAAAGCACACTTGAATTCTTCAGTGAGCACTGAGAATGCTCATTTGGTGCTGTTCAATTTCTTCTGCCATAATCATCTAATTAGTACTAAAATGTCTTCTAAATAGAAACTTTTACACTACCTAAACACTGCCAGTAGTTCTTAAGAACATGAAAAACTCCTTAAACACATAAAGTAGTTGGAAATTGACTAAATAATAGATTTTAGCCCATTGACATCTATGACCTATTTTCCCCTCTCTCCTTTCTTATGAATAAAATAATATTGTTTTAGGCATAGGATTCTTCCTTTTATGCATCTTAATTACTCTATTTCTTACATTTTAATGGATAAATGATACTAAAATAATATCTACCTCATTCTCTTTCAAAACTACTGGAATTCACTTATTTTCCATTTTATTACTGAGAAGTTCCTGAAGAGACTCTAAAACACTCTAAACCTCCTATGCCTCAGTTTAAGCCCAGTTTGCCCTGTTCGCCACGGACTTGGAAAGTTTGTTGTTTTTGTTTTCCTGCAGCAGACAGCACAATACAGGTGCCAAGAATCGTGACACACATTCTCTCTACATTTTCTTCTCTAGACTAACCAACTGCACTTCTTTCTAACCCTTTTCACGGAGAATATTTTTAGTCCTGTGAAAACTGTCATTCTTTTCCTCCAAACCAAGCAGCTGAAAAACCCCAAAACCATAAGACGCTTCCCTCTGGTGGAAGATACAAAAGTCAGAGATCACAGATTGAGGTAAGAACAATATATTGGAAATGGCAATGACACAAGAAAACAAACAGTAACAGCAACAATACTAATAACCAAAATGTACAAAGAGAGGGTGATTTACATGCAAAAATTCTCAGTGAGCCCAGGGCAATGAAAAACAATGGTGGACAGACCCTCCACTCACCATGTTTTCCCCATGACCTGAAGCCAAGCCCCTTCTTTCCAGCAGCGAGAGTCCCTTACTTCCACCCCTGGTGCTGACGTGAGGTGGTATAGGTTACAACCCTAGACACACCTACATGGTTCGAGGCTGCGCTCCCTCACAGCTGCTGTGAGAAAATGAACTCTGTCCTGGCTGAAACTAGGACAATACTTCAGTGAGTTATTTTCAATATCCAATACACAGGCGAGAAGCAGATGATTTCACATTTTAGAGGCTATACTCCCATTTCTACATGTATTCATGTTGTTCACCATTTCACAGTAGCATGACATTGCTGCCTTGTGGTCCCCAGATATTTTTTTTTCCAAATGTTGTTTATGCATTTGAGTATTCCTGCCCAACTAGTACTTCCTGTGGGTCTACTTAGAATTTTATTCTTTTTTTCATTACGTTCCTCAAAAGTGAAAAGCTTATTTTGAATGTAGTTTCCATTCTCCAACATACTGGCTGTCTCTCTCAGTATGGTAATGAGTAAAATTAATGCTCTATCATCCAATTCTTTAATGAAAATATTTAATAAAACTATAGAATTGACTCCCAAAAAATTGTTCCCATTCATCCTTCTATCTTAACAGTGAACTAATAATAATTGGAGTCCTTGGACAGTTTTATATTCTGTTATCAGTTAGACTGACATTATGAGAATTTCATGAGAAAAAATGTTTTTCGGTCCGCAAAATCTGCCATTCTGCTGTGGAAGGAAATTAGATTAACTAGACATGATTTGTTGTTGTTGATGCCTTGCAGGTGCTAATGAAGAGACGGTATGATGACTTTTCCAACTGTATAGAAGGAACTGTAGTTAACTCAGATAGCTTGTAATACTTGGCTCCTCCTTTTTACCTTCTTTAAATGGAAAGTTTTCCTTTCTCTGGTCTTTTGAAATGAGATTTCTTTTCCACACTATCCTTGATGTGACTTTCAATGGCTCTAAAATATAATTGGTCAGTCTTTAATAATGGTGGTGTTTGTCAGAATCATCTGACCTGAAATTACCTAGTCAGCCCCTGGACACATATAGTCATATATATATCTAGATACCTACTTTGAGATGTCTTGGTGTATGATTCAAAAGAAATGTAGGCATCTGATGACATTGTAGACACTGTGGGCATTATTCTTAGCCTCCCAGTTCCTTTCTAGTAGCATATCTATCTCCTGAAGGACCTAAATCACTTCACTTAGTGTCAAATTTATAACTAATTTACAGTAAGGGGAAATGGTATTAATATGTTTATATATATTATTTATGTATTTCTCTATTTAGGCCACAGAATTGTGCCTGTGTTTCTGCAGCAGTTCAGAAAATTATTCAGTCACTAGATGTCGATGCAAGGGTGACCAGAACAGCTCTTCAGAGTGCCCTATGTTGACTAGATCACAAATTACTATTTGGGGAGATACATTCCTTCACTGGCAGTACACAGAGCTGGATGTCTAGACATAGACATTTGTGACAATTTATATGGTAAATGGCATCTTACCTCACTTCCAAATGATAGTCCAGGAAGGCACATGTAACCTTTAGCTCCTGTATCATACCTGCAGTTCATATGGTGCCAGATGCCTGTGTTTAGGGGATTAATCAGGGCCCTAAATTTCAGTCTTAATATAGAACTTAATCCTGTTCTTGGAGCTGAATTGCTGTGTTTACCCTCATCTTTTATGATACATAAGGTAAGTTAGCTCTGACTGAAGTGACTGGTCCTTTTGTTATTATAAAGTACAGGTGCCACTTAGAGCTCTGTTTCAGTCCTTTAGCTGTGACTCATTTTTGTTATTCATAAAGTAGAGAAAAATTCTTAGGGGTTCGATCAGTTTTAAAGGAACAACTCTTAATAAGTGATATGAATATACCCAGATATGAGTTATTATATAAGTCCCAGTTTTTATTATTGCTAACCAAAGAAACTTTGGGAGTTGACATGAATTCTAAAATGAAAGCATCTATTGTTACCAATGGATAAAATGTCTGCAATTTCCCTTGTTGAAATTCAGGTCCCTTCTAAATGAGACAAGAAAAAGACACTTTCTGAAAAGATTGATTGAAAGGTGGTAATGGAAAATCTTTAATCATTATGAATCCAATTACAGTCCATTATAACAGACCAATCATCAGAACAAAGCTACAGTGAAATGCATGTATGAATGTTAACTGAAACACTTGCAAGCAGGAAGCTGTCAGCTTCTCTAGCTTCTCATGGAGCTACCTGCTTCATTAAACTTACTGCTTTTGTTTTCAGGTCTGATTGGGACAGACTCTGCAATTTTTTAAATACCAGGTAAATGATGGCCTACAGCACAGTTCTGTGCACTGAAGACCCAGGTCCTTTTTGTGCAGGTTCTGTTCAAGAAGATCATGAGTATGGTCCCAAAAGGTGCCCTCCAACCTAAGCAATTCTGTGAATCATAGGATGGTTTTGTTCATACTGGGGAAAAAAAAAAAGAAAAAAAAGGATGGTGGTACAGATAATAACAGCCATTTAATACACTGATTTAATTCTGTGGCTTCTAAATAGTTACCTATGCCTATTATTCTGTAGCCTAAAGTGATCATGAAAAAATATTTCTCATGTTTCTGGAGAGAGTGAGTCATAAGTGATGGAAGAAAATGTTACCTCTTCTTCTGACCATTTTTCCTTACTTTTCTACCCAAAATTCTTTGTTTCTGCACTTTTTTTTTTTAATTTATTTTTAAGAAAAGTAGTTATAGTATCCTGTGTGCTTGCTCTGCAGCACAGGTTCAAGCTCTGCAGAGGTACATTTTTCAGAGCTGCACAGGCAGTATTCGTGTTTAAGAGACAGAGATGGCTTTAGACACACATCTCAATCTGGTTTAGGAGGTCTCTGTGCTCAATCTCTTGACACATTTAGGTCTCTGGGTCAATGTCAATGTATTGTCTGTGAGCACAGCTTATTTTCTGCTGGATGGTATGTCATGTATGTGCATATGTTTGAAAATGTTGCAAGATTTTGTAGAGGCTGCTCAAAACAAAAAGTGATACATAAGAACATAGTTGGCATGCCTTTATCTTAGGATGCTGAAATGGTGGAGTCCTTTCAGTGTGGTTGTGCTCTCATTTTCTGTGCTGGATGCAGTGCTTGCTGCAGAAAAAATATCATTCTAAAGAAAGTCTATACATAATTTTTCAAACTGAAAAAGGATTTAGCAATTTCACCTGCTGTTGCTAGAAGTTGGGACAAAAGATACAGTAATTTGTGACTTGCTGGGCCAGATTAATGTTGTCTCCAGAATCAGGAAATTACAAGTAGCTCTCAGATGGCTTCCATTCCAAGTCTCCCAGATTCTGAGTGCAGTTTCAAATTCAATTAAAGAAGAGTTTTTCGAAAGTCATAGACCTGAAGTATCATGGTTCTGTGTTTCTTACCTTTCCCTGAAGCTTGGGCAGTTGAAATAGTTTTCAATTTGCTGCATCAGGGGAACACTGTGGCTGAGTAAATCTTCTCTAATCCAAGTGAAAGTGCTGAAAATAAAGCCTTGATTTTTAAAGTGGCAGTAACTCAGTTCTAAGTGCTTTAAAATTCAAACCAATTAGAGACAAACTACCAAACCTCCTAGACTCTCTTCTTCTTCCTTCTCTTCACCTCTTTCTTATTCATTGTCACTCCCAAACTAAATAATAGTTTAAACTGTCTGTCAAAATGTTTCTGTCAGTTTTTCTGTTAGTTTCTAAATCATGCCATTTTTCCCCAGAATTAATGCTTTGATTCATGCTATTTGAACTTCAGAATCTTTTGCCTGAATTAAAACAAAAAATTGCCAGCATCTGTTCCAAAGCTGGTCCTATCCACTACTTTCAATCAGAACTTTTATTCATGCCTGAGAGGTTAAAGCTACATTGTGAGCTTTTAAAAATACACCTTTATTGAGATTGTACTAAGTTCACTATTTTGGAATAAGGCATTACTGGAGTTACACTTGAGAGAGGAAGCTGATAGACAGCATTAATTATCTGAGGAACAAAATTAGCAGCAAATATTGAATGACATTATACGATGTTCAACAAAGAAAATGTATTTTACTGAATGCAACCTACATTGATATCGTCTCCTTTTTTGATTTCTAAACAGAACCTTCCTATGTATTTTGAATTTTTTTCCTAAGAAAAACATTATGTAAATATTTTTATAAGCCTTTTCAGCCTGAATTTCTATTATACAAGGCATGGCTCACAAGTCTGCATTTCAGGGGCTATCCTGCTTATAGGTTTTGGCTTTGGCTGAAAACCAGGAAAATCATAACTCTTTGAGAATTAGTTACAAATAAATAATAATATTAGAGATAAAAAATATGGAAAATGGGAAGATTCTATTAATAGACTTATTAATGGCTTTCAATGCATATGTGTCTTTGCCTGGTATCTTCTAATGCTATGTTGGCACTTTTTATTCACACATGTTTGTCCCTTAGGTTTAGGGAACAAAACACCTGTTGACTTGATCAACCTGGTCTAGTGAAAAGTGTCCCAGTCCATGGCAGGGTTGTTGGAACTGGTGATCTTTAAGTTCCCTTCCAACCCAGACCATTTTATGTGAAGATGTGGATCATGCCTTTGTAATGGCACTGGGGAGTTTTTTATTCCTTATAATGAGTGATATGTTAAGTGGAGCTGTGTCATACAAGGTTTGTGCTCACTGAATCCTTTCTAAGGCAGATCCACATCCACCACTTTGCATCCAAAGCCATTATAGCTTTCTGCTATTGAAAGTAGGAGAAATCTTGGCTGTGCTTAAATGTCTCATAGTTGCAGAGACTAGAGTAAGATTTGTGATGTGGAATGCAATTAAATTTGACAGTATTTGTTATCAACCTTTTACCAAAGTATACATACAAATGCCTGCACTGAAACTCTGCAGTTTCTGTTCTTTCTTCTTTCTGTGTGTTTATATTTTTATTAGGTGTTTTTCAAGATTACCCCTTCTTTCTTGCCTTTGCAACTAAAAACTTAAAAGAGTGTATTGTAAAAGAGGTTGAAAGAGAGCAAAACATAGTCCATAGGCCACTCTAAAAGCATTTCTTTTTATTGTTTAGCTAATGAAAACATTTATTTTGGGATAACCCCATCCATGAGTTTATCAGGCTGGGAGATGAAATTACTGGTTTCTGAGATAATAAGCTGGTATTTTATGGAGCTTGCACAATTTCATTTTAGTGTCTGTGTATCTACTGCTACATATATTGCTTGCATTTCCAGACTGAAGAGTCAATAAGGGTCCTCTCCCCATATGAAGAAATGCAGTTACAGAGTAGTAAAAAGCAGTTAACCTCAATAAAATGTGATATTATTCAGCAAGTGCAAATTCCTGCACTGAGGTTAGCATTACCCCAGCAGCACAGACTGGCGGTTGACTGGCCTGAAAGCAGCTTTGCCAAAATAAGAACCAACCAACCAACCAAGCAAATCAACTTTGGGGGACTCAGTCAGCAGCAAACTGAACATGAACCAGTGGTGTGTCTCCACTGAGCATAGCCAATAGGTTAGACAAGGTGATTTTTTCCCCTTCTTTCTGCCTGGCACTTGGAAGACTACATCTGGAGTCCGTATAACTTCTGCTCACAACAACAATGACATGGACACATTGGAGCATGACCAGGGGAGGCTTTCCAGATGGAAAGACACCAAAGCACATGGTGTATGAGGAGAAGCTAGGAGACCTATTCACACAGGAAAAGATTTCAGGGGATCTTAGATAAACTTGTTTAAAGTGACAGTGCAGAGAAGCAGAGGCTAAAATCTCTTCAAGGGCCACACAGTGAAAGGATGAGAGGCACCAGTCACAAGCTTCAATGTCGGAAATTCTTTGAATTTGTCATAAAGTGTCACATTTTTTATCATGAAAATGTTCAAATACAGGAATGGGTCACACAGAGAGCTGTGGGATCCCCATCCTTGGAGCCTTATGCTTACATCTCAGATACTTAGCATTACAGATGTCTCTAGATTATTTAGGCAACTGAACTGTCTCTCATATGTCTACTTTTATAATATAATAACCATAGTGCCTAGACAAGGACAATGTCACTTGGTGACCGTAACCCCACTGTGCTAGGCTCTTTATAAAAGCAGTCCCAAACAGGCTAAGGAGTGAGCATATTTCTGGTGAACAAACTGTGGCTATATTGACAAAGAAATTCTGGGAGAGGTTCTGAGTTAATTAATAGAGCTACTGTAAGATATTTACTGTGACTGTCTCAGGGGGCAGTATGAGAAACAGTATTTCTTGTTTTAAAAGTTTAAGATTGATTGTGTCATAATTATCAGTTTGGGAGTGAATTGGCAGGAACAGTTAGCAGAGGAGATAAGCTGAAATTAATACTTACTGTGAAGACAGGATATTGGTGTTCAATTCAACAAAGATAGGGCAGTCAACGGAGAAATAGAAAAGGAGGTGATGTATAACTGTTTCTTCTCTCCAAGGTCTCAAAGGCCTGGCACTTGCAGTGTTCTTCAAAGTCTAGTGTGAATTAGTTGAAAGAGAAAATGACATTTGCTTCCCTCAGCTTCCAGCTACATACTTCTAACACTCAAATATTCTTCTCATTCTCAACAACTGCAACCACTATCTTTCTTTAATGTAAGAAAGTCTTCAGGAAATAAGTTGAGAGAAGAATCTAGCCAAGACTATAAAGGTGCAGGTGAGGGAAAAAAAAAAGAAAAGACTAAGAGTTATTCAAGAAGCTGGATAATTGGATGGAAGTTTTGGCCAACTTAATATATAATTAGGAGTTAGGATATGTCTCACTGGATGGAAGATTTGTTTCCACCAAAGGCGTAGAGCTCCTCTTCATTAAGCAGGTGCCAAGAAGAATCAAAGTGGCTCTTTGGTTTTTTTGTTTGTTTTTTGTTAGGGTAATCAGAGAGCATCAGTTGTCCAAGTGTTTTCAATTTCAGCTTCCTTAGAAGTTTCAGTCTTTCTTCCTTGACAAGATTTAGCTACAGTGATATGCACATGCATTTATGTTAAAACATGGTAAGTGACTAAGACTTCTCTATCCATTCTGTAGAGTAAGAGTGAAGATAGGAGAAAATGACTAATTTGGCAATTCTGTTAGGTACTAATATAGAAATCTTCACCAACTTCTTAAATAAGAAGCTACATGTAAGATCCTTTGGCTGTGCATGAAGTAAATAACTGGAGTAAATGCAGTAAATAACTGGAACTCTCTGAAAGCATCTTAAAGTATTGTGTGAAAATGTATCTAGGGAGTGCTTGAAGCAATTTTTTTCATACACGTGGGCTATTTGAAAACATTTTCCCAGCTTTTCCGTATACCACCTACTTGTCAAAGCTTATTCCATTAAAATGGCTACATTAGCAAAAGTGCTATATGGCACCATTCCTCCAGACAGCACAAACTAAAAACTTGGTCAGTTTTTCTAACAGAAAGTGAAAGAGAGAGAAGTTATTATGAAAGATATTCTCAGCTCTATAGGGTATCTATCAATGATGTTACTATAATAATTCAAGGTTCTTCTACAATGTGAATAACATACTGTACTCTGCTGGAAATATTTTAAGAAACCTAGAATTATTCATATACAGATTATATTATTAACAAAATAAATACAAAAAAATCAGATCACCCAAACAAAGCAATAGAACACAGCTTTGTGAAGGGAAGTATTTCAGTGCATATGTACTGGTACTCAGTACAAAATTCAAGACAAGGTTGGATTGATGCTGTCTTTTCGTTCTGTTCCACAGCAAAATAAGTGGAGACTGCCTTGAAGAAGGAACTCTTCACAAGACTACAATCTTGGAAATTATTAGTTTGATTTATCAGGATAGGCAACAGACTGCAAGTAGAAAACATGCCGGTAGAAGCTGTGAAAATGGGAATATGAAAATTTAGATTAAATAACAGGCAGTGTGTTGAGATTTGTGTTCTGTTCAGCACCTATTCCTGTCTAAGGATTTGTGCTTTGTAATTCAGTCTTTGTGAACCAGGTAGCAGGTTCAGGAAAGCTGTGACAAAAAAATTGCATAAATTACTTGGAGCTCATACAGCATACAGTGACAATAATCTAAGCATGTCAAAAGTATGACCAAAAAAGCAAGTCTTACCCTCTTGGAAATTTACCTCTTATTTTGCACTTAATCCACTGCAAACATCATGAGCTGAGCTTGTGCTGGCAGTGCTTCAGATTTTTCCATTGGCCACCAACAAGGTGTCTCATTAAAAACAAACAGTAACAACTAATCATCATGGTCCTAAGTCAGAGGAACGTTTTACTGCAGAAATAGCTTTTCCTCTTCTACTTGACTAATCACTTTTGTATGTCCTGCAGTCCCACTAATGCTCTGGTCCCACAGCCAATGTGAAAGCTCCATTAAATTTTGCCTGCAGCCTTCTGTGACATATGAAAACTTACGTGAAACACTACCACTGTTGGCAAAACTTTTGTAATGTCCATAAAGTGCCTCATCAGTGATTTTTCTCATCACCTGGGCTGTTACCTCCACCTTACCCAACAATACTGCTGCCCAAATTACCTCACTGTTCATCCTATGAATACCCACAAAACTAATGTCCTTTTGTGCTTGCATCTTGCCCAGAAGGCTGAATACTTGCCAGGTGAGTGACATGGTCATTCTGCAGCAGAGAAGAGGAAGTATTAACATATATCCTTTAGTGACAGTGAGACTATGGAAAAGGTTATGTATACAATATTGGAAAGAAGCCTTATTGTCTTCTTTATTTCAATGTGGATATGTGGAATTGTCATCATTGTGTGAAAATTCTGGAATTTATTCCAATTGATTTTGTATAACCAGAATAGTGTCTCATTATATTGTGTAGTACTCCTCAAAAAACAGAATGTGAAGTAAAAGAGTGCTTCAGTCAGTGGTGTCCTATCTGATAAGGGTTCTCCAATGAGAGGCTTTGTACCAATGCTTTTCCCAGTGTCTGGCTTTTTTGTCTTTTATTTATTACTATTTTGTTATGACAGTAACAGAGATGTTTTTTCAAATTCATTATCATTGTTGTTTCTCAGCATTTCCCAAATGAAACCATGGTGAGACAGAGCACCATGCTTCCATTTCCTTGATAATTGTTTTCTCCAAGGAAACTGAGAGGTTTCAAATTTATGTTGATGATGAAGATACTATTTGTATACAGCTAGATGCTTAAATTTTTTCTCTCTCTCTTTTTTTCCTCCCCCCTTTTTATCTTTTTTTTTTCTTTTTTCAATTTTTCCAGCACAACAGCCTTTGTGTTTTCCAGGTCACTGAAAATGGAACAGAATGCTCTGAGCTATGTGCCTTACTGAGTGGAACTGTTTTGTTCACATGCACTGATGCTGCCTTTGTAAAGTGAAAAAAAAGCAATCAGGAGAATGCAGAAGTGAATGCTTTTTATTCTATCCTCTAAGTTTAACAAAACAAACACATTACAAACCTTCTCTGTATTTGAAATATTTCACAGATGTGATCAGGTGCATTTTGCTATGACATTTGATAATTTTTATTGCACTACAAGATTAATGCTTTTATGAAACTGTTCTATTTATGCAATGACCCTCTAATGCAGTAGTAGTATTCAAAGAAAGCATTTCTTTATGGATGTGTTTGCACAAAGAATATTTTTTCTTATATGATTTTAATATTTCTAATATTAAAGAAAAAAGTGTTTTATAAAACTATGTAACAGCATGAAAATAATCAGAATAATTGTAAAATATGTTTTATTTTAAAGGATCTGATCCTTTGCACAGAAATATAATGAATGCCAGCTGTTCCAATGTGAAACATGGAAGAAAAGCTGAGGTGAGGGCAATCTTTGCAACAAAGATATGCTTTTTGTAAATATTGAGAAGAAAGGAAGTCTTTTGCTGTAAGAAACATGGAGATAGGTAGCTCACCCTTTCTTGGGTGTAACTTATTAGTTTTTCCTATCTGCTATTTTATAAGTACCCTAAGACTGACAGATTCCAGAGCAGAAGCAGATGTGCAAAAGCAAAGCTTCAAATATTTCGATACAGTGCAGTTCTAGTAGTAGTAGATGGGAAGGAAACATGCTTTGAAACTATGCCTGGATAATCATGATCATAAAAATTCTGTCCTAAACATGTTTTGAGGGATAAAACAAGCTGGAAAAGAGCTTCCTTCTTATTCATGTCTATAAAACAGCAAATCATTAAAGACATTTAGCTTTCATCCCTGGCAGACTGTAATTTCAGTGAAGAGTTTTCCTTTTCCTGGGACATTACAATTTTTTACAGCTATGGTGAAAATGTTCAAATATACTTATGGATTTTTTTTCTCTTAATGTGATTATCTTTTCATAATTTCAATAGAGGAGTTGCTGTAGAATATCGACTCGGAATCATCCATATAACATCTGACAAAAATTCTTTCATGAATGTGAAAACAATATATATATATTTATACCTATAAATTTATGTACACACAGCTCTACATTCAGAGAAAAACAACCAGATTATTCTATACCTGGGACAATTAGTTTGTTCAAAGTGAATGTTGATGTTGAATGCCTTTATTTGTCAGTGCATATCTTGAAGCATCTGATGGGGACAATATTCATAAGGCAAATGTAGGTCAATTTCTCTAAATTTTAATTTTTAATAATACTCTCAAACTAAACTGCATAAACTTGATTTTTTTTTTTCTTTTTCAAATGTAGGTTAATGGTTCATACCATCCTGGATGTGTTACTTGTTTTCTCTCCTGTTCTGTCCACCAGTGTGCTGCTGGAAACAGATAAACAGATAAGCTGACTCCACTACAGGAAAACTGATATATGCCAACTTTTACTAGAATTGATGAAAACAACCAGCTATATATCCTGTGTCACTGAAGGAAGCATGGGCTCAGATTTTCAATGGAAAAAAGCCTTTTAGTCAATCCAGACAAGTACGTTTGCATGGGTCGGTTTTTGGGAGGGGACTGGTCACTCGTTGAAATGCTTCAGTGGAGCAATACTTGAGTGTTAACACTTTGCAGTATTGAGATTTCTGTACTGTTCACCACCTCTCTGCTTCCCTTGACTTTGGAGCATGCTTTTCCTTACAATTCAGGGGCAGACTGCCACCTTTTGAAACACTGACATCATTGCCTCTAGAATATGGGTTTTTTTGGTGAAGATTTTAAGTGAGTATAAATCAGAGCTTGAGCTTTTAAGTAGGATAAATAAGACCAGACCTCAGACTCAGGTAGTGCCTCTGATGGGTTCCAGAAATACACACTGACATGTAAATATAAGCATGTGAGCAGTATGTCAATGGAACTTTATCAAGTTGGAACTCTAAAATGTAGTAAAACTAGTAAGTAATCAAATGTTACTAATTATCCCAGAATATTTTCTACAGACCATATCCTTTATCACCTGCTGGGAATCTTTGCCATTTAATCCAAGTTTTAGGACAAACTGCCTAACCTCGGTTTTTAATTCTAGGCACGCTTCAGTTTCTAAAGTTCTCCCCAGGCACTCCAATGCAGAATCTCTTTGATTCGCTGCAAAATGAAGTTTGACATATCTTATTATGAAGAAATACTTAATTTGAAAATGTACAGAGTAGCTCTAGAAAAACAACAGCAAGCTCAGAAAGCCTTGTCAACAGTGCAGCCTTTCTACAAATGCAAAAAATAAAAAGCGAAACAAAACTGAAATAATATTTCCCATTACCAATGAAATTTGCAAATAACTGTGGAGTAGAATCTGTGAAGGTACTCTGGCTATAAAACCATTAGCCAGAAAATGCTGAGAATTTATAAATTTTCTATGCTGTCCTGACAGCACTTACAGTGAATTCAGTGGTCTGATACATTGTTAGTAACACTCTCACCTCTCCTTATTGCTGTGAGAGAAACATAGGTGGAGTATTTATGAAGCAAGCCTTGTGGTACCAGTTCCTCTGAGTCAGTGTAGAAGCCATTTCACAAGTGACTGAATCCCAGGCTGTACAAAACCAGTCTGTCAAAACCTTATATCCATTTTGTCCTTTTCAACAGAATACTACCTTTTATGAGAAGTCAGTGCTTTAATGTCCATTTAAAAAAGGCTTGGGTTTAGTTCTGCAACTTCCCTCCCCCACCTCTTTTTTTTCCCATCCGTTGTTCTCTTTTTTTACTGACATCTACAATGACATCTTACGCTCAGACATGGCTTATATTGCCAACACATAAATCAGATTGTTGATTCATATTGTGAAGTGTTTCACATTTTTTGAGAATTCTCTGGGATGTTGTGGCCTTTTCTTTTCAAAAAAGGAAAACTCCCTGTTCAGCTCAATATGTTGATACTATTTCACTGAGTATGCTGGGGAGGGGGGCAGGGGTGGAAATGAAGAAAAGGACACTCTTTATCAAGATACGCTTTTAGTGGTTAAATTTATCAAACAAAACTGTCAACTATTTTGAGTGGAAAGGTCATTAATGGCAAATGCAGGGGGGCATGGGATGCTGGACACAAGTTAATCCTTCATGGATTTCTCATCATCTCCAGCACCACTGTGTACCACCACAGAGCTTACTCATGTTTGGGAGAGATGTCAGTGATAACCAGCTGGAGGGAGACATTGGCAGCCTCACCACCTCAGTCTGCTTTTGTGAGAAGTCCAGGAGTACTTAGGAGAGAAACACATGGATCCTGTCACACTGAAGGGGTCATTTCTGTCTTCAGCATTTTTCCATGTAAAAAAAAAAAATCTTCCTGTTCATTTTATGCCTAAAACAATCCTGTAGTTTGCAAATCTATCCACTTTGTTGTGAGCCATGACTGACACACTGAGATAAATCAATGCCTTTGACAGCCAGACAAGGAGGACTCGCTAGCTGTATGAGCATCACCCATCACACTGTATGACCAGGTGCAGCATTTCTGCAACAAAGAAGGTGTAAAGGGGAGTAAGCGCCAGAAATAGAAACATTTTCCAGAAGCATTTTCCCTTGTCATCCTTTTGTTTTCATTAGGAACACTTTTTGGTTTTTATGTAAGAAAGATAATCCCATTATAAGAATAGTCCCAAAATTTCTATTCCTCCCACAAAAGACTCTTTAAATCATTCCTAATACCATCCAAAATATTATCCTATGGGGGGACAGAGGTTTCTGTACTTCTGAATGAACATTATTTTAAATGCAAATTTTACTTGACTGCATGCTTGGTAAGGAGGCAATAGCTTCATTGCAATATTCCTTTCAATGGTTCTTAGTGTGGGGGTTGAGACGCATTTCACTGTGCGGGCCAAGGTGTCTCACAGTGTGGTTAGGGAGAGTACAAGTCAGGTCAACCAGTTCTGCTCCTTCTGCTCCTCTCAGACTCAGAGTATGTGCAAACATGAGTGCACTATGTCACCATCAGCCTGACTACAACCCATTGATTCTCCAGTGCTCCACTTAGATGGTAGTCCATTAATCAATTTACCTGCTAATTCAACAGAAACATCTTGCATGTTCTTCCAGCACAAACATCAAAATTTAGTATTATATGCAGCTGCCTTAATAGTCCATGACAATATAGCATTTTTTTTCTTTTTCCTCGCTCACTGTCATGAATGTAAATTAGGATGTGAGGGTGTGCAGATGGAGAGACCTGTCAGTTACCTCATAATCTAACTTCTTGAGAATAAAGTCATTCAGAAATACAGCTTCATCCAAGTAACAGTAGCTTTGGAAGAAAGATACTAAAAAACACTTTTACATCATGACATCTCCTTTCATAGGTGTGCTGAAGCAGGAGACCTAATTGCTTTTCTGTCTCTATGTAAACAGACAGAAAAGGTGTAAAATGTAACACCCTAGCAAAGGGACCAAAAGGTGATAGCAGAAGATAAAGAAATTTTGACACTGTTATTACAAGGAAATTAATTGAAATATTTGCTGAAACCTGCTGAATCTGGCTTTTGAATCACTGTAGCAATTTTTTTAAAATGGGTAGTTTTAGCCCAGCATTCAATTAATAGGATTCATATAATAGGTGTTGCCACATTCTCCATCTACAGTTGTATTAATAACAAAGTGCACGGAGGTGCTGTGACCTTCATCTGCAGCAGCACATTTGAGAACTCGAGTTCTCTGCTGCTTTTAAATACATTCTTTCTTTGGAAAATATCTGTAGGAACTGATAGAAGCAGTTCACCAAAATAAAGTGTTCTTGCATTTCTGACATGTCACAAACATCTACTTCCTTCTTAAATAAACAATTGAGTGAATATTCTCATAGAGCTTTACTGAAGCATGCAATACCACTTCACTAAGAGCCTTCCACCGCCCTCCAGATACACTTAAGAAAATAACTCTAAATGGAAGGATGATATATGCAGTAGCTAAAGGGAATGCAATCCCATTCAGAGAAGATAAAGAAATCATAAGCAACCACCTGCATTTCTGCAAGTTCCTTGGGCTCTTGCTATTGGAAATTCTAGCATAACATTTCACAGCATAGACTCGTGTCTGCTCCCAGAGCTTTCAGGTTGAACCAGAGGCTCTGGCCTTACTTAGCAATAAGTAGTGGTCAGGCAATTCTTCCTCAGGAACTGAAGAGAAATTTTAAGCATTAAAAAATTAAGCAGAGGAACTGTAGGAGACCTAAAGGATGGATCCTCAAGACTGTCTTGTGTGCATGTCAGAGTGCCCCATCAGGCCAGCTCCAGCTGTCTTCATAGTGAACTTGAGTTCAGCTAATGCTTGGGCCATGGGAAAATTTCTGTCCTGAGACCACCATGTTAGAAATAAGATTGGTAAGAGCTGGTCATTACTAAGGTTGTTTGATACCATCTTTCAGAAGAACATAGAAAGCACTTTGGCAGTCAGAAGCAAGAGAACATGATTAGCCTCGTACTGGGTCAACAGTGGTAATATGTATGGGAATACGCAGTGCCTTTGATCTAATTCTATTCTGGTTCTGCAACTCATTGATTTCAGATTTTCTTCCTTCTACACAGTTTAAATAAAATTCATTTACTTGCTTTCTTGTATTCCAGTTGTGTTGGTTTCCACCTTTAAGATAAACTCTTAAACATTATGGTTTTGTCTTTATTTTTCACCAATTCCTACGCTGGGCAAGTGGACTGTCCCCTAACTTGGCAGCAGCTGAGTACTGTCAGTGTTCCAGGAAACTCTCTCCCAATCCTCCCAGCTGAAGTGCTGCTGAGCATGACTCTACCGACTGTTTTTGTTCCATTAACATCTTGACTATTTGACCCTTGAGCTCCACAACAAAGCCTGAACTGAAACATCAAACAACATATTCTTAAAACACCAACATGTCAAATTCTTCATAAAGGACATATAGGTTAGTGGTAATTTTGTAAAAACCCTTTCCCTTTTCTATGAATAAGGCTTGGATTTTTCAAGTGTGTAAAATGCTGGAGTAAAGGCCCTTCCTAGGGTCTTTGTCTCCTGTGGAGTTACTACCTCCTCAATAAGAAAAAAAGGGTGCTCTTGTTTAAGGCTATGGGAGGCATATTGAGCTTCCTATCCCCTCTCTTAAATGTTCTGCCTTTTTTCCCTGAAAAATCCTGTTGAAAGAAGTCTTTTTCTTAGAGTGAAATTCAGAGAGAAGGACTAGAATAGCTTCCTGCAGGCAGTTGCCAGGTTGATATATCAAAGCAATATTGCTTTCTGAATTGAGTGGCACCAATCAGCAGGAACTGTCTGTCTGGGGATATAATAACTATGGTGCCAGTCGTCAGGAATCTAAATGAAAGTTTCAGCTGTACTTTTATATTTAAAGTCCCTGTTGGCTCAGGGAGGGGAATAGGAAGGGGGAAGAGCTTTGCTGGCAATGTCAAGGAAAGGATGGCATCTGAAGAAAAATTTAGTGAAGCACAGAGCACCTGGATTCTCCCTCAAGACCAGTAAGAGAATCAGATGACCAGAGTCACAGCGTGGAATAGATTTCACATCTGCACTCTCCCTAATTCCAAGCCCCATTAACTATCTTTCTTAAAAGAAGGTGAAGATTTGTATAAGCTTGTCACATTTGTCATGCTTACATCCTACCAAACTGCCTTTCTGGACTCCTGTCCAAATATAGATCCCCAAAAACTCTGCTCAGTTGCTGCCTGGCTCTGTCAATGCCTGAAATATGTAGACACCTGATTTTTTAATTAACAACGTTCCTTTATTCTTACCAAGATAGTGACATAAGCTCTCTCCGAGCTGGCAGAGTGTGTGCCCTTCCCTCCATCCTGCCCAGACATGGCTCCAAGGGCGTGGGAAAGCTGACAACACCCGGAGTGCTGGTTCAGGTGGGGAGACCACTCCTGTGACCTTGGGGACAGAGGCCATTTCCACCTTCCCAGGAAACTTCTCTGGTGTCCAGGCTGTCACTTATAGGCATGACAGTTTTGATCCTCCGGTTGAAACTGTTTCCTTCACATTACTCAGGTGTGACTAGTGTAAAGATCAGGACTTTCAGGTGATGTCAGAGAAGGAGGATCAGGGTCTGTTTTCTGCTTCCAGGGCTCTCTTTGAGTATTACAGTATTAAGGCTACTCAACAGAAAGAAATACTGTTTGAGCAGGGGCAAAACCCTAGTTACCCCATCCAGGAGTGTCCAGAGCACCATGAGGTGCCATAAGGTGCATGCCTGGAGTCCCAAGGTATTGCCACTCACAGTGCTATGACTGACATGGGAGCCCTTTCAGAGGTCTAGGACTTAATAAAATAACTGATGTAATCATCCTGATCATCCTCCTCTGAGGGAACCACAGGTCTTAGAATCAGTGCTATTTTAATCAAATTTTATTCTGTGAATCATATTTTAATTGGATTTGGGGTTTTTTAATACTCTGCACTGCAAACATGAGATAAACCGTTACATCCACGCAGTACCTCTGACTAGTAAGGTCACAGTGTTGATTCAGTTTTCTGCACACACAATGAAGATTCGCTAGATGCAGGAAAACTCTGACTGTAGCAGTAAAGATATCAAAAACAGGTAAAGTCTGTTTATTCTGGACCACACACGTGAGCCTTCACTCCCCCAAAACTTCAGCCTGATTTAAGAATTATTGAGAGGAGTCCTCAGCATCAGGTTCTGCCATGTTGCAGATCTGTGACAGCTACTTAACTTGCATCATTTTCTGGAAAGCCATTCTTTTGCTGTAGCAAGGAAAAATCTCACCATCTACTAAAAAGGGTAAAGTGACATTATATGTGACTTCACAACCCCTGAGAGGGAGTTTCTAGGAGAGTAAGACACACCAACCCCCACAAAAACACAACCAAACAAACATGGAGACCAGAGGAGGGACAGGCACCTGGCCAAAAGGATTCTTCCTTAAAGTTCATGAGCTGGAAGCACTTGTCATTCATCCTGCCATTGTAGTTATGCAATTAAATATTCTGCCTTTAATGATATTTGGGGGTTACCCACTTAAATAATATAAAATTTGTCTCTAATGAAGAAAACACCTTTTAAAATAAATTTAGTTAAGAATAATTTTAAATATGTATTCTAAAAATTCCCCTCACTAATTTACTTCTTCCAGTAATGAAAACAATAAATCATGATGTCTATGGAGTTGGATTAAATGCACATTTGAAAGAGTTTCTTTTCCTGGGAAAGAATCAAATAAAGATAGTACAGGTCTGATTTCTCAATTTATCTGAGCATGCTCTCTAAAAGATGATAAACACTGAAAAGGTGACAACCAGTTTAAAAGGATATGTAATATTGATTTTATAAATAGATTCAGGTTAACCAGATATGGCTCCAGAATTTCCTACCATCTGTCCCTTTGGGGAGTGTTCTGTAGTAGTACTGAGGATTCATGGCAGATTTCATGCTTAGGCTCTTCAGGCTGTTTTGTCCTCCTGGATGTTGTCAGTTGCATTTGCATTTCTTTTTATTCTCAGATTTTTCACCCCGGTGTCCAGTGAGGAACAGATTCTTGTGTACACATCCTGGAGCAGTGCTACAGGCAGATGATTTCTATCCCAGAGCATCACTGGCTGTCCTAGAATTCTGGATTTCTTCCTTAAAGGATTTTACCTAATGTCTGCTGTGCTGGCAGTAGAATGACCTTTTGTATTATTCATCTTTAGAACAGCTGTCAAAATAAGAAAGAATTACAAATGGTATCCAAAACTCTTTTTCATTAAATAATCAAAAGCAAATTCACTTTCTCAAAATGTTTGTGAAATATTTAACCTGGAAAAAAAGGCAAAGCCAATACTGAATGGTTCAAAATTTAAATTAAATGTATTCAGAACGGAAGCAATATGCCAATATCTAACAGTGGTGGTAATTAAGCTAATTATGGGGAAAGCATAATGACCTTCAGTCTCTAAATCAAACTCATGTCTCTCAGTATTGACAATTCTACTCCAAAACAGTTCCTTCGTATGGACTATGGGTTCAGATTATCTGATTTGCACCGTGTAAAAAATCAGAACACATCATAAAGAACATTTCTAGCCTAATGTTTTCACCCTGGTTTTATTTGGAAGTTATTTTCTTTAGCTTTATGAATGGAATGAACTGCAAGGACCTTAGTATAATTAAACTGTTCAGTGAAAATTAAAAGCAACTTGTTACAACCGATGAAAGGAAAATTTAATTTCTTGATTCTTGTTTATTTTTAGTGTATCATATTTACATTCTGACTGGTTATCTTTTCATCTGAGAGTTTATCAAGCTATTAAGAAGGATGAGCAGTTACAGAAGAACATCTACAAATCATCTAATAACTGTGAAGAGATTTGGGAGAAAATATCCCTGATGACTCTGCAATTGTTGATTATAATGATTTGAACACATTCCTCTGCAGAACCACACCTGGGCTGAGATGTGGGTATGGCACTAGGTGGATCATTGTCTTGATACTCCAAAACATATCTTTATGTTGCAGCACTGTAGTTCAATTTTTTTCAAGTTTTTTAATAGTGCAATTTAAATATCTCAAAATCATAACAGTAATTTTTGATTGTAAGCTATTGTACCCAGCTAGTAAATTTTCTTTATATATTTGCTCACCTAAATATTTTCCTTTTGCTCCTTTCTTTTTTTTTTTTTTTATTTGAAAGGCAGGGGCCACCCCCTAAAACATATAAAGACAAAATCAAAGAATGTAATGTTTGCAGTCAAGCTCCACATTTTTTTTATTTTTAAATGATGGTCCCACTTAACTGAACATTTGGCAGTGTCTTAGCTCACTTCAATAATTCCATATGTCAATTTGATTTGTCTTTTGATTGATTTTAACTCAATAACAAAACATAGCAAAATATCCATACATAAAACCTACATCACTGCAGTATCTGTTCATGAGAAACAGAACAGCCCTCTTGCAGTGTGAATGCCTTGCATCCCAGGTGTTGTTGTTATATAAATACACTGGTCTTTATTTAGACAGGTCCAGGTAAGCAGTTGGCTCCTTGAATTTTGATATATTTGTTAACAACCTTAATTTTGTTAGCTGTGTGGCAGAGGATTGTGAATTGCTTGGTGGGAACAAGGGTATTTTTCAGGAGCTTGTCCATTGTTTCTGTCTTTAACAGATAACTAGCTTTAGGTGAGCTGCATGTCAGAGATACAGAGATAAGCAGAAGGAACTGTGTAATTTAGCCAGCTCTTTGGTAGATAAACATAATTTTTTTGCAAATGATTCCACTGTTTAATAACAGGTAATGAAGTGTCACACCTCAACTGGCTTCTGCTCTCTGTTGACTGCTACAGAAACTGTCATCATTGACAGAGTGAGTAGTGATGCTGAGTTAAACTCGTCTGCTACTTTGCATTGCTCATGTAAGGAGACAGAATTGAAGTGGAAAGACTTGGCAAGAAACCAGGCTCTGAGTGTGAAAGAGCCCTGCTGTGGGGTAGTGCTTGGTAAGGAAGCAGAGACAATGAGTCCATAGGGGACAGCAGGTTTGGGCAGGGAGCACCTGCACTGAAAAACCTGTGGGAAGAGTCCAAGGCTTTAGAACTGAGTGTTTGGAGGTGGTAAAAGCACTGGAAAAAACAGATTAAACAAAACTCTTAACTTGATAGAAACTTTAAGTATCTTTATCTTAAGAGGAACATAAAATGACAAGATCTAACAAAGCTCTCTGCTTTGAGGTTGAAAGTTGCTAGGAGAAATGTAACCCTGCAACGAGTTAAAGCCGTAAGAGTTAGTTTCCTATCTCCTTGTCTGGGCTAATGTGACAGCTGCCATGAGACATCTATAGTTATTCTAAGAAATAGCAAGAGGACATAGGAAGATGTGGGAGTGTGGGTGAGTGACAATAACTGTTCATTTGTTTGCTTCCTCATCATATCAAGGCTTTATGCTGAACATCTTATACCACCTGTTTCTCTCCAGCTATTCCCGACAGGGAGACTGGGGGGAAGGTCTGTTGCAACTGTGATCCTCTCACCACTTTGTTTATGATGCTGCAGCCCACACTGCTCTGCCTTCAGTGAACAATACTGCAAATTAGCCAGATTTAAGATCCACTTCCAAAACCGTCCAAAGGTTTGACTTAGTGTTGAGTTTTGTGTAGTGCTCATATTTTACTTCTAGTATTGTCTGGATCACATGGAAGATGTCAACATTCCCCAGTTTCTCTGTTAGCTCAAACACTGGAGTCAAACACTCAGAATAAAAGTTGCATGAGGTGGACCACTTTCTGGGATGGCTGGGGTTTCTGATGTAAGGTCCCTCAATGCATCTGTAACAGAGGTTGAAAGGCTTGTGCTAAAGAAGATAGGATTTCTGTAAGAGAAGCTGGTCTTATGATTAAGACAATCTACCAATCATTCTGTACCTAAGCTTGACACAAAATTCCTACCTAAAGCTAGAGTAATAATTGCACTAAATACTCTACAAAGTATGAGGTCTTTGGTGCCTCAAATTAAGGGCTCATTTCAAGCTTAACCTGTCTGCCTTTCTTTAACAGAAAAAAAAAAAAAAAAATCAGATACTATCACCCCTCACAGCACAAAATACTGCAAAAATAAAATTTGCAATGTGTAACACCATAGAAAAATTTCCCGAGGACATCTATGATTCTCACACGCAGAAAGGTTTGAGTAGCATAAAATAAATATGTCCATAGGGTATGCACTGAAATATGAGGTAGAACAAAAATATTGAGGAGCCACTCAATCACTGAGTCCTGTCCACCCAGAGCACTGAATGAGACAGTCTTGCAGGGAAAACTGTGGGTGATCCTCAGTCAAACTGCCAGAATTCATACACAGGAAGGGGACAGCCCAAGGCTGTACAGATAGAAATGCAGAGAGATACACAGAAAGCTTAATTCTGGTATTTTGTAGCTTTTCAGTGCTTGCATCACAACCTTAATGTAACTTGGTGTCATGTTTAGAATACAAGCTTGACCAGAGGTGAAGGGTATTTTCTACCTCTCACATATTTTTATGTATTTTCAGAACAAACTACTTTCATTTTAATGTGCTACAATTGTCCTGAGCTCCTGTTGAAGTTATCTTCTGATTCAGTAGTCTTACAGGGTAGCCATGAGAGGAAATCTTTTGTAGTTTGATGGTCACCATATTATCATCACTATAATTCATTTCATGCAAGATACGTTCACTCATGTTGGATGCCACATCATTTTCACTAGAATTTTATTTCTTCTATTCTGACTGACACAGGTCTCAGAAACTGTAGAGAAGCAAGCACTTTTGAGATCATTAAGGTACATCTTGCATCTACAGTGAGGAAATTGACTGCAGTAGCCAATACCGATGCAGGGAAGATACACAAATCTTAGCCTGGCTACAAGTTGGTGCCCGCAGCAATTCCTGCTTCATGATAGGTGCAAGGCAGGACTGTTCCCTAGTTCTGGCCCAAGGGAATTAGCTTGCTCCATATGCAGATGGGAACACATGTTATGCTTGTTTAAGAGCAGCAGGAGCTGACAGCAGCATGTACTATCATGCAGGTGAAAGGAGGGTTCAGGCTAAGCAGATCAGAACTTCTCTTGGGAGTCCCATTTTTCATTTTTCCTGTGTGATCTGGAAATGAAAACAAGCACAAACAGATCTAATATTTCTTAACGCATTCAATTTGGTCAAATATGAGGTCTTTTTCCTAAATGCATTGCAGTTTTCTATACTTTGTCAGCTGAAAGAAGAAGGAAAAGTACATATCTTAGTGAGTGCTGCAAATGTGCCCTACCAGCTTGGTGCAATATTCAAAGGATGAGAACTGACAGTTCATCCTCTTTTGCTCTAATATGCTGAATCTAAATGCCCTAAAGTGAAGAAAGCTGGAATTTCAATTCAAAATTCAGCACCCACATCCCTAAATTCAAGAGCATTTTAATGTTCATTCCTTACAGGAATAAAAGCAAATTGGTCTGAAGCCAGAAAAGTATCTAGGGTCCTCTCTGCCCTTTGCTACCATTGTCTGGCAAATCAATCTCATGCCTAATTGAAGACTGCACCTGCAGAATATTAAAGGTGGGGAGTGTGCAATGCATTTTGAGTGACATTCACCTCGTTGTGATGGATGCTTTCTGACAGTGCTAACGCAGTGAAAGGATAACATCCCTCCTCTCCTGTCACAGGAGCCTGACAGCAGTCAGACATTTGGCATCCTGTGTCAGCCACTGTTTGTGCTGCCCAGTCTGGTCTGACTATCTCCTTATGCTCATGTGATGTAGAAGGGGGCTGCTGAGCAAACTCTTCTGTAGCTGTCCCTTCCCTGCCCCTCTGTTTAACTCTCTGCTGGCAGGTGAGCTAGAGCTCTCTATCTGCTCAAGAAGCATTACAAGGCACTGGGCTTCAGGGAAACTTAACTAAAATACTGATTAAGCAGATGTTAATCATTGCCAGCCAGTACTGAGAGGAAAGGCTCCTAGAAAAGGAAACATCAAATATGCAGAGAAAATATTATAAATAACATTAAATATTAAATATTATCTGAAAAGCTTCTCATGACTAAAAATAAGATGGAATTAGCTACTAGAGATGCTGTGGCTCTTCCTACACAGATTCCTCTTTTTTTCTTTTCTTTTCTTTTCTTNCTTCCTTTTTTCTTCTCCTACCTCTATTAATACGGTTTCAGCTGCAATATCCATTTACATAGCATTTATATTGCATTAACATTAAAATAATTTAGTATCCATGCAAATACAATCCTCCACTAGTTTCTTTAAGAGGTAGTTTCTTGCTCTCTCCAGGATGTAGATGATATTATGTGACCTGGGCTCCAGAGCTGAGAAAAAAAGGCAGCACCTCAGTCCTTTCAATGTCTTACTAACTCATGATATCAAGCTCTCTTAATGTCCCACATTCTGACCTACAGGTTAATCACTGATGATCATTCATTTTAACACAGGAGCAGGACAGCTGTTGGATTTACCAAATATAAGATCCCTTCTTTGTATCTATGGGGTTTTACCTTAGAACCTATTTCACCTGTCTATGCATGGGCTTAAATAAAATAGTTATATCCACACAGGCATACCATCACCTCAGGTTGCACCTGCACTTGTCTGGAGAGGCAGAATCCCAGCTTAAAAGCAGTGAATAACAAAATGTAATCTGTGGAGGTCACTGTGCACTCTGTCTGGTCCATAAAATAACCCGTGGTAGAGCAAAACTCAATCATGGCAGAGAAATGAAGTCATTATATGTATTAAAAGGGGTGAAGGTAGGGACAGAATTTACAGCAAGTTCATTTAGGTTCTACATTTTTCAAGTATTTTTCTTACAATTTTTCTTCTCTGCACTCTGACTGGGAAAGCTCTTGGAGGGTGAGCATGTATGGCTTGAGAGAATAATCAACCACAGTCTTCCTCAAACAGTGCCAGAAAAAGCTACTAAGCATCCTTATGACCACTGTCCTCCACTCCTGGTTTGTCTGAGTCTCATAGTTGAATGGCTCTGCTACCTACGTATGGGTAGGAATCCAGAGTATTTCAGCTACGGTCCGCCTTTCTCTTTAGTTGATTTTCTTCTGTCCTGTGGCACAAATTCATATGCTTGAAGTACCAAAGCATGTAAATTACACCTTTGGATCTGTTCCCCTTTATCTACTCATCACCTCTGCTCTTACATTGAAAGAAATGCCTATTTTTGGAGCTGAGCCACTTAACACCACAGGGTCATAGTCAGTAGCAGAATCTCCCCAGGGACTCATTAAGACTTTCAGAGTTGTGTATAAATGGAGTATATATGTATATATATATAGTGCTGTAGCTCAGAAATCCCCATTCAACTGTAATGTACGTAAGTTGAAGCCCTGAAAAGAAGTGGGCATATTTGCAATCACAACCAAAGCAGGAAGACCTGTTTCTATTCATTATTAATTTTTTCAGCTGCAAAAAGCTATATCACAAAACTTTTCTTTAAGTACGGGTCTTACCAAATCTTCCTCTATCCTTCATTCACCAGCTGAAGCTTCAAGATGGCTGAGTAGATCCTGATCACATCTGCCTTTAATGAACTGGATTCACTGGCGCTGGAGTAATTGAAGGACTTCCTCTGAGCCATTACTAAAACCACGTGCCAGGATGACCCATGCAGGACAAGACACAGGGCGAGAAAAATTAACTGGAAGAGGCAGTTAATTTTTGTTCATCTATTTCCTTTTTTCGACGTTGCTAAATTATAATGAAAAGCGAATAACCTGCTCAGTGTTACTTCAGCCTACCACCAGCACTACACTGATGCTGCTGGGATTTGCCTTGGCCAGCTTAGGATTCATGTTCATCACATGTTGTCTCTATCACTTCATCCTCCTCATGAGGTAGGACTCTTCACACTCTTTCCCTGCTCTGTCTTGGGGTCCCTCCCACAGCAAACAGCCCTCCATGAACTTTTCCAGTGTGAGTCCTTTCCATAGGCTGCATTTCTTCACAAACTGCTCCAGCATGGGTCTTCCACAAGGNAACCACGTGCCAGGATGACCCATGCAGGACAAGACACAGGGCGAGAAAAATTAACTGGAAGAGGCAGTTAATTTTTGTTCATCTATTTCCTTTTTTCGACGTTGCTAAATTATAATGAAAAGCGAATAACCTGCTCAGTGTTACTTCAGCCTACCACCAGCACTACACTGATGCTGCTGGGATTTGCCTTGGCCAGCTTAGGATTCATGTTCATCACATGTTGTCTCTATCACTTCATCCTCCTCATGAGGTAGGACTCTTCACACTCTTTCCCTGCTCTGTCTTGGGGTCCCTCCCACAGCAAACAGCCCTCCATGAACTTTTCCAGTGTGAGTCCTTTCCATAGGCTGCATTTCTTCACAAACTGCTCCAGCATGGGTCTTCCACAAGGTGGCAAGTTCTGCCAGTAATCCTGCTCCAGTGTGGGCTCCTCTCTCCACGAGGTGAGAGGTCCCTGCCTGGAGCCTGCATCCTTGTAGCCCATACCCCTGCTACCAAAACTTGGCCTTGCAAACCCAACACAAAGACATTCTGTTGGCTCTGTGCTGTATTTTTTAGTCTCTTATGGATGTCTCAGATACCCAAATATCACAAATGATACTTAGACCTTCATTCACTTAAACTGGCCTGTAAAAAACTAGTTCACGTGGAGACAACTATGTGAGAAAGGATGACAATGAACTGGTTTACACTTAAACTGAACTAAAACCAGAGTAATATTTTTTTTCTTGGAAAGAAAGTGAGCTGTTTCAAAAAGCCTTGAGGAGAAAAAAAAGTTACAATCTTTTGACTTTTGGTCGATATGAAGATCTTTATAGCTCAGAAGCATTTATTAGGTTTGCATGCTAGTTCTGTGGAAATCTGGAATTAATGGAATGCTGATAAACTTTTGTTTATCTGAATATTTTCATTCATGTCTGCCTCATTATGTCTTACTATTTTCATGTTCCAACCCTAAATTATCAGCATAAGGATCAATTACAACACTACATCTTCCTGTTAAAAAAGAAGTTCACGTATCAGTGACGGAGTGCTGAAACAGCAAAAATTTCTTTCCATAAAAAGAACTTTTTCTCCAGCAGCCTCATCGATAATTTTGTTAAATTATGGAAGATGTCACAATCCCCATGAATGTGCATATAGGTATCTTGTGCCTGTGCTGTCCTGGAATATTTGCACTTACCAGAACCAAGCTATTAAAAAAAAAAAAAAACACTTTTTCTCCCTCATTAATCTAGACTTATTTTCAGAGAAAGGCAAGTGTACTCAGGTGGCTTGGCTCTTAAGTGACTACTTTGAATTACTGAGATCTATTCAAAAGTGTCAGCTGGCTCTCTGAGAGTTGGGTTCTATTAAGCTTTCCATTTGGGACAGCCCAAACTGGCTAAATTAAATCTCATGTTAAAGCTAAATGTAGGTGTGTGCTAGTGACATTTTTTTGCAGCTGGAGGTAGAAAATGCCTATTAGTGAAGAGATGTTTGCTTTTATTACCATAAGGCTGGTGGACATGCAGTTTTTTCCCCCGAAGTACAGAGACTACCAAGATCACACCAAATCTGAGAATCAGGCAGCAGACTCCATGCTTCTCCCTCAGTGAGAAAGGTGTCTTTGAATGCTTGTGGGGTATAGCCCTGCCCCTTTCTTCTGGTTTTTAACTTTGCACTGCATAAGCTGTTCAGTGGGTTTCAGTGACCACACCACAGATGTCACCAAGCAAGACTAGAAAAGGGCTGACCCTGAAGGCTGGTGGGGCCCTCAGAAGACCTCCACAGCCTGGCACACTGCCCATCTACAGGTCACCAATGCCCCATAAGCTGATCTACTGGAGGGAAAATAAGTCACACTGCTGGCCTGTGGAAAGGTGTAGGAAAAGAAGATGGTTGAGGTCTGTGCACAGGAGGGCTGCAAAGTGCTCTTCCTCCACAGAATAAAAGCTTGGATAGATTAGTCTATCAGTAGGATTTAAAAATCAGCTCTGACAAGAGATGGCAATACAACATTTGTTTCTTCTGGTAGGTTTTGCAATTCAGATTTAAGCTTGTGACACTCTAGTGTATGAGAAAGCTGTCAGAAGCATTTTAAGCATAGTTATTTTTCTCTTCCCTAGGCTGTGTTAAGGTAACCTGGGTTTGTAACTTGAAGAATTAAAGTAGAATATTTTGTATAATTCTGAAGTATTTCTTAAATATCATCTGAAAGAAACAGCTTATGCCGCATAAATTATGGTGAGGTAATGTTTATTAGTATTCATTTGATATAGTCTAATTTATTCATTGCTTCGTCACCCCTGAGAAATATGCACCCCTCCAAGAGAAATGACTAAACAGCATACCTTGCCATCATGCATTCTCTCTCCATAAGATTCCAAAAACATTAAATGTATGGGGAATATGTTTCTCTCTCCAAGATTAATCTGTGCAGTCAGGGAGACCAGGAGATATGAAAAGGCTGATGCATTATACGGCAGTTCATTTCAGTGAAATATTTCTACATGACTGTTGATAGAGAACAAAGCTGGAATTTGCTGAAATGGTTGTATATGGTATGCACTTGCCTCTCAACAGCAGGAACCTTTTAGCAGTACAGCAACTCGTTCCTAAAGGGTTCTTGTCTTAAGCCAAGATGCAACAAAGTGGTGCTAGACAAGATGCAGAACCACAGGGTTTGGACAGCTGTACCACTGACAGATGGTGCTGAGATTAGTCATTATCAATCAGCTTCAACTTGCATTTGTTTCTCTGGTTCAATGCCAGTCAGCAATGAACCCTGACTGATATTGCCTTATTAGTGGCTAATATTTATTAAGAGTTGCTGACTCCCTAGAGGATGAAGTGGAGGCACAGACCCTGCTCACAGGAAAGGACACACATAACAGACCGAGTTTGCTCATTATCACTAAGACTGATGCTTCCAATTCCAGTACCAGCTCTGCCAGTGCCACTCTCTGCAGAGGGATCAAGGGTTGCATACAAGTGGAAAGACCAGCTGCCACGTCACTCAGAGGAATTTCCACCCAGTTAAGGCTGAAGTGTGCTTTTTGGGATAGCATAAGAGGAGCGTAAGTAGGCAGTGATATGTAGAAATCCAGGACTATGTCCACTATGTCTCAGGAATAAACAAAAGTGCATGTGTAAGTACATACACATATGTATGCAATTTTATTGTATAGGGACATATATGTATAAGAAGGTATATAGGTCTTGCCTTTTCTTCCATTATGCAAGCTTATGATGTGGCAGTGACAAAGCAGGACGGGATTCAATACATCATCTATGAGCACCCATAAATTTGTAATATAATACAATTTGTAATATAGTACATCCTCTCCCCC
>VWZF01002827.1:435478-542750 GCA_013396755.1 Sclerurus mexicanus
CTCCCCCCCCCCCCCCCCCCAAATCTACAAGACTGTAATATAATACTAAACATTAGATTCAGCCTTGATTTACTCAAATGAATCCCACACTGAAGTCCCTCCCTTAACATTATGGAGATTGAAAAATTGATGCTAAAAATAAAGATAGTTGTCCTCACAGTCTGACTAGTATTTACAAATTATATTAAATTCCTTTGGAGGAAAAAAACCCACAAAATTATGCTGTAAGCAGTAAACAACATATTACATGTTCATTGTTGGGGTGTCACAGAAAAGTTTTCTAAAATCATCATTGCTGATACCGACTGGAAGAAAAATAAGGCTATAATAGGTAGCTGGTTTAACACAACTGTCCTAGCATGTCTTTTATTTGATAAGGATTAAAAGAAAATTACTGCATAATGCAATATACCCAAGTCAGCACAGCAGTAAGAGGAGTCATTTTATCAACAGGATTAAGGCTCACAATAGAATAATCCATAATGGAAGTTACAGGAATGAAGAAAAGAGAGAGCTAAAAAGGTTGTTCTTTACTTCACCACACCCCCCCCCAAGAGTTATAAGGAGATGATCTAATACTATGTTTTCATAAGCAGAGTTCTTTCCCAAAGCATTTCCCAGGATCATTTCTTTTATATTTAATGAATTTCAGGAAGTGAGAAAGGTTGATGTTTTATGCTTAATGTGGTCCCTGAAGAGCAGAGTACAGCCATGAAGATCTTCTATGTATCTTATTTTATAGCTGCCAGATATGCTTCTTTTCTTGAACAACGACTCTCCAGAAATTTATGAATGCAGTTAAATGTTCAGACATTTCAGTGCAGCAGAGGTTTTACCCGCACAGCTGAGGATATGGGGAATTTATAAACCTCAGGTTTTCAGCAGTGTTTGTGAACTGAATTCTCCCTTGCAAATAGCTGGGGTTTCATCACAAACACCCCTCAAACTCATTTAATACCAATACTCTCCAGCACAGGCTGGGCACCGTGTCCAGCTGCCTCTCACAGGGTGGAGGAGCCTCTCAGCGAGGGAGGCACAGTGGGAGCTGCAGCCTGTGTTGGGAGAAGTCCATCAAGAAGGCCCAGTTCACAGGAGAGGGCACCACTCAGCTGCACCTCCTGTGAGGCAGCACCCAAGAACGAAGTAATTTCTGACACAGGACATTTCTCTGAAAGGCAGGAGGTACAGTTGGGTTCAGAATCACTGTAAATGTTCATGAACTTCCACAGGCACTTTTCAGTGTTAATGTAATTTAAATTTTTAAAAAAATCCCAACCAAACCAATCCTTTAAAAATAATGACCTACTCAGAATTGATTCTTCAATGGAATATAACAAATTTGAGCAATTAGTAGGTCAGAAAACCACATCCAATTTCTCAGTGGGAAGTGTGGGGGAAAAAAGGTAGCATACTTTAATTTTTTTAATTTTTTTTTTTTTAAATCACAAATAGGATTTTGAGCAAATAACCAGCTAGGAAAAAATGTCAAGCATTTTAAATCACTGAGAACCATGAGACAATAGTCTGAAGTATCTTATTTTTTGTCAACTGTTTCATGTGCAAAATATTAGTTTGGATTGTGTTGTACTTAATAGCTGAAACACAAGCTCAGCTGACAACTGACACGGTTATTTTGGGGAAATTACTTATTTACCAAAACAGTTTTCCTGATATTTTCTAAAATCCCACATAAGCTAACATGATTTGGGTTAAAAGAAAAATAAAAGTAAATGATTCCAGAGAAACATACCTGAAAAAAGATTCATACCTTAAATAATAGAGGTCTGAACTTGCAGCACTGACATAGATAAATAGGTTTCCTAGTAGGTTGTTTACTGTGCTATTGGACCTGGAGCATGATAAAGTAAGCAGAAAAGAGACTGCATAAGCTTTATCTCCATAACAACCCAGAAAAGAACGATTATAAAAGAGCATGGAAAAGCCACCTTCACAAAACAGGCTTTAACCTTAGAGCAATGGGAGCAGCACAGCACAGTACTGCTGATGTCTAAATAAGGAAAGACACAATCCTGGCTCAAAACTATTGCATCTCACACCAAGCTGGGTGCTCCAGTTGGAATAATACAAGTGCAAAGTTATCTAATGCAGCAGCAATATGGAACAATAAATTATTTCAATGGAATTGAATTATGATCAGTATACTACAGAGGAAGAAAAGAGCATTGCATTAAAGTGACTTTCAGAATATACCTTTATATCAAGAAATCATTCACACACTATTTTCCTTTAACAGTTCTCAGGGCACTAAGCTATTTTAAAATTAGTAAGTTTGTCTTTGTTTTCCACAGGTTGAATGATTTAAAAAGTTCTTCACTGTAGTTTGACCTAGCTGAGTGAGTTCTTTTAGGCTTTACAAAAATGGCAGCATTCAAAGACAGTTTTCACAGAACCCTCCTAGCTGAATAAAAAGGGGGGCAAACTTTTGAAATGAAGAAGTCATTGGGAAGGTAGACTCAATTGCAACCTGAAGCTGTTCCTACTCAAAACGTTGGCAAAACTCCTGCTGGCTTTAATGAGCATGGGATCAAAACCTTGGGTTTTCTCTTTGACTTTAAACTCTTTGATGTTAAACTACTTTTAGAGGAAAACTGCAGCTTTAATGTACAGGCCTTCAGTAACACAATGTCTAGAAGAGCCTTACTTTGACCAAAATGCCTGAGGGCATTTTTCTTCCCCCCAGGTACAATAAGTTATCAATGGAAGTAGTGCAGACATGCCACTAGTATATGCAGCCATGCAGAATGCACACATCTACCCTGGCTGCCATTAGCAATTTTAGTTATCTTTCCACTTCTCCTGCAACCCACAAACTCTTTGCATGGTATCTTTCACAGTGTTGTTCCAGTGGGTTAGAGGCATATGGACAATTACAATCCCTTGAAGAATTTAAAAGCTCTTTTATCTGGGACTACATTTGCGTGAAAAGGAAAAACAAACAAACAAACAAACACCAAACCACCTGAAATGGCTATTTGCTTTGGATACTTTTCCTAGGCTGTTTAATGCTTGGGAAGAGAGTAAAGATAAAGGGATGGGTTTTTTTCTCGGTCAAATAAAGGTTCTAGTAAACAAGAAGTCATGGCTCAGTTTTTCATACAAACATAAATCAGTTTGGAGGGGGGGAAAAAGGCCATTTTCAGTAGGAAAGCACTTTATTAAAGATAATTTCAGTGGCTCTAGAAAGCAACGCAGACTCATGCAGCAGATCCTTTGTTTCTGCCCTTTCCACCTTGCATCCATGTAGCCTGTGGTAGGAAGCAGTCCTTGTGCCTATGACTGCCACAACACAGCATGGAAAGATAGGATGCTTGCCTCAGTTTTCTTACTCATGCACAAAAAAACCCCAAAAATCTTGTCTGAACTGAGGACATTTGTCCCAGTATTAACCTACCTACCACTAACATACCTACATTAAGAACTTTCACAAAGACTTTCAACCCAAATATCAACTAAAATTTTTCTAGGCACACATGCTACAGGTATCTGTACAAAGCAAATAAACTGTGAGTGGATAAAGCTACTACTGCTGCAATTAGCATGTATGTAAGATTCGGTCAAGCACTAGTCATTCAAGACATTTATTATTCTTTTCCTTGCTTCCATATATCTCAATCAAGTCATAATTTCATTATTACCTTCGCAAAAATATTCAAATTGCAAAATTCTTACTCCAAAACAATGCATAAGAAATATAGTTGTAGAAGACCTGTCAAGGCTTATGTGTCATTTTACACATGTGTAAATGCTTATGTGTTAATTTTACACTGAGGCATGTAACATCAAAAATATTTTTATTAATTTTACTTTTTTGCTTTTTATGTTTTGTAATTTTCATGCTGTGCTCACTGAGTACGTAATATCAATCAGAGGAAAATGAAAAACTAATGTTTAGCAGATACAGGTGTAAAACTGCTAAGGTGTGCCTCTGCAGCAAGACCAGGGTATTCAGGTATTAACACTGAAATGCAGCCTACCAAATTAACTCAGCATCAGGAATGCTGGAAGTGGCTGGTTTAGCTTCAGTAAAAGACCAAAGCAACTAGTTGATGAAATCTGTTGACAAACCCTTTTAAATCCCACACAACTGGATGTCTTACTTTTCACTCTGGAAACAAGTAGATTCAGACATGTTGTCATGACTGAAAAATGGAACAAGGACTTACTATGTGAAATCTTCTGCCACCATTTCTAGATTTCAAATGATGTATTCACAAATCAGTTTTTCATAAACTTACTCTGAGGTACTCTCACTGTATAGCTGAGTGGGAAAATATCACACTAGCACTAAGTTTTTTATTCAGATCACCTTAATGTCTTTCCTTTTGGTGGTATTTGACAAACAATGAAGTCTTATACCAAACCTTACAAGTATGTATAATATTTAATTATAAGATGTTATACCCATTAATATGATACTTTTGAAAGATTGAAACCCCTTCACAGGTACCTGTATCTTCATGCTATATAGCCTTCATAAGCAATTCTTATGAAAGCAATTGTTTCTTTGTGGTCTAGTGTGCAGATCCCACTTATAAAGCTTACAAAAGGTTAATGGTGAATAATAACTTAAGATATAACCAATATCTGACAGGTGACCTCATTTGCTTTCATAAGAGAATTCTTAACTTTGCTTGGAAGATAAATGTCATAAATGAGCATCTGGGCTGATTTTTGCTGTGATAGAGTTAATTTTCTTCACAGCATCTAGTGTGGGGTTGTGTTTTGGGTTTGTATTGGAAAGAATGTTGATAACACAGAGATGTTTTAGCTATTGCTGAGCAGAGCTTATACAGAGTTAAGTCTTTTTCTGCGTCTCATCCCACCCCAGCAATGAGGAGTCTGCACAGGATGCTGGGAGGGGCCACAGCCAGGATAGCTGGCCCCAGCTGACCACAGAGACACCCCAGACCACATGGAGTCATGAAAAGCTGGGGGAAGAAGAAGCAAATGGAGAATGTTCAGAGTGATGATGTTTGCCTTCCCAAGTCACCATTACTCATGATGGAGCCCTGCTTTCCTGGGTATGGCTGAAAACCTGCCTGCCTTTGAGACGTGGTAAATGAATTCCTTGTTTTGCTTTGCTTGCATGCATGGGTTTTGCTTTGCCTATTAAAATATCTTTATCTCAACTCCTAGGTTTTCTTGCTTTTACTCTTCTAATTCTCTCCCCCAAACTTCTGCAGGGAGACTGTGAGCAGATGCATGGGGCTTGATTGCATCGGATACCTACATAGATACACATGCAAAGTATGCTAATATTTTATTCAGCTGTGACATAACAAAAGGTTACACTTGCTGATAAATTTTTAACAACATATTAGTTATGTCAATGTTTTTGTGAGTATTTTGATAATAACAAAATCAAGCATGTTATTAGTACCTCCCTGTAATCAGTTAAAGTCACATCACAAGGGGGAATAACATAAAGCAAAGGACTACCTTACAAAATTTAGGGAATTTTCTAAGACTTCTGATTATGTTGAATTACATATGAATACTGATATGATTACAAAATTATTACATACATTTTAACTGCCAGATATACTTCTAAGGCAGTGTTGCATTGGTTATTGTTAGGTAACTGGTACAGTCATGATGGGAGTAATCTGAGACAGACACCAACAACAAACACTTGTTTATGTGCTACTAATAGGCAATCTATCTTTTAACAACTGAGAGGTGCATTAATCAAATGTACTAGTCAAGCCACAATTTTTGCACTGGTGACTGTAGATTTTGATCTTTCTTAGTCTCTGAGATCAAGATATTTGATAAGGGGAACCAGATAGAAGTGAGTCTCTCCTTTTTTCCCTTAAGTTCTTTTAGGGAGGAATTCCAGCAAGATACCAAACCACAACATTTCTATAGCATATCACTAGCATTTATATATACATTTTCTGTGGTTCGAGACCAGTTAGGACCAAAGAATTGTTTCCTCATTTCATAAGTCAGAACTAGCCTGTTCTAGCTTACTCAGGTGGGCCTGATTCCAGTCCATTCAAGTCTCTTCAGATGTATGTTAACTGCTTGCAGAGAAGATACCAGACATTTGATTCCTTCAAGCAGCTGCAGAACTGTGTGTATGGTTAACCTTGGGTTTAGCTGGTTTATGTAAGTATGTTAATCAAGCAGATATTACAAAATATTTCATTTTCTTTTCCTCAAGCAGGCTTATGATAAATCTGGGTGCAAGGCACACTAAATGTGTTTTACAAGTTCACCTTCATGTTACAATAGTAGGGTGGTTTTATAGACTAAATACAAATATATTGTGTGGGTATATATATATATATAAACAAAAACACTAATGAGACTAACAAGTCAAAAGTACAAAGTTTATAATCTTTTCAAGAGACTACAGAAACTTTTCTTGTTGCAGTTACTAAATGGCAGGATAATATAAGACATTATTTAAGTCTCATTTAAAGATAAATTCCAGCGGAACCCAAGACCACAAAGAAGGTCACCCAGACAGGGCATAACAGCCAGCCAACAGCAAGACAGCTCATTCTTTACAAGGACAGAAGTATTTGGTCCTTAATAATTAGTGCAAGACTGAGATTTTTCTTCCCAATCTGTATAGCTGCCTGTAACAGAAACTGAGCAGCCAGCAAAACAATTCAGACTTTACACAATTTCTTCTACATTTGCAAATGCACCAGTAGAAGAAAAATAACCTATCCTTCCCTCAGCTCACCCATCCTCTCCTTTGGTTGTAGCCAGAGTTGCAGTTGGCAGAAGGGGGTGTCAAAGGGAGTCCCTGCAGCAGCAAGGAGCTCTCTCACAACCTGTGACACAGAGTGTAAATTCAGTGATACAGCCCTTTAGTTTTCTCTATGTTCTTCTGAGGTAAGCCAGAAAGCTTCTAGGGAAGATTTCATTTTCTCAAGGTCCACCACTATCCCTTGTTTCACACTGGTAGATGGATAGCAATAGAACAAGAGGAAATGGTTTTAAACTAAAAGAGGATAGATTTAGATTAGAAATTAGGAAGAAATTCTTCACTGAGGGAGGGTGAGGCACTGGAGCAGGTTGCCCAGAGAAGTTGTGAATGCTCTGTTCCTGGAAGTGTTTAAGGCCAGGTTGAGTGAGGCCCTGGTCAACTTGATCTAGTGAATGGCATTCCTGTCCACGGTGGGGGCTTTGGAACTAGAAGATCAGTAAGGTTCCTTCCAACCCAAACCATTCTATGATTTCATGACTCTATGATTGGTAGCATTGCACTCAGAATCACAGGGTCAAATATTCAAGTTAAATTTAAATTAATGAACAAACTTGTAGTGCTGCTACTCCTTCTGTTTAAGATTTGAGTGTGTGTAAACCAAGATGCCAGGTTTCTTTCATATCCATTCAGGTACATGTGTTCTTACAGAGCACTTCAGTAGCACTTCACAAGAGAGAAGAGTTTAAGAGTTCCATATCTGAATAGTTTATTTCAGTTGTATCGTCATGCAGAGGGCAAATATATTGGGGGAAAATTTTATTTACTATAATTTTACTGGCCTCAGTAAAATTACCTTAAATTCATGTTATATGTTGCACTGTTAACTGTACTCCTCCATGACTGACTAATATCCTGCTATGCTCAATACTGCCCAAATTCATAACAGCACGTGTTTTCTTCTTCATGAATCTGCAATCTAAACAATACTCCATGCACTTGACAAGGTTTTGGTGATCAACATCAGCAGGCTAATTTCAGAAGCCTTTCTGAACACCTGTTTACATCTGGCTCAGCTATGAGCAAAATAAGTTTGGCCAATTTACATATATAAATAAGAACTGAGAGCAGGAGTGTTTCACAAAGCTAAAGCAGCTCAGTCCACATCCTGAAGAGCTCTGCAAAGGCAGGTATCTTTCCTTAGACAATCAGGTTTTGAACAACTTGGTAACTAGCCTGCACACAACAGGAATTCCACAATGTCTGCAGATAGCTCATGATTTCCTGAAAGCCTACTGCTTCATCCATATCTCTTTATATTAAAAGCTTTGAGATCCTTTCAAAGGGCAAAGAATATGCAAGCAGGTAAACACAAATGACCAAACCACAGTTAAGGTATTAAAGGAAAAGTTTATTTCCAAGTCGGAAACCCTAAATAGACTGCTAAAAATCATGCAGCAGGTGAAAAAACAGCATTCGGGTTCTTTTATCACAACACCTTTTGCATGCACATAACTTTAAGGCTGTGCTTTATGGTCTCCCTCTCTCCCTTGAGCAGGGGCCTCAACCATGTTTCTGAGAACTTTTGTCTCTTCTTGCAACAGGGGAGTTAACTTCTCAAAATAGACCAAGTTTTCCCTAGGCCTACCTTTCCTAGCAGCATAAACCTCCTTAAGCGAAACCCCTTTCCTTCTGGAATAAATCTTTCACGTTTAACTTTCTTTCCCTACAGAACCAAGCACAAATAGGCCAAAAAGATTAAATACTGGAGGAAATTTTTTTCCAAGGCACAAAGAAAAGTTAAGTACTCTATGCATCTCTATGCATGTGTGTCTTCAATGAATCTTGCTGGAACCAGACATTTACAGGAACGTAACTGTGACACAGCGCTAGCTCATGTCAGTCTGAACTTCAGTGATGGAATTCAAATTACATGTTAGGGGCAGACAGATGGAGGAATGGCAGCTCCTTTCTCAGCATGTCAGCTCTGGGAAGTCATTCCTGGCTGTAGAGACTTCCAGGGCGACTTCATGAAAATAACACCATTGGGATACTACTGGCATGCTGTAATCATACCATAGTGTAATATAGGAGCTGCTAGAAATACCACAGACTGATCTTGTCTCCTGACAATCAGGAAAGTGAATTCCACAGTGTTTCTTGTGCTGAGCTACAACTCAGATGAGTCAATTTGCAGTTCAATGCAAGAATGAGGCAAAGTCACACAGTGATGAGTAGTAAGAAATAACACCCTGTTCCCCTTCCCTCTAGGCACTGAGGCACTTTGGTTTTCTGAGGGAGCCAACACTGCCCTCTCTGCTGCTGTAGCCTACCCATTCACATCTCATTTTTCTTTTCTGCCTCTTTGCTAAAAGAACATCATTAATTTTTCCTCTCTCTCTGAGAATATAGACATTTGTAGACACCCTCTTATTCTGGGATGAAAACCTTTATAAATACCCCCAACTAGAACCTTGGTTTCATTTGCAGGATCTGTACATGGTTCCTATGCAGTCTGGGGATGCCTGCACTTTCAGGCTCTTAAAATACCCACATACTTCTTCAGGAGTCAATCAGGTTACAATATTTATGCTCTTTGACGGTCTTCTGAAGACTGGCATATGACGCAGCAAACAAAATGCCTGCTAAGGAAAGATTAACTTGATATAAGGGGAGAGAGGTCAGAGGAGACTGAGATGCCTTCAGAGGCCTTGATCATCAGGAAATGCTTAGCAAACTACTACCTCCTCACACATAAATGTCTAGTTGTTTTTAAATCCTATGTCACTAGACATCACTAATTCACTCTCAATACTAATATTTAAATAAAATATAACTATTGACATGCTTGAACAATTAAGTATGATGTTTAAATACAAGAATGTAGAGAAATACAAAGATCCAAATTTAATAATTTATTTAATATGTGGCTTTGTGAATTAGCAGCATTTATAGAAAACATATATCTATAATGGCACCATTCTGCTAGTCATGTGGCTTTGTACATTATGGGAATAGCAAGACAAGATTAGAGAAAATAGTCACTACAACACAGGATAGAACTAGATTAATACATGAGGTTGGAGCAGTAGCTCAGTTTTGAAGCTAAATCTGCTTTGTCACTCAGTGGTCTGGACTGCAGAGTACCACCCTTGAGCAGTTAATGAACAGTTGTATTGCATGCTTGGAGCACCTCCAGCACACAGACACCGAAGAAGCAGAAAAAGAAAGGGATGATAGATAGATATAGATAGCAGTGTTCAGCTCTATGTGGCTTTTTGTTGTTGTTGAGGTGTTCAGCACTTTCCCAAAAGTGTTCCCAGACCTATATTATTACCTGAGACTCTCCAGTTTCAGTAGGAAACCATAAACTGTTGATTCTCAAGAGTTCAGAAAAAAGCTTAGCAATTTTAACTGTCATGACTTTGAAATTATCTCACTTACTGGCAACTTTCCCTTTGATGTTTTTAATGCTTTAAGCTGGAATCTTCTAATTATTTTCTCTAATGATGATGACCCAGAATAATCTGTGCCAAACTTGATTTTGACAGAAAATTGAATTGACACCAATGATATACAAATAGTTATATGTCTATGCCTAAATTTATCAATATATATTCTATATAGATGTGTAGTATACAAAATATGGCAGCATACAAAAAATAGCTTATTGCTGATGAGGTATTCTAGCCTTGTTTAGTGAGGAATTAGCAACATTATAATGCTTTCAGAAATTATGTAGTAGATTCAAACTACATCAAAATTTCCCCCCAGATGAAATCAAATTGTACAGAACATTCTAGCACTGATTATTTATTTTACTTTTATTCTCTGAAATACAACCTTTTTATTTATTAATAATCTTTTGCATATGATGAGAAGTTCAAAGGTACCTAGCTTTCATCTGAAAATCTAAGACAATTAGAACCAGAATTAATATGTGATTGGGAAAAGGGTTTCCCATGTTCCTTTCTCTCTTATGCATGCGTCGCATGAATCCTATGCATTGCCTATTAACCCACAGAGAAAATTCTGAATTGTGAAACTGAAATGATTTCTAGACATCAGACTACCAATGATTACTTATAATCATTTTGATACATACTTCACTTGAAATAGAAGTGTGTATGCTTTATTTATATTATCTTTTTGACATGGACAAACTGATTTTAATTTCGGAACATTAACATAACCTTATTACAATAAAAACATGATATTTTAATTGCAGTGGAAAACAAAATTAACCTAAGAAGGGGAAAAGGCCTTTCTTAACTGAGGAACTGACATAAGAGTCTGATGTTGCTAATAAAATATATTTAATAGAAACTCAGTCTAGTTTTGAATACCAAAAGAATTGATGTGAACATTCTTGATGAGTCATACAAATTCTTCATGAAAGGGCTTGTGTGGTTTGAATAACTACGTCTTTTTCATTTTACAAGCCTATTGATATAAAAATTTACATTATACTTGGGGACCCCAAGTCTAATATAGGCCAAACTGGAGTTACTTGAGCCTCAGGCAATGGCAAACCTCCATACAACTGCTGTCTTTTCTTCCCAGGAGATGAGGAATAGCTGATATGGTGCTGTATCCAAATGGTCCAGTACTTAGTCCTAAGCTACTTTGTGCATTTAGGGAAAGGCACAGATACATAGCACCTCCTCTGAATTCATTCAGCCAGGAGCTGCAGATGCTGAATTGATGCAGCCTACATGGGGCAAGAGATGTCAGAGCACTCAGACTGATCCTACAGTTTCAGAAAATTAGACTGAGATGGCCACATAAACTCAGATTTCATCTAAGAAAGATTTTGTGTTACCTATGCTGTCATCTGTGATGAAGACAGCATCTAGGGAGACCAGATCCAGTATTGACAGGTGTGACTAATCAAGGAGCACTCTGAGCCTGTGGCATCACCTGCTCCTGCTAGCACTCTTGTGCTCACTTTGCACCACAGAGAAGGAAGGAGCACAGAGATCTCATCTTAGAAAATTTTTCATGCTGGGTGATTCCTGCGTCCAATTAGTTTTTCTGGGAAAAGATGCAATCATTGCTAATAGTGAGACCAGATGCAATATACAGCTTTACCTACGTGAAGCCTGGCAGTCTTACTGTAACCCCTCCTGACCTCATGCTTGCAAGGAAGCAGCTGACATCAGTCAGAAGAGTTAATTCATATCTCTGACATGAAATTTTATCAAACCTGTGAAAACTTACGCAGATTCAGCCAAGTGATAAATCTCTGGAAAACTTCCAGTCCAATGACTTTTTCGCTCAATTTCCTGTCTCTGACAGTGACCAGTAACTTGAAGAGAAGTATCAGAAAAGGCTAAATAAGTGGCACTCCTTCTTGGCATGCATCCAAGCCTTGGTCAAGACATTGAGGTTAGAAAGTGGTCTTGATGTACTCTTGATCTCTGAAAAGCAATTGCATGTGCTTTGGGTGCTCATCTAAGGTCTCACAAAGATCAAATGAACAAAAAATATGAAGAAAGGAATACTTTCTTTTTCTTTTTTACAAAACAGGAAAGGCTTGAAGGAGCTAAAGTACAACCCAGACATTTAAGAAAAAGAGGGGGAGGAGGGAAGTAGAGGAAATAATGTAAAATATCATTTTCTTATAGGATCACATATCACAATCAATGACCTTATCATCACAAGTTTTTACAAGATAAAAATAAAATTTCTACAAACAAATTTCCAGCAGCTGTTATCCAATTATTGGGTGTTTTGCAATGTAACCAAAACAGTGTTTCTGAACAAGCAAACTTGGTTATTGATCTGAAGTTAATGCAAAAAAGAATTAAGTGGTACACTGAATAAAAACATTTACACTTTTAAGAGAATATGTTTTGTTTTGTAATTTATAATGATAGTACGATTAAAAAGGAGAATTTTTAATACCAATTGAATATGTAATCCTGAATCCAGTTTATTAATATACCTTGAGTTTTGAAATGAAAAAGAAAAACAACAAAGCAATTTAGTTTTAATAAAATAGTGAAAAATCAGGCTTTCTTTCTCTAAATCTTTTCTAGGGACCTGTCAAGATGTATGAGGACATAAGACAACATCTCTGCTATTTTCCTCCAAATGCAAGAAGAGGATTTGATCCATGTTGCATACAAGAGCATACGACAACAACATATGTATAGTAGCTGTATGGAACAATGATTAAAAAGGTAGTGAAAATTCTATAGTTCCATCTTGGTGATGTGTTTTCTTCTTTTGTAAATGTAACATTAATTGATATGGTTTTTAATGATTTAATAACACATACGGGCCACCTTTTCAATTCAGAGAAAAGAAATGTCTCCTTCATATATAAAGGTCAGTTATGCCTTGGGCTTGTAGAAGACAATGTAACAGTGATAATGAAAGGTTACAATTTAGATGAAGCCTAGCTACATAAGTTAAAATTCAATAATGAAAACTTGAGAAGTGCTCTAGATAAACCCAACAGTTACAACAAATAAAAAAGTCCTTCCAAGTAGCTTCTTCAACATTAAAAAAATTAATATAAATTTTGTGTTAGAGATAAATTCTTAAGTCTGCTCAGAGAGATAACCAAATTACAAACTTATTAAAAGGCCATCTAAACCTCATACCCATGCATGTCTGCATATTTTAACTTGAAGTAAAAATGGTCACCAGATCTCAAATTCAGTAAATAAGTTGAAAGTAATTTTCCTGGTTAAAATGGTGCCCACTAATGTTACTACAGATAAGGGTCTGACAGCATTTTCATCATGCAGTCCTATTTTTAGAGATTTAATGCAAGTTCACTGTCAAACCTAGTTCATCATTGAAATAAGAAATACAGTGACTCAGACCAGTGAATGTGCCTTAATACAAGGACAGAAAAATCCTGTGTTTAACAGCACTTAGGTTAAGACACGCATACTAAACGTTTTTAAAGGAAAGGTTAGGTAGGGAGCAAACATTTAAACTCAAGTGAGTTTACAGGACCCTGTACTGGTTAGGTCAAATGCCTCAATTTAATAAAAGCTGCATTATATAGCAATTCTCATTTAGTAAAGACTCTAATCCTGTAGTTAACTCAAAATATACAAATATTCCTTGCATGCTTAAGGCAAGTTATACATATAAACAATTTATCAGATCAGAGAAGTACTTTGGAGCGCATGTACCAAGGATAGAAAACAGATCCTCAAGTCCATGTGAATAAGGAGCTCTTTAGGCTTAAGGAATGAGATGTTTTGCTGTGGTGTCTCACTAACTCTCTCCACATGTTCCTCCAGCTGGGATCCTGTGAAGCTGACTCTCTTGCAAATATGTCCACAAGCGACAGCAAGACAGATTCCTTTGAGTTGAGCCAGTTTGTCTACTTCTCTGGGAGTGCCTTTCAAATTTCTTTCCTCAATCAAAGTAGAGCTACAAGTTCAAGCCTTTCCATTTAGTACTGCTCCACTTCATACAATGGCAACATATTCATGGGACTACTGTCAAAGCTAAATATAGAAGGGAAGTTAGAAAGGTTCACTGACTTTTCCAGGTAGGATTCAGGGGTGATAACCAAATCACTTTTCATCACTTCATTTAAGTGCCTTTTTTCATGTATAAAAAAATATTCTAAGAGGCTAGTTATCAGGTCAAGTATAAAACAGCTATTTACTGGTCAAGACACATAAAAAAGAAAAAAAAATCAGTAATTAATGAGCTTATCACCCAACAAAATATCTCAGTGATCCTTGTAGGTTCCTTCCAACTCAGAACTTTCTGTGAAATTTATCCCTGTGAAATTTATCTTTGCTGAACCAGTAAGCATTAGATAGATGGGGAAGATCTGACTTCCACTAGTCCCAAGAGCAGATCCTCCATGCTACTGACTTGCCATCTTCCAAATCCATGTGGTTTTTTCTTTCAGAATCATCTACCTTTCCAAGCTGGGGTTTCTCCTCCTAACCCCTTAAGCTGCTAATGAGACGAGTGTCAACTATCTCACACCTCTCTGTCCTTTTTTGTCTTGTATGGCATAACTCCATGGCTTTTCTTACACCACGTCTTCCTTTGCAATCACATAATCACAGAATGGGTAAAACTGGAAGGGACCACAGTGGGTCATCTGGTCCAACTACTCTGCTCTAGCAGGGTCATTCTAGAGCACATTGCATAAGATTTCATTCCGAAGGTTCTTGAATATCTCTAGTGAGGGAGACTCCACAACGTTCTGGGCAATCTGTTCCAGTGTACCATCAACCGCACAGTAAAGAAGTTCTTCCTCATATTCAGGTGGAACGTTCTGTGCATCAGTTTCTGACCATTGCCTCTTGTCCTATTGCTTGGCACCATTGAGAAGGACCTGGCTCCATCCTCTTGACACCCTCCCTTCAGATACTTACAGACATTGATTAGATGACCTCCCAGTTGTCTCTTCTTAAGGCTGAACAGGCCCAGCTCCCTCAGCCTTTTCTCATAAAAGAGATGCTCCAGTCCCTTAATCACTTTCATTGTACTCCTCTGGAGGGCTCTTCCAGGATTTCTATGTCTCTGTTGTTCTGAGGAACCCAGAACTGAACACAGCACTCCAGATGTGGAATCACCAGGGCTGAACAGAGGGCCTGAGAAGAGCGGCAGGATCACCTCCTTGGAATGCTGGCAGTGCACCAGCCTCCCTGGTGATATCACCTCCCTCAGCCTGCTGGCACCCCCCAGATGCCATGGGCCTTCTAGGCCACCAGGGCACACTGCTGGCTCATGATCAGCTTGTTCTCCACCAGGAGCCCCAGGTCCTTCTCTGCAGACCTGCTTTCCAGCAGGTTGGCTCCCAGCTGGTGCCCAGAGTTGTTCCTCCCCACGTGCAGGACCCTGCATTTGCCTCTGTTGAATTTCAGACAATTCTTCACCACCCATCTCTCCAAACCTGCTGAGGTCCTTCTGAGGGGCTGCCCAACCCTCAGGTTTCAGCTGCTCCTCCCAGCTTTTTGTCACCATTGAAACTTGCTGAGGAGCTACTTGTCCCTTCAACCAGGTCATTGATAAATAAATAGAAGAAGACTAGACACAGTATTGAACCCTGGGGGACTCTACTAATGGCAGGTCTCCAACTAGATTGTGTGTCACTGATTACAAACCTCTGGGATCCTGGGATCTGTTGTTCAGTCAGTTCTCAGTCCACCTCACTGTCTACTCATCTAGTCCGCGCTTCCTGAGTTTACCTATGAGAATACTGGAAGACACAATGTTGAAAGCCTTGCTGAAGTCGAGGTAGAAATTATCCACTGCTCTCCCCTCATCCATCCAGGTAGTTGTTTCATCATAGAAGGTAATCAGGTTGGTCAAGCATGATTTAGCTTTAGTGAATCCATACTGACTATGCCTAATGGCATTGTCATCACAGAATCACAGAGTCACAAAATATGCTGAGTTGGAAGGGACCCAAAAGGATCATCGAGTCCAACTCTTAGACCTGCACAGAACCCTCTACAAGAGCCACATTATGTACCCAAGAGTGTTGTCCAAACACTTCTTCAACACTGGCTGGTTTGGTGCTGTGACATGCAGGCAGGTCGCAGGCAGTCTGTTCTAGTGCCCAACCACCCTCCAGGTGAAGAAACTTTCTAATATCCAAACTAAAACTCCCCTGACACAACTTCAGGCCATTCCTTTGCATTCTGTCACTGACCACCACAGAGAAGAGATAAGTGCCTGCCCCTTCTCTTTCCCTCACAAAGAAGTTATAAACTGCAACGAGATCTCCCCTCAGTCTCCTCTTCTCCAGGATGAACAGACCAAGTGACTTCAGCCACTCATCACACAGCTTCCCCTCAAGGCCCTTCACCATCTTTGTTGCCCTCCTTTGGATGCTCTCCAGTAGTTTAATATCTTTCATGTATTGCAGTGCCCAAAGCTGCACACAATATTCAAGGTGAGGCCGCCCCAGTGCAGAGCAGAGTGGGACAATCCCCTCCATCGACCGGCTGGCAATGCTTTGCCTGATGCCCCCCAGGACATGGTTGGCCCTTCTGGCTAACAGGGCACTGCTGACTCATATTCAACTTGCCATGGACCAGGACCCCCAGGTCCCTTTCCATGGCACTGCTTTGCAGCATCTCATTCCCCAGTCTGTATGTGCATCCCAGGTTGCCCCATCCGCATGGCTAGAGATGGCCTCCAGGATTCCCTCAGAAGTCTGAACCAAGATTATGCATATGAGTTGTGTCAGAGCTGGAAATCAGATTCTTGGTCACAGACAGTTGAATAGAAAAGCTCGGTATAGAAAAGCTAAGAATACTAGAGCAAAATTAAGAAGAGTAAGGATGTCAAATGCCATGCTATTACTCTGTGATACCCTTTGCTTTTTCTTCTCAACCATGCACTTTCATTGTTAGTCTGAGGGACTGCAGCACAGTCAGAACTAGTTAACATGGAGTCTCTTTTAGTATCTATGTGCCCACCCACAAACAAGGTTCAGGCATTGAAAGCATTAGGCAGCACAAAAGTCTTTCTGCAGACTGTTCTTTGAACCACAGTTCTTTGAACAAAATATATGTGAAGTCCCAGGACCTGAAAGGACACTTAAGCCTTAAAGTTTCTCATTTAACATTCTGAATTAATTACATAACAGTTATCCAGAGACATGATTCTTTTTCTTCTGTACTTGCTTGGATCTACCCATATGTTAATTCAGTAATTATATCAAGAATGGTTGATGGAGTCCATGTGGGAGGGTGGGAGACCACATTTTCATCTTTTTTTGTCAGGCAATGAAAGGTTTTGTTTCAAAAAGATAAGGATAGCTTTGGGTACATTCAGAAACATAACTGTAGTGCCTGGGACACAATAAAGTGAAAAATATGATGCCTGTGGAAGCAGAGAGGTGAATGTAGTGTAGCAAGGATTATAGTCAGAAACATAAACATATAAAGCCCATAAATTCCTCCTTGGATACCTATCACCTGCTTCTTTATTATATTAAGTCCTTTAGGGTACTCAAGTGATAAAATCAGGGCAGTGGATATAAATGATCCCTTCATTTTCAGTATTCATGTTGCATTCTCTGGTAATGATTTAGATCCAAATTCTATTTACAGCTGGGGAAAATATCTTTTATAAAGAAGTCATTGTAAATTTTGGCAATTTTTACAATGCTTGTTCACAGTTCTTTATTAAGCCAGCTCTATAAATGGCTAAACAATATCATATGAATAACATCTATTTCAGATTTTTGCTTTTTTTAATGAATAATTATCTATCTTGACATTTTCTAGTTGCTCAAACAGCCGTTATTCTCAGACATAGAGATACACCACTACTAATACTACAGCTGGAATATGCTGAAAGTTCTAAGTATCCAAGAATACATTTTCAAAAATACAGGGACATTACAGCATGCAGTGCTTGAAGTTTCATAAGAACTGAGGTACTAAATCCACAATTCCTGAATGATCTCCCAGAGCATAGAAGAGACTGGCATCCTTTGTATTGAATCTGGTGTGAACCTTCATTCTCCCTCTTTTTCATGGTGGACTTCAGTAAATCCTCTCAGTTCCCTAGCTCACAGACTAACTTGAATAGTTCATCTTTAATGCCATCATTGCATAAAGTCCCCATAAATCCTCCTACTGGGCTAAATATCTGTGAAATGTGCTGCAGCTTGTATCACATTCCCCATTTTGAAAATTTAAAGGCAAATGCTTAAAGAATGCTGTGATTAAGTTGGATATTTTGATTACCAATAGGCTGGAGCACACAGGTGCCACGATTTATAGTACTTCGGGGAGCAGTGAGACTGAACTGGATATTGCTATACTGAAAAGAGATATGCTATAACATCAGCTGTTTCTTCATCTGCCAAAGGAAAAATGCAGCTCCTGGAAGCATTGCTCTTTGCAGGCTTGCTGGTACTTGGCACCATAATTGGAACCAGCAGGTATCTAAAAACAGGTGGTAACACTCAGTTTCCTTAATCCCAATACTACTAAACATTAAGGAATGGTGCTATTTTTCACAAGTACTGAGGACAACAGCTTTTGCAGAATTTCCTGTCCCTACTTTGTCTGTGGAAAAGCACTTGCTGCTGAAAGAGTAGTCATTGTGTGGGGCATAGTGATGATGACCCATGAGATGCCTAAAGGTTTCCCACCAGCTGCTGATCACCAACCCTGATTTTCTGATGTCCTTCCTCCAGCACATGCCCCATCATGTCCTGCCTTCCCCTTCATGTAAGAGAAGGAACCAAAGCCTGATCTAGCCTTGGCTCATTGTCTTTTAGACTTCAAAATCTAGTTCTGCTTTCTGTCCTGGTAAGTTTTCTAAAGGCTCTTCTTAGAGGTGCCTTAAAATAGAAGGGAATTAGGCCTGATGCATTTTTAACCATATAACCAAACAGAGTTGTATTCAGCAGAGGGGTTATTTTTGTTGGATCCATAGATTGATTGCCATGGAATGATGTATCTAGGAAGTGAAATTCTTGTCTTAGCAGAGGTATGGAATAAAGCCTGTGAACTGTTATTGCTGTTGATGTTTTCTATCTGGCTAGATATGTTTGTAAGCACCTGCAGATAGGTGAATTTCAATCAAATCTAGCTTACGGCCTGATACTAAAAATAATAGATGCAGTCACTTATTGTGGACCTGCAGTAGAAGCTGTAGCTTGGTATTTCAATAACCATGTTCCACATAAATGTAAATGAAATGTAAACACTACTGTGCCTAATTTGAATCAGAAAACTGACATGAGTTCACAAAAATGAAACTGAGATGGAAGCAGACACTTATGAAGTAAACTTAAATAAAGTCTTTTTATCTTCTATAGTCCACTTTAAAATTTTCATGCACTATAATTTAATCTACAGAAGACCTTTAAACTGTACATACTTTATAAGAGATAAGAAAATTTTCTTTTCAACTGTTCCAGTCTATTGGATCTGACCACATTTGAGAAACAATTTCTTGCATTGAGCAGTGGGGGTGTTCTGAAACTATTTGAATGAGTACGTATGAAACCAACTTTTCAATGAGACCTTGTATTTGTCCGGATCTGCACTTCTGCATCAACCACGACTGCCTGAAGGATTTAGAGATCAATCAACCTGTGGGAAGCCATGGGGACACGGTTGCATGCATCTTCCAGGCCAGGTTCCCTGCAGAAGCCAGGGTTGAGGACCAGGGCAGGCAGAGAAGGATCTCAGCCTCAAGATCTCAGCAGGAGGCACAGCCTCAAGTTGGCAAGTGACAACAGGATCAAGTCTGGAGACAGGGATCTGGGACAGCCTCCATCCAAGACACAGCCAGACAAACTCCTGGAAGAGAAGACCATTCAGGCCCCTTGCAATATTAATCTGACTTGCAGACCTGAATTAAGATTTTTTGGTCTGTTGGTTAAAGCCTGTTGGTTAAGTCATATTAAACTACAGTGACAACTTTTCAGAATTTAAGTACTGCATAAGAAGAAGTATATTTTCAAAGTAGTTTTATACCTTACATATATATTAACTTTAAAAGTACTATTTTAAAACTTTTTTAAAGTATTTTTCAGTCTTATAATATCACTATGAGTGGTGATTTGTATCTTCACTGAGGAAACTGCCCCTTTCTTGACACTTTCTGTCCTTTGGGTTAGACTTCAGATGTGAAAACAAATCCTCCTATTTGGGACAAACATCAGACAACAGCTTTGCCTTCATTTTCTTTCAAAAAATAGTGCCTTTGCATCAATTTCATAATGAAATTGAAAGGAACAACCTCAGAAACACCAGTAAAAAATTGTCAAGTATTTCTTAAAATGCAAGAAAGGACATTTCTGATACAGCTGCCACTAGACTAAAAGTCAAGGTCCCCCTTGGCTGTCTCAAGCCTGACTCTGCATAGGAGATCTTGGAGTATGCAAAGCACATTGAAATAAGCTTGTGACTAGAATGCTAAAACATCCTGGGGGACCTGCTGTTTCCCTCCCTCAGCACTCTTCATGCCTGTGACATTGACCCCCTGGTAAGAGTCACCATTTTTTTCTGAAATCCTCTCATTACCAGTTTTGAAGTCTAGGGTCATCCTCAGTCCCCCAAACAAAATTATTGTCCAATGACTTACAGCGGAAAATTGAAATCCTGTGAGATTTTGTGCATTTGATGCAAATTTATCTTGTATTGTCCTAGTTTTGTGATTCTCAAGGTGTGGAATAAGTAATTTTCAAAAGGAAAAGCAAGAATAAAAATGTGGAAAGTAGGAAGCCTGGGTCATTTCTTACAGGTTCAGATCACCCTTACTCTAAAATCTTACATGCAGTGTAATAACAAATGGGCATTCAAGGAAGTGTTGTTCAGGACTCAGATGCTTGAAATTCGGTGTGCCAGAATGAGCTAATTCATTTTTTCTCAATAAAAGTTTTCATGAGGTAAGTAGATTTTAATATTATATTACAATAAGGCTTTTGCGTGTCACCATGGAGCCAGAATGGGATTTTAAGAGATCTTTTATCCTGCCCACAACACAGGCCTAGCTGCAGCTGTGCCATTCTGTTCACTGGCAGGTTGGGAACCGAGGTTACACTGTTGTTATTGCACTGAGCAGTGCCAGTGCCTGTGCCACAGCAGTTTCAGGGAACACCAGCCTGTGCTCCCTCAGAGAGCTTCTGGCATGGTTTTTGAGTCCCATGAGTGTGGCAGAGACTGACCAGAGCAGGCACGCTAGAGGTGAAAAATCTAATATTTTAAATTCCATTGACAGGTCAATGACAATGCCGCAATTTTAGAAAACTGAAAAAAAAACCCACAAACCATTAAATATTTTCTTATTCTGTCATGATGATTTTTAATCTATAAATTAACTCCTGGACTTATGAACAGAAATAAATCATAGAATCATAGGATAGTTTGTGCTGGAAGGGACCTTTGGAGGTCATTTAGTCCAATCTTGCTGTCATAGGCAGGAACATCCTAAACTAGATCTGTTGCTCCGCATCCACCTGACCTTCAATGTTTGCAGGGATGGGTCATCTACCACCTCTCTGGGTAACCTGTGCCAGTGTTTCACCACCCTCATTTTAAAAAAAAGTCTTTCTCATATCTAGTAGAAGTCTATCCTCCTTTAATTTAAAACCATTGCCCCTTGTCCTATCACTTCAAGCCCTACTAAAAGGTCTGTCACCAAATACCTTCTCATCGTTAAAAAAAAGTACCCTTTCTTTTACTTAACAAAAGAAGATGACTTCATATCTTCACAACCATAGTTGCTCAGTAACTAATAAAAATCAAATATCTTCTATAGTTTCTCTTGTTAATTGTTCTGTGACTTATGAGTCAATTCAAACACTGTCAGATTTTTTCAGGCCCAACTGACTTATAGTATATTTTGTGACTTTACATTATTGAGAAAGCCACTTTGAAAGGAAGGACAATTTTGCTTTAAAAAGCACCACAATTACCTAATAAATCTCAGGTATAGCCTGTTTTCTTCTAGAAAAACACGAATTAGTTCTGTGGGTTTATATAACATGAAGATATAAGAATAAAGCTTATACTTGGATAGCAAGAGCATCATACCACCTGCCTAGTACCTAGGTTATCTAGAGAGAAAATTTTAAAGTACAGAATTGTGTTGTGTGATTTTCAGTAATGCCAAGAATGCCAGTCACACAGTATTTTTTAATAATCAGATTCTTTCCTGCATTGATTTGCAGATTAACATCTATCACTTAAAAATATACTGGTCATAAACTGTGTGGGATTGACCTTATTTTGGTAATATTCCCATAAATTTAGGTATTAAATTTTAGATTACAAGGATTAGGCAGAAATAATGTGACACAATTTTTTTTTAAAAACAGTAAAATATGCAGTTTAAATTTTTTGCCTGCTTTCTGATGTTGACCGCTCTTGACTTATTTGAAAAGAAACCCATCATGGTATTCCTGAAATTCCTTTCTAAAGCAGGTAAACTAAATTGGTTGTCAGCAGGTTATCTATCATCATTTTGTTCTAAACTGTTATTACTATTTGTAGTTGGTCAAAATTTTTATCAAAACAGACTTGGTGAAAACTCTTATAAAACTATGCTATTAGAAAACAAATAGGAGAGGAACAAATTGAACTTGAAGGGAACACAAGTGTTTTAAATCTCTACTAATCACCATTTTCCTTAAAATTGTATGTTGTAACTCTATGAAAATGTAATAAAAACATGTAGAAATACAGATTATGTTTAGACATTTCCATTAAAGTAATTAAAATTTGCAAGTTAAGTGTTTTGAAACTCTGCACTGTGGGAAATACTGAATATGCTTTTGATGTTTTGTGAAAACAAAATATCAAAACTGTTCACAAGTCATGAATTCAGTTTCAACCAGCTCAGATAAATGAAGAGAAAAAGGACAGGATACTATCTAATAGTTTTATCAGTCAGCCAATGAAGATTGGAAAATGAAGCATAAAGTAAGTTATGTTTCTGATCTTCATAGCAAAGCAGCCAGGAGAAATGAAACCGTGTGCTGAGCTTTCAGCAACTTGCTTTTGTTCTTTTGAGATTTCAAGCAAGAAGTATCAGACATTTCATCCTGGTCCTCAGTCCACACATTTTACTGAGGTGTTTGAAGCTTTCTTTGTAATTAAACAGTCCCATTTGTTAACAGTGATATAGCTAGAAAGTTTGTCTGTAGCCTCTGTTCATTTTGTGACAACTCTAGGCATCTTTGAAGTCATGTAAACTATCTGTTCTTTACCTTCATTTTCTCTATTTAGTCATCTAGCTCTGGGCTTAAAGTTGAGCAGATAATAATTTGCTTTCCCAAACTGAGGTCTCAATTAAAAGCTGCCAAAAATATATGCCTTAAGAATAATTACAATCCTGCTGTATCCATGGAAACATGATGGGTGGAGATAGTTCCAGCAGACAAATGTTTACCCAGCAGTATTAATGCACATGCTAGAAATATCTCTTTTTGCGTTGTCTTTGCCAAGTTTTCTTATTGCTCTACAATTCAGGGCAGAGAACCAAAATACAGAATGTGAGCATCTGCTTTTCATCTGTGTTTATGGAAATTCCCATTTTTATATAATCTTCATGCTACCCAAGTGCATTTGGTCATTATTTGCAATAATGTAGGAAATTATTAGATGTATTGTATTTATTTTTATATTATTTATAGTTATGTATAATTTTATCATGACATTTGAATAAATAACAGCCTGACAAGTAATCATCTTAACAATTTCTGTAATTTCAATAGGGCAGAAAAGAGAAGATTCTCATTATTATTATTTTTTAAAAATCAGATGAAAAACATAAATGTGTAAAACACACTAGTGTGTAAGGGAACACTGAAGTTCATCTGTGCTCGGTCATACACTCACTGTTCATTTACTTACTGAGTTATGAGTAGACAGAGGTTCTATTTTTGTCAAAGAGGCTCAAGTCATATATTCTTTTCATTACAATGCTCAGGAGCGCTATAAGACATTCAGGAACAGGATTAAAACAAGACAAACAACACTGAAGTGCATTGGACTGAGTCTTTATTTGCCATAATCAAGTACTAGAAAAGCAGAAAAGGGAAGAAATGTTTTCCAGAGAACTGCCTCTTGTCTTGAGGCACTCTCACAATCCAAATATCCATCTCATACCTTTTATCTACATGAAATACCTTGCTAACTCCTTGCTAACAAACACAGTATTTGCAGTCATTAAAAACAAACAAACAAAAAACAACAACAAAACCCAGTATTTTCAGGTTGGATCTCCAAAAACAGTTAGTTTTCTTGCCCTCTGTATTCTTATTGGAAAACTTGTGACCACCCACCCTTCCTTTGACCAGAGACTATTTCACAATTTCCATTCAAAAAGTAGCTAATCAATTGCTAATAAATATTGAGGCTACTTTGTTCTTTAATTCAAAGAACTCTTCTTCAACTCTAGCGTCCACTTCTTTTGCATTTTTATAGAAACAATCCTGTCTTCTTGATCCCATTTCATCTTGTTTGGACAGACTGGGCAGAGTAACTTATTTTAGGGCTAGACTACTTGAACAAATACTCACGCTTTTATATATCTCATTAGCTACCTCCTGGAAGGTTCCGTAGTATTTCTTTTTGGTAAGTTCAAAACAGCTTATCTTTCAGTGAGAATGAAGAATAACTACTGTGAACTTACCATGAGGTGAGTGCAGGCAGGCAAACACTCAGTAGAAACTACTTCTTGGTAACTAGTAAATCTACATCCTTCCCAAATTTGCACTAACTCGTTCATGTATCTGTATCCCAAGATTCCTTTTTCAATGCAGTACCTATTTAGTTTTAATTTTTTAGGGAAATTTTCATGTACATGCTTGAATATCCTCTAAAACAAAATCTTTTCAACCATTTGAGTAATGACTTTTTCCATTGATAGCATCACTGGATGGAGAGTAATAGATAAAACAGAATTACAGAAGGAAAAAACACCTGTTTCTTTCTGGATGACAGAAAAGAGCTGCCTCTTCCCAGAGGAAATAATGTCACAATGCCCTACAAAGGTTCCCCGATCCCTGATAAACACCTGGATACACTGAAGAATGGAGTGGTGTGGAGACACCACAGCTCCTATTCCAGGCATCCTGCAGGAAGAGGAACATGGTAGCCCTCTTTGACCTGTGTCACTTATCCATCAAGAAAAGAATAGATGCTAACTTTATCTAAATTTAACAATGATGAATAAGGCATCAAACTTAAAAAAAAAAAAAGCTGTAAAAAGGAGATTGAAATGGGAAAAGATTGAAGGAAGTTTTCCATTGCAACAGCTTGGATCAAATCACGAGTTGTACCTACCTTCCTTCCTCATGCTGGGATGCTGGTCGGGTGAGAAATTTAATTACTTGCTTTTAAAGAACTAAGTTTGCTTTCACCTCATAGTGTTTTAGGAGGTTGTCAGGTTTAAAGTTTGTGCCTGTACTTTGCTTTATATTATTATTACAAGGTTTTAAGTGCGTTTTTGTAGCCAGACCTTATCACCAATGGCCATGAACTTTTATTAGCTTGTCACAATTTGTATTAATAAAAAGTGCTGTTCTGTAAACTGCTAGAGTGAGTCCTTTATAAAGGTGTTAACAGTTTGTCGATAGCAGAATGACTCATAGGAGATATCTGCTGAGGCCTTTTCCCTTTCACTGTTAAGTGGCATCCCCCTGAAAAGGGTAATAGAATTACCCTAACCTTGTGAATCTCTTCAGTGAAGAGTTCCTCTGCAGAATACCAGGCAGACTAGATTGGATTTACATGGTTTTGTTTTCCCTAGGATACTAACAGACAAATGCATCTTTAAGGATTGGGCATATTCCCCCCTTTTATGTGACACTGGAAATACTTTGGATGTACTTTTTTGACAGTCATATTCTTTAAGTGGCTCACAGGCATTCTGTGGTTAACACTTGCAAGCTTGCCCTCCTTTCTCATTTGAACTTGGTTTATTTGAAGTTTATGGCAATAATTCTTCCCAATCCCTGATTGCATGACCTTGCACTTGATACTACATGTTATCCTTCTTATCACTCCAGTTCTCAAGGTCACGCAGCTCCTCCTGTATGATGTTCTGATGCTCCTCTGTATTGATTGCTGCTCCCAGTTTTGTGTCATCAGCAGATTTCACCAGTGCACAGTTATTCTTTGTGCCAAGGTCACCAATAAAACATTACATATAATTGGCCTTAAGACCTATCCTTGAGGAATTATACTAGCTACTTTCTTCCAACAACACTGTTCTCCTTTCAGCAATCTCTCTGTTAGTGAGCTTTTTACCTGCTTTACAGCTCTTGTGTCGTGCTTTATTATCCCCAGCAAAATGTGTTTGGGGACAGGTGAATTTATCCTTTAAGATTTTGCTTTCTTTCCTTTGCCCATAATGCTTGCTATGTCAACAAAGACAGAGATCAGGTTGGTCTGGCATGATCTGTCATACATTATCCCCCATTGCCTTTTTTTTTTATTTTCCATCTTTGCCTTTTCCTTGAAAGGCTCTAATTCTTTACAGATTACTCTAATCCGACTGTCTGGTGCATAGTAGAAAAGGCATCTATGACTATGACCTAGCTTGTAAATAATTATCAAATGCAAAGTCAGAGTATTTCCTTGGGGCATAGTGGTAAAGCCGATTCAGAACCACTTCCTGCTGTTAGTAAAACAAAGCCCTAAGGTTCATGCTTAAGTCTCTTATATACTCATCATTAGTGCCCCAGATATCAGTCTAGTGGTTAAAAGGACATTAGGGCTTGCTATTCCAGTCACCTCTTGGAATAAGTAATTTCACTTTGAATGCTAAAACTAAGTAAGTTCAGTTCCTTGTTATGAAAGGGGTTCCCACCTCCAGCTTAGAGAAGTTAACTGCCTGTCATAGGCAAGATGCAAACAATTCTACTCTCCTTCATATTTCTGTTTTAGTAAAACCCTTTTTTAGGCTTAAAGTATCCTCCCTGCATTATATAAGTGAGCATGAGTACCTCTGTGAATTACTTTGGGTGCCAAGAAAGCTGAAATTGCTCACAGTATTCTTAATTCCATTTAAGAACTTTTCCTAATGAGCTCTAGAGTCTTTAAAACAACGCAGAAAGTGCTCAACAGAAAGAGTTCATTTTCCCATTGTCTATTTTTTTCCTGCTTCTAATCAATGAGAAAATGACAACAAAATATCTTCTCAAGGTTGTAAACCTTCCAGGGCAAGTGTCAAACTCAGTGTTTGGCATCATCCCAGTTCCAATATAGTTTACCAAGATTTTCTTTTACATTTGCACAGAATACCAAGAGGCTCACCTCACTTCTGTAGTATTTTGCCCCACATAAATTTGTAAGAAATTTCAAAGGCACCCACAACAGTAAAATAGGCTTCAAGATTCACAGATATTCTTCTCTGTTTTCATGTTCTCACATCATTTACCAGCTAAATCCTCCTCCCCAAATTAGCTACAGAGAAGTGTATGATACTAAGATGGCAGGACTTTATACACAGTGGGTTTCCTCTAGCTTGTTTCTAGCATTTGCTGAGTTATTTTCTTTCCTTGATCCTTCAGAAAACTCTCATAAGTTGATCAGATGAAGCATTGTAATATTTTTGCTTGTTGCCTAAAAGAGAACAATTTTAGAACTTCTAACCTTCTTACTTCTAGACAGAGCAAAAAGTAAAGCTCATTAATCATGTCCTGTAGAATGTCACTATTATAGATGCCGTGGAGAGTTGCCACAGTGGCAGTAAAATATTCATATTTTCAGAAAACCAATTACAAGGTACACTAAATCACTTAAATGTGTTATTGGTGATATTTAGAAAGCAGTGAGAATTTCTTCCTTACACATAATTACCTGAGGCAACCAATTCTTTTCATGGTCAGTGAGGGGAAAATGACAGTTGATAGTGAAAAAAGGAACTTCTGTTTGCAGAGACACTTTCTGGCACTGAAAAGTCACCATTTTTCACCCTTGACTTCAGGACTGAAATGTAGTCTTCACCTCAGCGGTTAGCAGAAAACAAGGTCCAAAGATTCCTTTTAAAACCTTACCAATATGCTAGTGAAAGCACGATTTGACTACCCTGGCCACTGCTTTAGTAGTCCTGTTCATTTGGTCTGCACTTTCTGTGAAAATAAGACCAAAGAGAATTTTCCTACCACTGTAAAAAGGACATCACTGCTTTGCTTTGTGACAGTGGTCTTTATTCTTAGTAGTATTCCTCAACTTCCACATGAATGTAAGTTTAAGAGAAACAAACTCTACATCACCATTCCTCATGGTCTCAATTTCTAGTGTTCTAAATGCCTCCCTCATAGCTTTTCCTGTCACATTGCTGCCAGGTCACTGGCATATGGCTTGGGGGACATCGGGTAGCACCTGTGACTTACGTGACCGTTTTATATGTATGTACAAAAAGCCATGGTTGGTGTCACCTTACTCACTCCCTTAGGTCCTCACCCCTTATGTATCTGCATGCCTTCCACATCTTGTAATAAATCTGGATTTCTGGCTCTCTGCATTGGAGAATACCCTTTTCCTGTGTTTTTTTATATTTTTATAGCCAGGAACTCCAGGTGCTACCATGAAAGAATGGTATAACTATAGGAAAAATCCCCATGGGTGTGTATTTTCAAACTCTGCTGCACACAACTGTAGCACTGTAATTGTTGAAAAAAGGCTGCATGCATTTTCCTTGCCTAGTTTCTGCTAATAGTTACTATGGAAATCTAAATTAAATAATTGGTGATGTGTTGGACCATAAATACACCTGGAATGTTGTCTGCAGTGCCCAGTTTTTAAAGCAAAATCATTTTGCTTATATATAAATGCAACTATTTGCCTTAAATGCAATGTAAGAAACCTCCTGTCATCATTACTGAGCTGCTCTCTAGACAATGCTCCTGGACCTGAGTGAGAAGATATATTGGTGTTGGCAGAAAAGACAAAAGAACCTCTCTCCATCCTCAGCCTCTCCTTGTTTTATTCCTTTCCTCCTTTCTGTTTGACATCTTTTTCTCGAATATCATTAGTCCGCTCTTCTCACAGAAATTCTGTGAAGTTAAACTGCAAAGTTGAAAAGATGGAGAAATATTTTTAAGCACACTTGTGTGAGTTTAATTGGTTTCGCTTGACATTCCCTCTAAATCTCCTTCTTGTGCTAGACCTCCTTCCTTTGCCATTAGTAACTTGGTCTTCATAACCTTCTTCTCTTGCCAGGTCTCCTAGAAAAAAAATAAAAATGGATGCTTCAAAGTACCACTGACCTGCTTTGACTATAGATTGATTATGCTGTGCTTTCCAGAAAAACATGTCACCCAAGAGATAGCAGACAGTAACCTTAGGTTGCAGCCAGGGTGATTCTCTTGTGTTTACACTGACATCAATTGTAAATAATCACACTGCAGTCAGTGAGTCACTCTGTGCATTGGTATATATCTGAAATGAAAATCAAACCTCTGTGTTATTATCTCCACACATTGATAAAAGCTTCCTGCAGACCCACTGTGGTATAAAGTCTACACATGGCAGCTTTTAATACCCATGGGCACAGTGTTTACTGAAATTAAGTGTCTAAATAAAGACAGGCTCTTTGAAGATCAGATAGCTTTTCATTGCTTCACTTTTGTTATCACTATTGCAAAGCAATATTGCGACCATTATCAGCTGTAAAAAGGTACATGGCTTTGCTTTTGTAAATGAAGCACTGGGAACAGGAGTGGCACTTGGCAGTTTCCTATGCACCATACTTTTAATTTGCTAGCTCTCCACACACAGACATAAATACAACACATACATGTAATCTACCTTACTTAAACTGCATGCATGCTTTGTGCTGGTCTACAAGACTTGAAATACAGCTACATAGTCACATGGCAATGACTACATGGGCAGAAACCATGACACCATAACTCCTATTTCTTAAAATCATTAAAATTATTTGATCAGAACTTTTCCTACTGGTGTGTGTCCATAAATATTTACACACATACCTAAGCCCATGTACAAAGACACACAAACACATGCAGCCTTTATAGAGATTTTGTTAGTGACTTCAGTGAGAGACACATTTAATCTGTATGAAGGTAAACTGATGACAGAAAAGAAATAAATTGCAGTTTTTTGCCCTTTGATTACCTTTCCTATACCTATGCACCTCCCTTGGGAATGCATGGAACATAGCAAACTTAGGGACTTGAGGAAAGACAGAGCAAAGTGTTTTAAATCAGCATTCAAGACAAATATTCTCTCTTTCTTCAATACAGCAGAATTTCAACATCCAAATATTATATTTCTGCCTAACAGGTATAACTTATTTTTGTTGTACCTCAAACCCTATAACGAACTTCACTGCGCTTGCCACTAGATCACTTTTTAAATCTTTGTCTTTAAAGCAGAGAGTATAATGTATGAGACCATGTACTAAGAAGCCATCAATAGGGACTTCATAGTTAAATAGTCTGAGATCTGAAGGATTAAAATTATACTTTAAGGACTGGTTTTCATGTCCAAATTCAACAAATTAATTCTTCAGAGGACAGCTGAATTACTATACTATTTTTAAAATTAATATTCAATGACTGTTGTAGCAGAAACAATAAAAATGAGCCCACTGGAGTAATTAAATAAGAAAAAATGGACAACTGTAATCCCTAAAACTTTCAAACATCAAATATGCATTTAGTATTACAACATTTCACAGAATATTTACCAACTTTTAAACATATACAGAAACTATTTCCAGTTCTTTTCATAAAATGTCTTTTTATAGAAATACAGTTGGAATTTCTCATCATCATAAGCAAATAAATATTCCTAAATCTTCTTAAATTTAAGATACTATGGATTTTCTCTGGGGGTTTAAAGTGAAAGTAAGTGTGTCAGTAAACATTTTTAAGATTCCACCCAATCTGAATTAGGGCTATATAGACGTGGAGGTGTCAGCTCACGTTGCATTTTAGGATGAAAGGAAATTTGTATGGGAATAAGAGGTATGTTTGGGTCCAACCTTTCACTGGACAGCAGTAGCTAGCCTGTGATCCATTACACCGTCTGCATTGACTAGTGAAGACAGTTTGGAAATACCATGAATTGCAATGCTAACAGTTGTCATCAGTATTACAGATGCCAATATACACTTTCTCAAGAGTTTGCATGTGTTTTAGGAACCAATTAGAAATCACCATTACAATAACTATACATATTCAATGACAAGAGTATAGTTCCTGACAGACTGAACACTGGTAAGTTTACCTGTCACAATTTGATTTTTTTTTGAAAAAGAGTCAAAATGCAATAGTTGCAAATAGGGACTCTTCCTTTTCTCTGGAACTCTGTTAATTGTGACAAATCTATGGTATTTAAGTTAACATTGTGATATTGGGAGAAAATTCAAGTTCCTCTTGCACTGTAGCTGGGTATAAGGGCTGTGCCTATGTGCATGACCAGGGCATTTACCATTTGCCTAGCTGGCTCAGAAACTCCTCAGCTATTCCCTGCACAGGGGAGACAAATGGTTAGACATTATTTGATACAAATACTGACTTGAAAGAAGGTGATTGACTGAACTCCAAAACAAAGCATTTGACTAACCCTTACAGAAAATCTCTGGGTGGGAATTTTGGACAGCAACTTTCCCCAGGGGGCTCCTGCTGTGCTTAGTCCAATTACTATATACTATTTTTATGCATAAGATGTGCTGATTAACTCCCTGGGTGGAGAAACTGGCAGTCCAGGGACTCCTCCAGGCAGGTTCTCCTGTAGAATTGACAAAAATCTATATAGATAATTTTAAATAGTTAGCACTAACTATTCCTGAAGATGTGGAATCATAGAATCATAGAAAGGTTTGGATTGGAAGGGACCTTAAAGATCATCTAGTTCCAACTCCCTTGCCATGGGTAGGGACAAATTCCACTGGACCAAGTTACTCAGAGCCCCATCCAACCTGGCTTTGAACACTTCCAGGGATGGGACATCCTTGTACAACCTGTTCCAGTGCCTCACCACCCTTGCAGTAAAGATTTTTTCCTAACATCTAAACCTCCTCTCTTTCCATTTGAAACCATTCTCCCTTGTCCTGTCACTACATGCCATTGTAAATAGTCTCTCTCCATCTTTCTTGTAGGTTTCTTTCAGTACTGGAAGGCTATAATTAGGTCACCCCAAAGCTTTCACTCTTCCAGGCTAAACAATGCAGTTCCCTTTGCCTTTCCTCACATGAGGTGTGCTCCATCCCTCTACTCAACTTGGTGGCCTCCTCTGGACTCACTTTAACATATCCATGTAATCTCTGTGCTGAGGACCCCTGAGTCAGATGCAGCACTCCATGTGGGGTCTCATGAGGGCAGAGTAGAGGAGCAGAATCACCTCCCGTGATGTGCTGGCCACACTTCTTTTGATGCAGCCTGGGATGTGTTTGGCTTTCTGGGCTGCAAGTGCACATTGCTGGCTCATGTCCAGCCTCTATCCACCAGCACTCCCAAGTCCTCCTCAGCAGGGCTGCTCTCGATCTGTTCATCCCCCAGCCTGGATTGATACCAGGGGTTGCCCCAAGCCAGGTACAGCACCTTGCACTTGGCCCTGTTAGACCTCATGGGTTTCCCATGGGCGCACTTCTTGAGCTTGTTCAAGTCCCTCTGGATGACACCCCATCATTCAGGTGTGTCAACCACACCACTCAGCTTGGTGTCATCTGCAAATTTGCTGAGGATTCCCTTGGTCCCTCTATGTCAGTAATGAAGATAATAAATATCACTGGTCCCAGGACAGAAGCCAGAAATAGTCACACAGGACAGTATTTTGTATTTAGTTATTATGGGATATTTTTTTACACAGAATTGAGAATAATGCATAGCAATGGTTCATGCATGTGGTTTTTTTTAAATTCTCTGTCCATGAGAATCTATGAAAAACAGTAGGTGGGTCATTCAGTACACTCCTTCCACAAATCCTGTGGATGGTTCATATATTTGGAATATTATTTCCCATTAATGTCCGAACTGGCCTATAGTCTGAGCTGGTACTTGCAGTGCTTAAAATCCCATTTGCCTACTTTTCACCTGGTATTTTTCTCTTCTGTGTTTTCAAAAGAAACCACACAGATACAGACCTCAGTGCATTTGCTTACAAACTCTCTAATAACTTTCCAAGGCTAGGAATATACATGCATAAATTCTCCTGGATAACAGAAGAGTGAGCATCAGTTTTCAAAGATGTTTTAAATTCCAGTAACATTAGAGCTTTGCAGATACACTTAAAATATCAAAAACAAATGTAAAATTGATGGAGCTTTGCAAATATTTTGGGTTTTAAATGCTGTTGACCTCTCTATGACAAGTTTCTTTGCAGGTTTTACTGTGGCTGGTTTTTTGTTTACGTAACATATGACTTTGTGTCACAAAAAGCATGCACTAAGACTTCACAAAAAATGTAAAAATGATAAATTACACAAATGCATACCACTTTTGTTTGTTTATTCAACTTAAAAACAAACAACATTCTTCAAGAATATTTAAGTAAGGTATTGCCAACAGCAGAAAGAAAAATAAGAGGAAAGAAAAGCATTTAATTAGAAAAGAAAAAGTAGTTATTCCGGTGAATTCCATTATTTTCTTTAATTAACAGTGATTGCACCACTTTAGCTGGTTCACTTAACTTGATGTTTTAATCATTCATTTAATTTATCTAGACATAGTCATGTAAAGTATAAGCAGTAAATCAGGTAACAAGTAATAATGACAGATAATGCAGTTACTTTATTTTAGTCTCTGCACAATACAATGATATGGCTTTATCACAGAAAGAAAAGGGCAACATTACCTGATTTGACAGTGATCTGTTTACACATGTAATAAAGTGGGAGCCTGGGTTTTGAGTGTGGAAGAACTGACCTCAGAATCTTGAGACAGGAAACAAAGATTAGCAGTGGTCAGCATCTGTACACAAGAACTAGGACCTCTTTGGTTTTCTGAGAGTTGTTTGTTTTAGGGAACTGCAAAAACTGCAACTCTGAATTCTTTTGCTCCAGAGTTTGCTCAGCCCACAACTGTGCAGCTGCAAAAACTCAGAATGAGTGTAGGATTGCATTTCTGCGCATGTACACATGTGTGGGTACACAGGTACATAACGAGAACCGAGGCAAGAAAAAGGTCTGTGAGTGTTAAAATGATTTTTTAACTTGATGACTTCTTTAAAGAGATATTTTTGTCAGTGAAGGAGGAAGCAATGTCATCCTGCTACTTCTGCAGTCCCAGTGAATTGATTTAAGAACTGGTCCTGAGGAGTGTGTTCTCCCACTGTCTTGGCAGTCTTATTATATGAATATGTATCTCTCCATTTGTGAATACTCAGGCCTGCAAAATAGCAATGTGGATTATTCCATGTATGTGAAAATCAATTAAAAACCAATACAAAAGGAAGATTGGCAAACCCAAAGCCAAATGTCCCTTTTAAGGTCTGAGACACAAATGTGTAGCCAGTATTTTTTTAAAAATGTGCAGAATTTGCAACTCCATAATACCTGTCTTTTGTACTGAATGGCAGAATTGCTCAAGGATGATCAGTTCATACCTGTCTTCCTCTGTTTTCCAACCACAAGATGAGACACAAAAATGTCACTTTTGAATAAATGTTTTAGAAAACAAGTAGTGAAAAACAGGCAAAGAAAATTATTGTGACAGTGCAAAATAAAACCCATAGTAGCATCTAGAAAACAATGTTGATAATTAACACCTTTAAGAGAACATTATGTTTAACTGAAGCAGAAGTTGCTTTTCATTTTTTACACCCATCAGATATTACATTTTCCTCTTTCCCAGTGTAGCCTCATAGGTATAGCACATTTTTCTACACATAAATTTTCATTTCAATCATGCTGCAGGAATGTCCACCTAAAGCTCTTGAACACTGGCTTGAGAATGTTTTGACAAAATATACTAAGAAGTTTCTCTCCCTGAGAGCACCTGGCACACCCTAATAATCACAAGAAATCTATTTGCTGGTGATACTCCAGAAGACTTCATTGCACACCACAGGGAGATTTGTAATGCCTTTTAGGGCTATCAGAAATATTCAGTAGAGCAAGTTTCAACCCAGTTCTTAAAATCATTTCATGTTTGCGGTTCTGAGGTTCAGTTGTTGGGAAAAATCTGTGGCTGCTTTGATAAAGCTTTAGTAACATCACTCTTCTGATGATAAAAGAGTGGAACAGGATTCCTGGGCTTAAGTGTGTTTTTCTGCTGTTGCTCCCATGAACAAAAGACCTGAATCTCAAAGTCTGCTCCAGCAGGTGCCTAGGTAGTTCTCACATTACAGCTGCTGCTCCTACTGTTGGCTACTATCTCAGATGTCCAAACATCAATGTAATTGACAGCAAGTTTTCTTCTGGTCACTTTGTTGAAGACTTTTTCAATTAATCAAACTGATGTTAAGATGTACGTTGTTCATCATAAATGGTTTCCATTAGTCCCACTTTTTCATCTCTTATTCAGGATCACAAACAGAGCACCTTCCTTGACTTCAGATTTTTCTTTGGCTTTAAGTCTACATCTAAATACTTCTTCCTACATAGAAACATTCATTAAAGGTCTCATTAGTTGCTGTTCATTGGTCACTTTTGTACTGCTCAGGTCCATTGAGATTGGCACTGTAAAAATCAAATTTCAGCCTAATTTTTCTGTCTTTTCAACCCTTTACTTCTTCACTAGCATTTTCTTCTCTACAAACTCATACACCACTTAGTCATCTCCATTTTCATGGTCATTCCTGACCTGGTAGCCACTGAGCCACAACTGCTTCTTAACTTTTACACTCAAGGTCTTTCTTACTGCTCTTCATGCTTGAGAAGACCTTCCAGTAGCTGTCTCTAAATCTACTTTGTTGTTGTCCTTCACAATGCCATTTAAATTCCCCTGTTCTAACATGACTTAGGTCTGTTCAACACCTTCAATTATTGCTGTCTAAACATTTCCTTGTGTTCTTCTTTTGTCTGTATCACATATTGTCTTTTGTTTTAACTTCAAATTGCAATTACTCTAGGACAGACACATTTTTGTTCTGTGTCTTCCTACCTCTTCAGACATTATCATTCTATCCATGACTGCGAGCTAAACAAATATAGCAAAAATTATTGACATTGAATCATATCAGTTGCTGGATACAACAACTACTTAACCTGAAATTTATAACAGAAAGCTTTATTTCTATATTACTTTTTTATGCCTCTTCTTTCACTAACTTCTCTCCATAGAGTTGCCTTTTCACATTTTTGTCTAGTTTCATTTAGGAAATTTTCCTCTTCTTCTGTCTCTTCCACCATTATTGTCTTGTGCTTGTTTCTTTGTCTCAAATGAGATTTCATTTATATCTCTATTGTATTTTCATGCCGCCTTCATTCTCTCACTCCTATGCCTCTCTCCCCCTCCCTTTACCTCTTACCTTCCTTTCCCAATTCTTTTGAAAGATTCAACACCTACATTGGCACAAATGAAAATAAACTGAAGTTATTCCTGACTTTAATACAAACACAGACATTCAGAAATAAATAAGCTGGTTTTGCAATGCCCTTTTTCACTAAGTGGTGTGGTATTTGTACTTTGATCAAGTTTCCAAGTCAGTCTCACCCAATCAAAATGCAGACTCATCTTGCAGCTTTTGGTCTCCAAAGAGTCAAGTGTAGAAAAGCACAAAGAATTGCTACAAAAGAGATTTCTGAGAGGGGTGATCAATTACCTCAAGTCTATTTCTTTTTGCAGATGTGAAGTGAGTTATCATGATATTGCAAAAGGTGCAGCACTGCTTTTTTCTGAGAGTTAGTGCACTAAGTTGGTTGAAGATACTTCAGGAAAACCCATACTTTCCCACCCATTTTCCTAGTTTTGTTTTAACTTAATTTTTTTATTTTCATTTTGGTAGTGGCAAAATGGGCAGAGCTAGGTAGAAATATTTTTCCCCTCTAGGAAAAAAAAGTACATTTTTCTGTCAAAGACTAAATACATTTTTTTCTACATTATTTTTAACAATGAACTAGAAGACTCTACTGTTCTGCCGAGACAGACTTTAAGATGAACATAGGATGCTTCCTGCCTCCAAATTGTCCAGAATTTAATAGCTTTTAACTTCATTTAGTGAAAACACGATTCCTATTGAAAGAAAGAAAAAAACCCACTTCAACAGTTTGGGATTTTAGTTTAATAATGGTATCAAGCTATCAGACCAGATAAAGAATCGGGCCCTACAGTATTTTTCCTACTCATGAACCCTTTTTTTCACTTTTTGCCTGAAAGAATTTGCTACCCCAGCTACAATATGTGATCAGATGGGCCATTGTGCAGGGATACTGAGGACGACAAACAAGCATTGGAGCATGTGAAGTAGCTAAGAATGTGCTAGTGGAGGAGTATTTAGTGGAAACAGCACACAAAATCTGTAGAAAATCACTTTTTTAATGCTGCTGCCCCAAGACGACCTTTTTTTCTTTCTGTAATACCATTTACTGCAGTCCGTAGGGGGCTTGAGCTCTAACAGGAGACTGCTGATAACTCACTGTGGTGATTTAAAACATTGTCAGGTTCAGCTGTTTGTTTCCTTGACTCTGTTGAAGGCTACCACTAGCACAGCAAAGACACTATAAAGGCAGCCCTCTCCCGGCATCAGCCACTCCAATGCACAGGCCTTCAAACAGCCTAAACTGCCTCTAAATGCATGCTGAAACACTGGTTTGTGAACTGCAATAGATAAGCCAAGCTGGCTGCTTCCTGCCAGACAGTGTGGCTACTTTCACAACTTCCAGCAGAAGGTTATTCTGCTCTACAAGACCACTGTGTCCTGAACCACTACACCTCCTTGCTCAGCAAACATGATTCAGAGCCTGTAGACCTCAACAGAAATTGCTCTGTGGGAAAGGTGTCTCCTGGTTGCTGCATATTTTATCACTGTATATTCCCATATAAAACAGTGCAAAATAAGAAAAAAAATGACAAAATGTACTGGAGAGGATTTACAGTGCCTGCTGCTGTGCAAATCTGGACTGTGATTACAGAGTATTATGAGAACATAAAACCAGTGCAGGGTCTCCATAATAATGATGCTGATGGTTCTTTAATTGCTCTACTTTACATTGATTCAGAAAGTCGTTGAATTGGACCCTCATGCTGCATTGTGAGGCGAAGCCATTGGACCCTGTCTTACATCAGTTAATATAAATAAACTCTATGGAGAGTCATGGCATGCCTGAGAGCCTTCAGTGCCACCTAGGGCCCCTGAAGGACAATTCTGCTTCCTCTGGCCACCTCTCAGTGCTGCCTGCACAGCTCCCTCTGCTCTGTTCTGGCTACAGGAGAAGTCGTGCAAGGGAGTAGAGCACTTGTTAGAATGTTCCAGAGTCCTACTTTGTAGATTTGCCATGCTCCTGGGTAAGCAGTGCTGTGTCATTATGTACCTAACCTTAGAAACACCTGACTCCAAACAGGTTAAGGCAACTGCAACTCAACATAATTTCCAAGGCAAATTACCTGAGGAAAGGAAATGACATCTACTGCATTATTTGATCTGAATAGCACAAATGTAAAAGCTCTTGAATGCTAAATAGGCTTTTGCAACATTTTAAAGAATTGCTCATCAGAAAAGCCAGTTTGGAAAACTTTTTCTTACAAAATGAAGGCTCTCTGACGCCAGTGTGCTGACAGTTTAAGTGTGCTTTCTTTCATGGCACTTTATTGCTAGTGGCACTAATGGTTGCTGATCCACCAGTCAATATGCACAGCACGTTTCTCTTCTGCAGTTGGCAGCCACATAAAAGGTTGGCTCATGTATGAACTTTTATGTTAAACAGGAAAAAAAAGATTCCAAACTACTCTATACTCATCATACACTTCACTTCAGAAAAGCCAGTATCCAAAAAAACTAAGCAATATCAAGTACTGGACATTAATTAATAACCAAATTTAATGTATAGAGTTATTTTCTTCCTTAATATTTCAAATGAAATCACTATAAAATACCTTACTTATCAAATAACATTTCCTGTCACCTGGAGAAGAAATAAAAACTGTCTTAATCTCTATTCCATCTATTGAAATCTTAAAATATTTTCCCTTAATACTCCAGTTACTTTTGTAGTCCAGCAGTATCTGCATCACAACATACCTAATTCTTCATGCCTTTCTGTAGCCATTGCAAGTCCTTCTTTAGCTCTGGACGTCCTGTATTTTCCCACAAGTATACAGCCCTGCTCTTGAGTCCAAGGATGCCATACTCCTATCCTGCTGACACTGTGACAAAGTGGCAGCCCCAGATGCCCATCATTCCTACCAGGGATGTTAATTAATGTAATGGCACAGTCCAGCTTGTTACTATCAAACTCAGGAGTCTGACCAAAATCATATTCTAGTTTGTAGCAAACACACACAACCTTCAAGCAAGGGTAAGGAGAACTGGAGCCATTATTGTAGGTATTCATCTTTTTCTCCTTTGCTCATTAGAGTAAGTAATAATTTAATATTTGCTATATTCTTGCATCATAGAACATTAAATCATGCATATGATTAGCTGACAAAGAAATTATGAACAAAATAAGTATTTAGAGAAGAACAGAACACACTTTTCCTAGCTGAAAATCTACATTGTTCTTCAGTGATGAGAAATGTGTCTCACTATGTCTGTTTTTGGCTATGGTGGGAAATATCAGAAGCTTTGAAGATAATCTACCACTCATTAAGGAAAATAACAATAATAATCACTAATAATAATAATCACTCACTCCAGATGACTGGGGGAGTAAAATTTTGCAAATCTGGCTTCAATCTTGAGGGAATCACTGTTCCCTCTTTGACTTCTCTATGCTTGTCCTAGTTTATGTTGCCCCAGGCCTCTAGTCCATCTAGCCTGTAAGTGAATCTATCACTGCTATCTGTCATTTGTGACAATTTTATAAAAGTTGTTGTATATATAGGAAGAGTGAGAAACACCAACATAAGCAAATTCTGGTTGACCTTTCCTTACTGAAGAATCAAGAATAACTTTATTACTGACTCTTCTGCTTTCTATATAGAATAAAAAGAAACAAGTGAGAAACATTCATTCTCTTGTTATTCAAAGTCACATTCCTGAGTGTAGTAAATTCATTGGTGGGTCAACAGCTTGGAACGAGGGGGAAAAAAAAAGGTGCTTGCAATATTCACTTAATTATTTTCTTGGCTTGGCCTTGTCATCACCAGGAATTCTTGTTTGGTAGATTCTACCTTTTTACTTTTTCTCTTGTGTATCTTCCTGCTAGTAGTTTTTCACGGGCATCAATGAGGAGTGACTTAAAATGCAGAAATCTAAAATAAAGAAAAAGAAGCTGCCACTTCATTCCCCAGGCTCCTCACTTGATATTCTCTAGTCCCCTTTAAGCTGGCCATCAATGCCACTAGCAGTGAAAGTGAGAAGCACAGGGTTGCTGATGCTAGCAACTCTGTGTCAATTGCTGTAATATCCAGTGCCCTTGGGATAAGAAAATTTCTCCAAGCTGCAAGCCATTAATGCCACTGTTAAGTGTCCTCCTCCAAAAGCCATTGACAGAAAAAAGGGAGGGCTCTTTCTATAGTCAATAAAAATAGAATGCAGCATATAGGAAAATTAGGTAATTATAGAAAAGAGAGGCACTTTTAAAATATGATTTAACCCCTTGGGCATCTAGTATAAGTACAGCACCTGTGAAGAAAAGCAAAACTGGGATTCATCTGAATTTATGTCATTTCAAAGCAATTTTGCATGGAAATGGGCACACCTGAGGTTCTGTTTCTGTAAACTCTTCAAGATATATACTCAAACTCTGTCTGAGATTAATATAGGGAATAATTTTCTACAGAAATTTCCAGATTTCATGGTCTTCACTAAGATGGTCATAGTTTCTCACCTTCATTTTCATTTTCTAAATCACCACAAGCAGGGCTGAGTGGACATGCTGGTATCCTTAGAATATCTGCAGTCACTTTGAGGACACCATAATCTCAGCTCAATTCCTTTTATTGGAAATGATTCAGCATAGAGTGATCAAAAACTATAGAAAGAGATCTCTTCAGGTTGCAGGTGAGAGGTGTGTGGAGTTGGCATTACCTATACCTACTGAGATTCAAGTATACTTGTTGCCTGTTAATGCACAGTAACTAAATATGCCACAGCTCATTGACCATAAGAGAAGTGTGATTTTGGAAGAACAGCAAAATTGTTTCCATGCTCCTTCAGCAATAAAAAGTTTACAGCTGTGACAAACTGTCTATCTCTCTGAGCTTTCTCTTAAATCAATCAGTAGCCTTTTCAGTTATTTTACACATTGCTATAAATCAAAATGCAATTGCTTTTATCTGCATCCAATGCTACAGACACAATGCTGAAAAACACAGTACACAATCTGGTTTAAATAGCCCTGATTCCTTCCTCCGATTCTCACTTTTCCTGGAGAAAATAATCAAATGTTGGTTACTGCACTAAAAACAGTAAATACAATAAGGTGGATTAAGAAATCCTTTGTCAGAATATCTTTATGATTTATTAAATAAGGGATGTTCTGATCTGGAATACTGAATAATAATAATAATAATAATAATAATAATAATAATAATAATAATAATAATAATAATAATAATGCATAAGGATTTGTTAAAAATGAAATGTATATAATAGAAATTTATTAACAATGTCACTATGTAATGCATTACAAAGTTACAAAAAGACATTACTAGAGGTATAAATATAAAATTAAATTCAGGGATAAACTGCATGATGAAGCTTAAATTAAACTTAGATCCTCTAAATAATGGAAGTTAATATCCACATGAACCAAATATTTTAAAATAAATTTAGTAAGATCACTTAATATGGACACTGAATAATGATTTTCTTTCATTGTTGATAAATTCCATATATTTTTAAAGAGCTCTTAGAGAAAAAAAAATCTAAAATGAATGTCACAAATTATGAATCTGATATTAAACTGAAAGAGGGTAGGTTTAGATTTGATATTAGGAAGGAATTCTTTCCTGCAAGGGTGGTGAAACACTGGACCAGGTTGCCAAGAGAAGTTGTGGATCCCTGGCAGTGTATAAGGCTGGATTGAATAGGGTCCTGAGCAACCGGGTCTAGTGGCTGGGATCCCCACTCATGGCAGGGGGGCTGGAAGTAGATGATGCTTAAAGTCCCTTCCAACTCAAGCCATTCTATGATTCTATGAATCCAAACTCTACTTTCCAAATAAAACTACTGGAGGTACCTTTTTTCTCTATAGGTCATCCTTAAAGTAGCCTGTTTTGTGAAGAATCTTTTGCATGGTTTGTCCTGTAGTTTTCTTCTTCAAGGTTTCTTGCACATTCCTTTCCAACATTTAGATTAGACCTTTACTGGAGACAAGATACAAGTCTTGACAGACTGTTCCATTATTGACAGGTCTGTTTATCTGTGCCACATCATTGTCTATCAGTGCATGGAATACCACTAGGAAGTATGTAATGAACACAAGACATATTTCTTGCTGCTATTCCATCCACATCCTCTGCCCCATCAGAAAAGCTGTCTCTGCAAATGCCTGCAACACAAACCTACATCACACCTCTTAATTGCTTCTGCATTGGTCCAAATTGTGATTATGTGTGGTTAGTAGGACATAGCTGAACTAAAGCCTTATGGAAGAAGTCCTCACAGTGAAGGGAGAAAGGAAACAAAACTCAGATATGAGTCTCAGTTCTGTGGCTTGGGCTCATCTCAATTTAAATACTCAAGAATTCCTGGATTAAGGGAGGAGTAATAAATGCATATAAAAAAATCAAGGTAACAATTTTTTAAATGGGAATAATTGCAGCACTGGAACATATATAGAAGAATAATCTACTTTTAGTCATACCTATGACATGAATAAACTGTCCCAGTGTTATCCAGGAAAACTATTTACTTTTCTAAAATGTTACTGGATGGAATTCTCCTGTTTTGAAATTGACTAAAACTTTCAAAATCAAACTACTTTTCAAGCCAGATGCCTTAGGAAAGTGGAAGCATCCATGCTGTTCTGATAAATCAGGCAGTAATTGCAGAACTGACAGATCTGATGGAAGCCAACACGATTAGCTTCATCTATATTTCCTTGTTTATTGCAGCCATTTGCTGCTTCAAGAAAATACTCCCGTCTGCCTGCAGCATAGCTTAGAGCATGGGTAAAAAAATCTGGTTTTTCCTCACCATACACAAACAGACTAACTCATCATTATACAGAACAGGCAAGGAGAACAGAAACTCAAGATGTCACATCAATAATGTCACATTCTCAGTTCCTATAAATCCTTTTGAGTTGGATTTCTGCGCACATCAAAAATAGCCAGTTAGGGGGCTTATGTCACCCTTTTAAACTGCATCCTAGTAACTCATACCAATTTCTAACCTATCCAAAATTGTGTAGCTCATTTACTGCAGTTCCAGTGCATAACAGGCATTTGCAGTGGCATTGTTATTTCATTTAGGTACCTCAGGCTAGAATGTTAACAAAACTCATGGGAGACAAACAAAGCGGAAAGCTCTTGAAGATTCTTCTGATACCACCCTCAGGAGGCCTGTGTGGTAGGTGATGCTCATTATCCATTCCAGTCCTGTGACCCCAGTGAATTTGAAAGCAGCACAGGGAAGCAGGAAAAAGACCACAGGTATCTTTCCAAGGACTCAGTCACCTTTGCAGGGTGCCCAGAATCTAAAGGGACCTAAGATTTACTCACTATCTACTTCTCCTTCTGTTTGATTGCATCAGTTTTCTTATTAAGCCATTTGTGGCCAAGCTTTTCTCATCAAGATGCAGAAAGGATCCTGCACTGTCTCTCTCTTTCTTCACATTTCCCCTGTCACAGCTGGTGCAGAACATCCTGTGACCTCCAGCCTCCAAAAAACCCTAGAATACTGGTTCAATGTCTTTTTTCCATGAAATATCAGTTCCAAACTTTAGCTTTGCTTTCCAGATGTCATAGTCTAAACATTGAGATCCTTCATTGTTATAGCTAATTCATTAGCTGGAAATAATTAGTATTTTTATATGACCAAATTTTATTTCTATTAATTGTACTTCAAAAAGACCTTTCATATAGGTTTTTATTTCAGTAAGACTGAAAAACTCCAATTTTTCACAAAAAATTCATTAAACCTTTCCTTCAGTATGAAAGGTGACTCATTTTAAAATATTGTTTTACTCTGTAACATGATTTGGGAAGTAATTAGCCACAAATGGATACTGACTGTCTAGTTTCCGTTGGATTGGCTTCCACTGATTTGAATAACCCCAATTCCAATTTGAAGCCAAATGGAGCTTCAAATGTTCAAATCCTTGAAAAATCAGGCCACATAAGAGTGGGATATTCTCTTATCCTTGTCCTTACTTACTTCTTTAGTTCACAAAGGATGTAGCAACATCTTTGAACATAATCTGTAGATTTTCTGGTGATTAGTTTCCTGATCACAGTACTTCCTCAGGTCAAATGTCAACCACTGACTAGATCTGAAGTGTCAGTACAGGGGTGACAAGTAATCAAAATATGTGGCAATATTTGGCATCCATAAAAAACAGTTTAACATGCATGGTGGTTTGACCTTGACTGGATGCCAGACGACCACCAAAGCTGTGCTGTCACTGCCCTCTTCACCTGAAGACAGGAGAGAAAAAGAATTAAAGGCTCCTGGGTCAGAACCGGAACAGGAAGAGATCACTCATCTATTACTGTCACAGGCAAAACAGACTTGACTTGGAGAATTAATTGAATTTATTACCAAACACATTGCAGAAGAATAATGAGAAGTAAAAACAAACCTTAAAAATATTTTCCCCTCACCCTGCCCTCTTTCTTGGGCTCAACTTTATTCCCCATTTTCTACCTACTCCCCTGCAGCAGTGCAGGCAATGGGGGTTGTGGTCAGCTCATCACACTTTTGTGCTGCTTCTTCCTCCTCAGGGAGAGGACTTCCCTACTCCAGCATGGAATTCCTTTCATGGGAGACAGTCCTTCATGAAATTCTCCAGCGTGATGTCCTTCCCAGCAGTTCCTCATAAGCCACTCCAATTGGGTCCCCAATAGGATTACAACTCCTACCAGCAAATCTGCTCCAGTGTGGACTCCTCTGTCCATGGGGCCACTTCTGTCTTCACTGGTGTATTGGGTCTGGCTGAGCTGGAGTTCATTTCCCCGTAGCTGCCCTCACAGGGCTGTGCTTTGCATCAGTAACTAGAAAGGTGCTGATAACACACCAGTGTTTTGGCTACTGCTGAGCAGTAATGGCACAGCATCAACACTGGCTCTCCAACTTTCTACCCCTCATCAGTAGGCTGGGGATGGGCAAGATCCTGGGAGGCAACACAACTAGGAGAGCTGACTCAAATTGACCAAAGTAATATTCCATACCATATGATGTTGGCTCAGATATAAAAGCTAAGAAAAGGAGGAGGAAGAGGGAGGCATTCATTACTTACAGTGTCTGACTTCTTAAGCAAACACTATCTGTGCCGAAGCCCTGCTTTCCTGGAAGTGGCCAGACAACACATGCTGTTGGGAAGTACAGAATAACTTGGGATTTTTTTCTTTTGCTTCACCACACAACCTTTCACTTTCTCTTTAATAAACTTCCTTATCTCAACCTATGACTTGTTTTCTGTCTCTTATGATCCAGTTATTAAAATCATTAGAGAGATGCCTCTGCCTGAATTAAGGTGCAAATGAGACCATATGCCAAAATCAATAGTCCAGATTTTTATTTAACAGTAAATATTAGATAGAAAGAGAGAGAAAGAAATAGGGAAAAGGGTGGGGAGAGGAGGGAGACAAAGAGAGTGACAGAGAGACAGATTAAGTAGAAAAAGTATCACCATTTCGTGGATTCCAATGGCATCCTGTTGAACCTCTTCTTGTGATCTTCTTGGTGGTGAGAGTCCCAGTCTTGTCAAAGTGATGGCTGCACTCTGGGTCTGTCAAGAGAAGCTCAAAGTTGTGAAGAAAAAAGCCCATGGTGGTGAGAGAAGTCCCAGAGCGATGAGGGAAGTCCCAGGGGGATATGGGAAGTCCATGAAACGGAGTACATGGGGGTTTTATTATACCTCTGGTACCTCCCCTGGGATGGGGAGTTTCACACTGGATGATGTAATAGTGGTTCATGGGACATTTCACGAGTCTGTGACACCTAAAACATTATAGCTGCCTGTGTCAGTGCACTATGACCCGTGAGCAGAGATGAACATCTTGTGAATATTCGGTATTTCCCCAGGGGGGCATTATCACATCTGAGTCATTTAGGAAGGACAAAGAAACACTAACCTGCTTAGAAGGCTTTGCCTCTTTCCTTATCTTGTTCAACACCCAGCCTGAAGCCTGAGGTGGTGGGTGCACACATCCCCTGCAGCTGGGCAGTTACTTTGCACACCATCAGCTTGCACCTTAATTGTTTGAGCCATTAGCATTCCAGGCTTTCACACTTGTGGATACATTCTTCTCCTGGGATAATTGGGCCATGGTAATATTCCCCATCATGGTCCAAAGTAGTAGGCATATTCGAGGAGGGTGGTCTTTGTTGAGCAGTTGCTTCTTTGCATAGTTTTCTACAGTGGACAGAATCATTCTTTCACTGATTTTAAAAACGTTTAAGCCACTAACCATTTCAGTCTCTCACACTATCTTTTCTCTCCCCTGCCTGGCTGAGAAGGGGGAGTGATAGAGCAGCTTGGTGGGTACCTAGTATCCAGCCAGGGTCAATCACCACATTCCTTTTTGGTGCCCGGCATGGGGTGATATTTATATTAAGCATGCTATAGAGCTAGCTATCGAGTAGCAAACTTCTCTGTGGGACACAAAATTTATCAGCTGTCCTGTTTATCTCTTTATCTTACTCAGTTTGGGAACATTTTAACACATACAGTGACCCCGTGCCCTTGCTCTGGTGGAGGAGCTATCTTGTGGGGATGATGAGGAAACACATTTCCCTCTCCCTACCAAGGATTGATGCCAATGGTTTCATTATGCAGGCTCCCACATTTCTTGTTCATTCTTATGTGAGCTTCTTAATACTATTAGTTGATAGTCAGTGTATTATGGTATTTGTGGAATACGATGCCATCCTGGTACAAGAGAAAAGAAATTTTGTGTAAAGAGATATTGAAGTAGCCAGTCTGTGAGTGGCAGCCTGTGGGGAAGGGTTTAGATAGGATCCTAGGGTGGTTATCACCTCCCATAGCCTAGGACTTTGCACCTGCACAGGTAATCAACCCTGGCAAACTGACACATCACATGAAACAAGTGTGCCTTGCCTACCCCAGTGAAAACCAGCAGCCTCTATCTCTGTGCTGCGGCTGAGCACAGTTCAGTACTCTCAGAGGACTGTAGTTGAGGCAGGAATCCAAACTGCATTTGAGGACACTATGGCAGAAACAGGGGCGCAAACAACAACAACTACAGTAATTGCCAAACAACAAGGAGGAGAAGGGGAATCAGGAAAGGAAGAGACTGACAAAGAAACCAGTCCTTCAATAAAGAAATTGAAGAAAGAATTGAGAAAATTCAAAAAGGAAATGGTTATTGTCTGGGCCCTGACCTCATCAGAGCTCTCCAATTATTACAGTAGCAAAGCTGGAAAGTGTTAGGACAACTACAAAGCTTCTGGAATTGTCTCATAATCATAAAGCTGGAAAAAGGTAGAATAACTAAGCTTAATAGCCATTTTTATATTCAACTGTGTAATTTTAACTTAATACTCTGATATATCATATGGCTGCCAGAATAGCACATGAACAAAGAGTCCTTGTCAAATATATCTTCCAATCTCATAATCAAATTTTGAGCAAAATACTCCAATACCTAAGGAGACTGCTATGAAATACACACTTCAACTTTGGTTTACTTTTTTAATGAAGTAAACTTTCATATGCTATTTACTTGAAGACAGAGATAATTGATGTCAGTCCTTCTCAGACTGGGGGTAGCACCTCAAATATCTTCTGCTGAAATGCTTTGGCCTCTATTGACAGTTAATCTGATACATATGAACTTTGGACAGCACTGCAACATACAGTGAGTTCTGTGGAAAGCCAGAAAAATTCACTACCACAAAAGTTCCATCTGTGCCATCACAGTATAAAAAAATAAGTAAAAGAACTCTGAATTGATAATGAGCACAGAAGCCCTGGATATCAGCAGTCATTAGTTAGCAAAAATTCAGAGTTTTGGTTTGAGTCCATTGGAAGCTGGATGACAGAAGAAGCTATGACAGCAGGAAGATAAGCTGTCAAAGGAGCACCAAAGTATAATGAGAGAAGACATTTCAGAAAATAGAATATGGTTCCATTTCTGCTTGTCAGGATTCATTGAGGCTAAATAGCTCTGAATTCGCTGCTCAAAATGGACAGTGTACACTGATGACTAGTAGCAACCAGCCATTCTTCAACTATAAATTCATCTTGGAAGGGAACACGTGTCCAAACATTTCCAGAGCATGGTTTCTGGTTGCATAAGACTGTTCTTTCATGGTGATGAATTTATAGTCAAGTATTTACCAGTACTGGCCCCGTGTTGGCAAATGTTTATTATTGTATCCTGATTTCTTCCATTTTTATAGCATGTGCTGAAAAAGGAGTTTGTGCTTCTTTTCTCTGGCTTGCAAAATTGATGTGTCCCTTGGAGTAAATTCATCACTGGAAAAATATGAAAACACATGAAGAAATACATGGAACACTTCCTAAATCTAGACAGATATAGACTACTATATATGTTCAGGAAAGTGCCATTTCAGTTTAATATAGTGTAAATACAATTTAGTTTTGCATTGTGTCTTTCAAGTAGAAATCAAGAAAATACATGTTCTTTTATCTCTATGATCATTTGAAAGACCTGTCTCTAATGAATCACAACTAGAGATTCTTGGAAGCTGAATGTATACAAGCAAATATATGACAACTTTTTTTTTTTTTTGCAGAAGGAAACCCCCAAGACTAAATGGTCTAATGTGCTGAACTACATTTTAGAGACACAAGATGTATGTCCTAAATACACTGATACAAGATAGTTCCTTCCCAAATCTCACACACAGACCCAAAAAAGCTGTTGTCTTACCTAAAATTGTTTACAGAGTCCTACTACATCATCTACTGAGAGATATAGAACAAAATTCATGCTGATTTCAGTGTTGCCCAAGTTCTAAGACCAACATTGTGTCTTGTCTCCACTCTGAGTGGGCAGAGAGGAAGTCCCTCTGCATTAGGTCAGAAGCACACCTAAAGAAATGTGCAACCAAATTTTAGCTCAGTGCTCCCACAAAGCATTAGAAAGGCCTCCACAGAACTACATGTATTTGTATTTGGCATCTAAAGGTGGTATCTCAGCTTGTTTGAAAGACATAGTGCAATATTATTGAATCTCAGCATAGCCATCTTCCACCCCACAAAGAGAAACAAGACATAGAAGCAACCCAAGCACTCTGAGGACTCCACAAGATTGTCCTTTCTAAGAGGAAAAGGAAATGATAGGCTTATAAACTACAAAGACTGGGTAAAGATTTGGGTAGCCATATGCTCTCTTTCATTAGTGATAAATAAACATAAGCCATGCAACTACTTTGGAGGGGGAACACTTGTGGTTACTTTGGAATTTGAATCATACTATAGAATAAGCAAAGAGGTCCAAGAGAATCAGCAGTGATAATAAAGCACAAAACACTGCAAGTTCAGAAAAGAATCTGTTGACAGTTAACATATATCTTTCAACAAGCCTAAGCCTTCCCAGGAAAATCTCCAGAGCTCTTCATGAGCTGGTCCTAGAAATGGCCAGACACTCCAACAGGAAGAGTGATGTGGTGAAGTGTGAATCCCACCCCTCTGAGGGATTCGGCACTCTGCAATCAGAGGCACAGCTCTGACACAGCCCAGTCCTTGGCTCGGGCTGCTGAGGAAACTGTGAAGCTGTGAGAAAGAGAACTGAGAAGGTATGTAGAGCAGCAGCAGTTCAGATAAGGAAGGTAAAATGATAGACACAGGGATGGTAAGCCAGGTTGTTAGCAGCTCAAGAAGGAAAGTTCAAAAGGAAAAATATGAACCCCGGAAGGTAGAAAATCTTAAAAGAAAGCCCAGAGATATGAAAAACAGCTGCTCACCACCTCTGATGAGGCACTTCAGGGAGTAGTGAAGTCCAGCCTGTAATCATTGCTATCTTGTAGTTGTGTTAGCCACTAAGTAATGACTCTATACATCTATTTGTAGTGCCTTTGCATATGGTAAAAGGTGCCTGACCAAAGTGACATGGAAAATTGCAACTGACACAAAGAAAATTAGCAATAAAAGAACTCTGAAAAAGGAATAACCACAACTGAAAACAAAGTAAATAAATAAGCAATGGATGTGTGTCTACAGCCTATTTAGGAAAAGCTACCAAGAGAGCGATTGTTTTGAGTCCCTGCTGTGCAAGTTCTGTGCAATACATGATATTTGTTTAAAAATAAGTATGCCCCATCAGGAGGTGGATTTCCAACGAGCATCAATAATATGAAATAAAATCAGCATTGCATTTCAACTTTTCACATACATGAATTGTTAATCTGCCATTAGCTATGTCTGCACTGCAGTTGCAGATTGACATCATTGCAGTTTATACTGTAGTAGCTTAGCTAACTAACTAGCCTGAATGTTTGTGGCAGTCACCGCAGAAAATAGGGGCTTTATTCCCAGAGAAAGCAGACAAATTCTGGCTACACCTATATATTGACCACCATGATAATACAGCCAGACTTTTGTTAATGTTTGAATAAAGCCTGCATTGGTGTATCTACTCTGCAAATAAACTGTTCAGCTTGAAGGGGGGACAAAGATCACCCAAAAGAGTCACTAAAATAAAGCACTGAATGCAGCTGAGAATGTTGCTGATCAGGAGAAAGCCATCAGGAAAGGATTTTGAGACAGACTGCTGGCACACTGCAGAAGCAAACCCCAAGAAGGGAGTGCCACAGTGACACACAGAGAAACCCAGACACCATTTTCTGTCTCAGCACTGTAGCAGAGGAAGAAGTCAGGCTCTTACACATTTTCAGAAACTTTTCTGAAAAGGGGCAGTATTAATCCAGGGTAAATCTTGGGTTGCACCTTAAGCAAAAGGCTTTGAAGGATCATAATATCAAGAAGAAAATAGTAATAATCAACAAATCTTAGTATCAAAAGAAGCTATGAAAGTAAGATGAAGAATAAATTGAAGTCAGAGAAGAGCTAGAATGAGTACTGAAGCCACATTAGTTTGAAACTTGTTCAGACAATAGGATTTCCTTAAAAAAAAACCAAACCAAACCCCAACATATCCTACTTTATTTTTAATAACTGTCCCATTTTCCCTTCACCAGTAAGCTGATTGGATTGGTTCTGCACAATGGTTAGCCACAGTTCACTTCCATCTTTGGACCTGGGTCTGGGTTCAACAGTGTTCTCCAAATGCTTTCCAGACAAAGCTTGGACCCAGTGCTCCCTCCTTGTTCTCTTTGACTAGTCAGCCCTCTGGGGCACTGGTTTTTCAAACTTCCATACTTTCATCTAGTCCTTTCTCTCATCTTGTATGTTACAACCTGCTGACCTCTTTAGCTAGTTGGATAGAATGATGAAATGCTTCAGAAAGAGTAAATGTATTATTTTAGTGACAATTCTTGTCTGGCACTTTATATTAAGAAGAAAAGGAATTAATAATAGTGCTGCTTTCTCTATAAAACAAATGTGTTTTCTGAGACAAGATTTTAATTTTCTTTGGCAAACAGACTGGAAGAAATATAGTAATTTAAATTTGGGTTCTCATGACATAAGAGTTTTTTAGATGAACTATGTGTTATATTTTTCTCTCTGCCACTGTTTTCTGTTATTCCTCAGTCACTGTTTCAATTCTTGTTAAGCTGTCACTTAGCATTTTTCCTCTCTGGAATGACAGCAGGGTATGCTGCTTACACTGACTAGACAAGACGCCTACCCCAGAGAGTGAGTATATAATCTTCTGGACTGCACAGCCTGTACCAACATGGTACATGTCCTTGACATTGGATCTTTGGCATTAATGTATGTAGGTGACAAGCTTGTTAGAAAAAAAGATGGTGCAAAAGTTATGCAACAATATTGAACAATATTTAAGAGGAGACCAATTATTGCCATTGAAGTATTTAGAGCACCAGCATAAATACAGCTTTTACTGTTGGAGGCCATATAATGTCTTCATAATGTTTCACAGTTCTAGAGTGGTCTTGGAGGAATATTTTGCAGGGCTAAGGCTTTGAAAAAATGCAGTTAAACTTCATATACCAACACAGAAGTCATCAAGAAGAATGAAGTCTCTTCCCTGCCAGTATTCCAGCTGCAAGGATGGCTGCACTAATTTAATCCTAACCTGTCTGAATCCAGACATTACTATTATATAATTGTGGGTCCTCATTCCCCACTTTTGCTCCTGCTAAGTTCATCCAATGCCAGCATGGCAATATCTTAACCAAGACTTAATACTTCTCAAAGGAAAAGAAGACCAAATCATCCCAAGCTCTTCTGAAGAGCTGTTTTGACAAAGTGCACATGATTATAGAAGACATAAAAGAATTTAAAGCAAAAGATTCAACTTCACACTCAGAGTAACTTTGGATCAGGAGGCATTCTGGCATATGCAGTGACTTTACTGTAGATAAATACTATTTGAACACAGGTTTCAGCTGGGCCACTACCAGTTTGGTTGAAAACACCACACTTACATAGACATGGAGTTAGATCCACCTGATTCACCACTGTAAAAGTTTACAAAGTAGATATATGCAACAATGTTGGAACTGTAAATTTTACTATTTATAGAGGGACAATAGGTTCTTCTGCCACATGATTTCTCCATTCAAAAGCATGCAAGCAAAATTTATCAGAAAACTTACACTTTGCAAATGCATCTATTTGTCTCTAGTGACTATCATAGAAGTCAAGGCTGACTACATCAATTATAGTAGTCTACATTAGTTATCTCTAAAAACACAGAATCACAGAACATGCTGAGTTGGAAGGGACCCACAAGGATCATCAAGTCCAACTCCTGGCCCTGCATGGGACCATCCACAAGAGTCACATCATGTGCCTGAGAGTATCATCCAAAAGATTCTTGAGCTCTGTCAGGCTTGGTGCTGTGGCCCTGGAGAGCCTGTTCCACTAACCAATCACCCTCTATGTGAGGAACCTGTTTATAATATCCAACCCAAACCTCCCGTGACACAACTTCGGGCCATTCCCTCACATTCTGTCACGGGTCACCACAGAGAAGAAATCAGTGCCTGCCCCTCCTCTTCCCCTCACAAGGAAGTTGTAGATTGCAATGAGGATAAGGTCTCCCCTCAGTCTCCTCTTCTCCAGGATGAACAGATCAAGTGACCTCAGCCATTCCTCCTATGGCTTCTCTCAAGGCCTTTCCCCATCTCTTGTTTCCCTCCCTTGGACATTCTCTAATGGCTTAATATCGTTCTTATATTGTGATGTCCAAAACTGCACACAATATTCAAGGTGAGGCCGCCCCAGTGCAGAGCGGAGTAGAACAATCCCCTCCCTTGACTGGCTGGCAGTGCTTTGCCTGATGCCCCCCAGGACATGGTTGGCCCTCCTGGCTGCCAGGGCACTGCTGACTCATATTCAACTTGCCATCCACCAGGACCCCCAGGTCCCTTTCCTTGACAGTGCTTTCTAGCATCTCATTCTCCAGTCTGTATGTACATCCAGGGTTCAGCTGTGATGAACACCACCCCAGTGTCCACAGAAAATCTCTGGGACATCCACCACATTCATTCAAATATTTGATACCTTAATCAATGGAGAATTATTGACGTGGGTTTGCATAATGGTTTTTTTTCATTTCCAGTTGGAGAGCAGACTGCTTCAAGCTTTTTCTTGCCTATGCCATGGTATATTGGGTCTGGCTGAGATGGAGTTCATTTCCCCATAGCAGTCCTCATCGTGCTGAGCTGTACATTGGTAGCTGAAAAGGTGTTGATAACACACTGGTGTTTTGGCTACTGCTGAGCAGTGCTGAGGCAGCAGCAGCACCGTAACATCCCTCCCCTGAATCAAGGGCAAGATCCCGGGAGGGAACACAACCTAGACCCAAAATACCAAAGGGATATTTCACACCATATGATGTCAGCTCAGATATAAAAGCCAAGAAAAGGAGGAGGAAAGGGGGGCATTTGTTATTTACAGTGTCTGCCTGCTGAGAAACTGCTACATGTGCTGAAACCCTTCTGTCCCAGGAAGTGGCAGGACATTGTTTGCCAATGGGAAGTAGAGAATAAACCTTGCAATTTTCTGCTTCACTTGTGTGCGTGCAAACTTTTGCTTTTGCTTTAGTAACTGTCTTATCCCAACCTACGAGCCATTTTCCATCTTATTTTCTTTCCTCTGTTCAGCTGGGAAGGGGAGTGACTGAGTGGCTTGGTGGGCACCTGGCATCCAGCCAAGGTCAACCCACTACACATGGCCAACCAGCACTATCTGTGTGCCATGACAAAACACACTGTCCCAGCTTACTGCCAGCTGGAGAATGTGTGAATGGAACATCTTCAGATTTCAGACTATGCTGTAGTGTGAATCTCAAAGAGTAAAGATTTGGCACAGTTCTCATTTTATCCTAGTTGGTTCTCTCCTCCTGTGGCTCAGGTAACTTGTCAGCCTTCAAATGGGATGAGAGCCATTTGAAGACTGTGACATTGCAGGTGTCAGAAAAATCAGTTTCTACTTGAAACCAACATTTTTAATTACATTTGGCATTCCCGTGCATATTGCTGTCACTTCTCTACCACTGATGGCAATAGGCTAGGGAATGTCCAACATAATTAAAAGCTTTCATTGCTAGTACATTCTGTGACTTTTATGTACCTTCAAACCTTAGGACTCCTGTACTGAACAAACTGTAGAAGTCTGACACCTCAAACACCACATAGATCCTGGCCAGGTATTGCCAAAAAGTGTCTGCCAAAACAAACCATCAGGAAGCAGCAGATTTTATTCTGCCACCCCTGTACAGACCCTCTTCTAGTAGTAGCTGCTTAATTGATCAAATCTACTTTTGAAACTAGGACTGAAGAAGAGGTATAGAGCATTGGTGCTGCTCTCCATATTCTTCAGAATAGCACTGTGTCACTCATCCAGAAAGTGAAAAATGCATTTTAGGCTCTCTTCCAGCTAGAGATTTCAAACTTTCCCAGAAGACAAAAAAAGCAATAGGTTAAAATTGCTCTTCACCTTCTGTCAAAGCAAAATCAGTATAAAATGAAGGCATCAATAGTCTTGGGATCAAACATGGCGCAAATGAAGAAGGAGCCAGCACTGTGATTTTGTGATTTGGGCACTCATTTACGATAGGGTAGAAATGAGTGCTCCTGCTCCCTACTCCCAGAAGCAGCTGACAATCAGATAAAAATACTGGCATGATCCAGAATGAAGAGTGTTGGATTTTTCATTCTTCCTTTGGATTACCTCACTCAGAAGAGAGCAAATCAGCAGCAAAGATTTTCAAGGCTCTCCTAGATGAGCTTCAGTAAAACCTCTCCCAAACATATACATGAAACTTTCAATTCCTCCACCATCTTAGAAAGCATACATCGTCAATCTCCTACAATACTCCTCTCTTAGCAAAGCTTCAAATGCTGGGGATATATATTGCAATTTGGTGTCAGATGCTAACTCTTTCAGCTCCACAGGACACCTAAAGAATAATTCTCCTCGAGTTGCTGAAAGTGAGTGGCAACATAAACACTGTGTCTGATCCCTTCCTGAAGTAATTTATCAGAAGATGATCTGCGAGGTCAAATGGCACTATGGTTTTACTTACAAGTTCTTCTTACAATGAGTTAGGAAGCAGGACAAATTGGAATGACTGTGCAACACATGTCTACTGTCCCATAATGTGATCTTCATGAAGAAAAATTTTAGAGTAGCCTTAACTTCAATATCAAGTTGATACCAGTACCTCCAGTGTAGAATAACAGCACACTTTGCCTGTATCATTTCTATGGCAGTGAGTCAAAGAATACCCGATATCATACATGCATCTTGTAAGGGAAATTTGTTTTCTTTAGTGTGAAGAACTGTACTAAAAATCAACCACAGCCTTTGAGAACATATAACCATTGGATTGTCAGGCATTTCTTTAGTTTCTCTTAAATGAGTATGTCAAACAAAAAGTTCCCTTTATGCCATTGATCTGTAAACCTGGCCACATGACATTTTCTATTTCCTCTTCAGTCACTTTTTAAAATGAATTTCAATGGTTCTGCCACCACTGGACAAGAAAATCATAATCAGAGGAGTAATTTATCTCAACTATGAGATGAAAACAAAGAATACTAGACTTACTGTTGGCTGAGCTTTACTCATTCAAAGCAGTTTCCACAACAGCAATCCAGGACTAGACTGAAAGTTTACAGATCAGTGAGCTAGAGAGTTAAGCAACTGGAACATAATTCTGAATCAACTTTGCATCCTGTGATAAAAGGCTTAAGACAAAAAAAAATAATGCTTAGAGCAAGACATTGACTGGTAAGGTTTCAATTCAGTCTGCAAGAGTTATGAGTCACAAAAGAAAATAAGACAGCCAGTTGTCTGGCAAGACATTTAACAAAGTTACAAAGGAATAATGTAGCAGAGTTTCTCAGACTGTTTTGTGTGTCACAGTAAGATTTTAAAAGTCTTACACACCATCGGGATGACAACTTTATGGAAGAAGTCCTAAGGAAGCCAACTCAGAAAAATGCCCTCCTTGATCTGCTGCTTGTCAACAGAGTGGATCTCGTGAGTGGAGATTGGTGGCCGTCTTGGCCACAGCGACCATGAAGTGATTGAGTTTAAAATCTCTGTTGACAGGAGGAAAAGTGCCAGCAAAATCTCAGCTCTGTCTATGAGGAGAGCAGAATTCAGGCTGCTCAGGAAATTAGTAAGTAAAGTGTTTTTGGAGGTGCTGGGGCCCATCAGTGCTGGTCACTTTTCAAACGTTACTTCCAAAGGGCACAGGAGCAGACAATTCCCAAATGTCAGAAGTCAAGCAGGTGAGGCAGAAGGCCTGCTTGGCTGAACAGGGATCTTTTCTTGGAAATAAGGCAAAAAAGAAGGTGTATGCCCAGTGGAAGCAAGGTCAAGTGATATGGGAAGAATACAGAGATGCTGCTTGCCACTATAGGGAGAAACTTTGTGTGGCCAAAGCTCAGCTTAAGATGAAGCTGGCCAGAAATATGGGGGACAACAAAAACTTTTTCAAATATATTAATGGCAATAGGCAGTATAGAAATATCATTGGCCCATTACAGGATGAGGATGGTCACCTCACAAACAGGGACAGTGACAAGGCAGAGGTGTTTAATGCTTTCTTTGCCTCTCTCTTCAACATATATGACAGACCAAGGGGGTCTCAGTGCCCTGAAAGACCATGACTGCGAGAATGATCAATTCCCAGTTGATCCTGAAATTGTGTGGGACCTACTGCTCTGGCTGGATCCCTACAAATCTATGGGGGCTGATAGGATTCATCCAGGAATCCTCAAAAAGCTGTATCATGCCATCATAAAACCTCTCTTGATGATTTTTGAGCAGCCTTGGGAATCCAGAGAGGTCCCAGCTGACTGGAAGCTGGAGAATTTTCAACAAGGGCAAGAAGGAGGACCCTGGAAACTACAGGTCTGTCAGTCTCATTTCAGTGCCAGGTAAAGCTATGGAAAAGATTGTTCTGGCAGATATTGAAAAACACCTNCTTCCGATCTAAAATGGTGAAGGGCCTTGAGGGGAAGTCGTATGAGGAGTGGCTGAGGTCACTTGGTCTGTTCAGCCTGGAGAGGAGGAGACTGAGGGGAGACCTCATTGCAGTTACAACTTCTTGTGAGGGGAAGAGGAGGGGCAGGCACTGATCTCCTCTGTGTGGTGACCAGTGACAGAATGTGAGGGAATGGCCCGAAGTTGTGTCAGGGGAGGTTTAGGTCAGATGTTAGAAAAAGGTTCTTCACCCAGACACGGCACCAAGCCTGACAGAGTTCAAGAAGTGTTTGGATGATACTCTTGGGCACATGGTGTGACTTTTGCAGATGGTCCCATGCAGGGCCAGGAGTTGGACTCGATGATCCTTGTGGGTCCCTTCCAACTCAGCATTTGCTGTGATTCTGTGATCAAGATAAAACTAACCAATTACAGACATTTTTAATTGAATGGAGTACAAATCTCTCCTGCACATATTAAACCAAGCAGAACCAGTTTCGTGCAACAAATGCTGTCAGGTGTCTGCTGTCCTAAAAATGTAATAGTTCACATTAGAACTTCACAATTAGAAGTGAAATGAAACACAAATTTGTTCTGCAATGCCTTATAAAGATTTATTTCATATCTGTAAGGGATTCTTATTCACCCTAAGTCTACATCCACAAAACTAGAGAGATACAGTCTTTTTGTTCCCTCTGCTTTGGGGGAGAGTAAAAACTCTCCATTTCTAATGGAGAACAGTACATGGTGTCATTTATCATCCAAAGGTCATATTTGATTGGCTTTTATTTTAGCAGACAGATCTTTTTGCAAAGAAAAGTGAGGGGGATTTTGTACTGCTTTTGCAATAGCAGACACTGAAGCTCTCACTCAGGCCTCTAAAAATATTGAGTGGCCATTAACTTCTGAACTAGATGGTGCAATCCAGAATCCTCTGCCCAAGAGCATAAATATGGTTATGTACAGTTGTGAATGTATCAGGCAATAGTATGTACCAGTCTAAGATTCACCTGAAGAAAATCAAACATAGGTATTAAATTCTTCCCACAGATGTTCCTTAGCCTCAGAAAGCAGCAAGCTTCAGCACTATAAGTAAATCAAGGTAGCACAGAAAATGCTGATCCAGGATCTAACATTAATTCAATAGCCTAAGGCTGCTTTCCTGATGCAGAAGAAACATTAGCAAAACACAATATTGCATCTGTATTTCAGGCAGCTTCTGTCCACATTCAGAATATTAGCATATGGCAGAGCAATTTCATTTGTTGGTTAGACTGAGAACTATAACAGACCTTCAGAAAACATCCATCCTTTCTACATGCTTGCATTCCATGTTTCTTACAGAACTTATAGTGAAATGTGTAGTTTACTGGGTAGATTCACAGCAGCTAGATGAGCTTACTTTGTGTATCTTGAAACTTATTATTTTTTTTTTAGGCTTTGCTTTCAGCAGCATTTTTTTTGTTTATGTGACACGAACAGTGTTCAAAATCCCTTGAGTTAATGCTTTTATGTCTGCCATCACCAACTCCATTTGGTTAATAAAGGATTTAGCTGTCTGTAGTGACAGGTCTGATGCAAGTAATAACTGTTCTCTGATAATAAATGCAATTATTTTCAATAACAGAATTTCAAATAACAGATTTCCAATAATAGAATGACACAGATAAATAAGAATCAGGTGCTTTAAATAAAGTTCTGTATTGTTTTCCTTTTCTTTTCTCTCTTGAATCCCATTAATAATGTTTATTTTAATTCTAGTAGTTTAAGAACAAAAAACTTCAGTGATGTGAGGCCAGTAACATATCTTTGAAAAGGAGCATAAAATGTATGCTGACCTCTTCTACCAAAATGGTGCATAAACAGCACACCTCACACACTGCAGAGCTTTTTGACATTCATATTGAAGTTTTGTTTTCAAAAACTTTTATCCAAAGATGAAAAATAATGAAGGCTTACCCAGGCTTTGCAGATCAAGCATAGGCAAGTTCAGGGATGAGCAACTCATCCTTGTTGCTAATTCACTGTACAACAAGGAAAAAAAAAGCAAACCAAGTTTATTAGTTAGGTTACTAAACAAAGCAAAGTTAATGCCTGAGCATTGGCAGGACCCCAAGCAGGACAACCTCTGCATCTTTGTAGTGGTCCTGGCTCTTTCCTTCCTCCCTTAGCATTGCTGTTCCTTTTCCATCAACTAAGACAAGGACATTTTCACCATAGGCAGCAACTCTTTTCAGTTTAAATTTTCTCATCTCAAATCAACCACAGAGGTCATCACATCTTGCTTTACAAGTGGGATGCGCAAAGCACCTTGTGCAGCAAGCAGGATATGCCAAAGATCTTGTTTCCTTTAAGACTTAAACACTATTGTTGCATCAAGATTCAAACACTTTATTACTTTCATTGTCAAACTTTTCTAATTTGCAATGCACATGAAACACTCACAGCAGCAGGCTGACTGTAGAGTTTGGTAGTCACTTTTCCCTTCTTTTCATAGCAGGGAAGACATCAGATGCTTCAGGTCAGATTCAGTTCCCTGACTGCAGAATATGACCACCATTAGAGATGAGTTTTAGTATGGCATCTCACCTGCTATTGCCAATCCAGGAGGCCATGAGAGCTGTTTGAGGTAAAAGCCTTCTGCAGATTTCTTGGAAATGAAAAATATCATACATGGTCATAAATAAGAGTGTTTAAGCAGCTGGATGCAACCTTTCACTTACAAGTCAGTTTGAAACTGACATCTAAATCATGATTTGGAAGGGGAATGAGATCACATAGTAGGACACTTGCTAAAATGAATACCATGCCTATTATACTGGTAAACTCTTCCTCTCTCCCATTCAATGGCTGGAACCTTACAACATTAAGAAAATAGGGAGGTATCATGCTCTCCATTTTGTAAAGATGAGGCTGAAGAGAAAATAGGATTAACAGCTTCGCTTTGATTTCATTCTGGAGCAGTATACACAGTGTTTCTGAAAGACAAGCACCAATGACATGGTCCACAAAAGGTACTCTGACCTCTAGGCTCAAGTAATTGTCTGAAATTTTGGACAGTATATAACCACAAAATCTCTGCCCAACCACTTGGTGGTCTGGCATCTGCGGATATCCTGATTTTTTGCCTGATAGTTACCAGTAAAAGTATTTACTTCATTTCTACATGGTATTGCTGTTCTTTGGACTATTGTTGAATCAACGTTGTTTTGACATTTGTTGTTAAGCCCTAATCTATAAGTGTATTTAGGTATTCAAACCCCTTACTGCCCTGGGTGTCTGTGCCCAGGCCCTGTCCATGGGGGCACAGCCAGTTCCAGCTGGCTCCTGCAGGGCAGAGCCAAACACGATGCTAGTGGCTAGTGGTGCCTCAGGGAAACACATCTAGGAAAGGGCAAAATGTCTGACAGAGAGGAAGGAGGGAACAAAAAGAAGTGGGAAACAGCCCTGCAAACACTCAGGTCAGAGACCCACATTTGAGAAGTTGGTGAAGAACTCCATCAATTGACAATAAATTAAATTAATCTTTCCCAACTGAAGTTTATTTTGTCTGTGACAATAACTGGTGTGATCTCTCTGTCCTCTAAACACGTGGACTTTCATCTTATTTTGTTCCCCCTGTCCTGTTGTGGAGGGGAGTGATAGAGAAGCCAGGTTGGCATCTGGCAGTCAGCCCAGGTCAGCCAGGCACAAATGTTTATAATGAGTTGTAGTTACACTGATTTCATTTAGGAATTTGATCACAGCATAGGTTTGGTCAAAGCTCAACAGGGCAGCTGCAAATTTCCAAATCATATTGGCTATTTGTAGTTGTTAAAAATTATTCTGTATGTAGTAGAACTATTTGCATGAACATTCCACAGTCTCCCCTATTATAGTCATGGTTTCATATTCATTCATCACTCCACCTTCCACAAAACTGTTTTACCCACAGCATTTGGGCTGCTGGCTCTGCAATGTCCTATAGTTCTCTTTGCTCCCTAGGCACTGTACTCACAGCCCCTTTGGTTGCTTTGCTCCACTTTTGCTTGTGTCCTTCACCCTCCAGCTCCCTTTTCCACCCTAGATGAGTGCTTCTCTCCTAACTATTCTGCACTGCAGCCAGGCAAACCTGTGCACAGGGTCCCTGACCAGTCAGAGCCCAAACTAAACAAATAACTGTTCAGATCACTTATCAGCCAGTGCAGGCATTTAAATGATGTCTGCCAGTGTGGGCTTTTATTCTGATGTCGTTCTTCTACCCTACCACTGCTTTTTGTGATAATTTTAAGAGCTTAATGTCTTCAAGACTTCATTTCAGTAAAATTTTGGGGAAATTGGCCAGTCACTCAAAATGTATTTGTGGTGGGGAAATGACTTGCACAGAGAGACAGAACAATCACAAAAAAAAAAAAAATAAAAGAAAGCAGGCTAACAGTCTATTGAGCTATAAGTCTCTTCATCTTTAATACAGAGGAAAAACCTCCAAAGACTTCAGAGACAACAGGTGCCATCACACAGCACATCATCTTGATCTAAACAGTGTTAAATTGTATATTTGTATCTGTGACTTCTGCCATCTGCCCCAGGGATCAGGCTGAAACATTATATGCTGGGACTGCATATCACATTATGAAACATAACATGCAATGACCTCTAGTCTCCAGGGGCCACACTTCACTTATTAAAGATGAAAGAGGCAGCAATCTTCACCATTCAATTCCTGGCATAAGATCTTCTCTCTATGCAAGGGATTAGTAGTATTTTTAAAAATTATTTTCTATAGCTATTATGTATGTATTATGTCAGCTTAGTGGAATGATTTTCTTAAGAAATAATGGAACCATGCATCCAAATCATGTTGAAAGAACAAATTTGAAAGTTACTTTAAAATGAATGCAACAGCCTTTTATGCTACAGTGAGTAAATAATAACCTTATGAAGAAGACTTCCTTGGGAATCTATTAAAATATGTAACTGCCATCACAGTGCTGCCTCCTCCACATTTGAGCCAAGAACCTATCTGTGCCCCTTAGTCAACTCATCATGCCTTATCTAAGAAAGGATCTTTCTTCCTTGTGAAGTGGGAAAGCAAGATTACAAATAAGAACACACTGCATTTTCATAGACATTCCATTTCTATTAAATGCTCTTTTCAAATATTAGTGGAAGAAAAATCCTTCCACCAGTAAGACCAGCAGGGAATTGAACAACTGGGATGCCTTGTTCTGCCCAAGCTCCCTCAGGCCAGTCATAGAATCATAGAATCATTTAGGTTGAAAAAGACCTTTAAGATCATCAAATCCAATCCTTTGGTAACTATAGAAAAACTTTCCAGAAGATTTATTACAAGGACATGAGAGTTTATGTTACTTAGAGAAAAGTTTCCTACCTGGAAAAAGGCATCCTTCCCAGAGACAACTTTAGATGTTTTCTCCTCCTGCATGTCAGGGGAGCTGACTCTTAGGTACAAGAGAAGATGAGTCCTTAGAGACATGTTTGAAGGTCCTCACAGCTGGGGGGCCAGGGGATGATAAAAGCCTTGAGAGGAACAGGGGGTTGTGTCTTTCCCAGACTCGGTGCAGCTTGTGCTGAAATGTTAAGTGTTCTCAGCTTTCAGAAAAAAAATTCTCCTATTGCTTAGTATTTTGGGAGTATTTTTGCCTCACACCTTTACCCAACACTAGCAAGTCCATTTCCCTAACTGCCACATCTAAATGTCTTTTAAATACCTCCTGGGATGGTGACTCAACTACTTCCCTGGGCAGCCTGTTCCAATGCTTGAAAACCCTTTCAGTAAATAAACTTTTCCTAATATCCAATCTGAACTTCCCCATGTGCAACTTGGGGCCATTTGCTCTTGCCCTGTTGCTTGTTACCTGGGAGAGGAGCCCAACCCTCACCTTGCTAAAACCTCCTTTTGGGTAGCTGTAGAGAGCACTGAGGTCTTCCCTCAGCCTCCTTTTCTCCAAGCTAAACAACCCCAGCTCCCTCAGCCACTCCTCACATGACTTGTGCTCCAGCCCTTTCAACAGCTTTGTGCCCCTCTCTGGACACAGTCCAGCAACTCAATGTATTTCTTGTAGTGAGGGGTCCAGAATGGGACACGCTACTTGAGGTGTGGCCTCACCAGTCCTTAAATTCCTCTGGATATATCTATATGGCAGAACTCAATGCTTCAAAAAAATAACATACAGGAGATATGATAAAATGTTAATTTTTACAGGACTGTGCACAAGCTTCAATACCCTGTACTTAGTGCTCATTAGCAACAGGATGTGTCTGCTCTGAAGAAGAACCAGGGTAGATAACTACATACTTCTGCTCTCCAGGCTAGTGCAGAGGGCTCCACAAAGCATGCTTTGTGCTGCACAGCTTTAACTTGAGAATCCCAGTGAACAGAAGAGGGAAAAATAGCCCTCTTTGAAAGCTGGTTAGAACTTAGAAATCCAACCCTTCTTAATGCAAAAATGTGTATCATTCATAGCTCAGTATGCATGCAAAATGTGAGAGAGTCTTTTCTTAGGTGATTTGAAAGATGTCACAAAAGTGCAAAATGGGAATTGGTCTTCATGGTCCTGCAAACTGCCACAGAATTTATAAAGTGGGATCTAGACTCAAAAGGACAAAACTTACCAACTCCATGGTGTCTTCAAAGACACCAGCACAGCTATACATATACTTTAGTTTGCACTGTTTTTAATTGTTTCAACTTTCTCCTCCCATAAGAATTAAAGTTTTCTACTTCTTTCAGATCTGGTAGGACCTTTATGAAATTAGAAAAGACCACAGAGCAAGTTTCAGAGTTTAATGCCCATTAAGTAATTTATATGGCTCCTATATTTGGTTTAGAAATGGGAGTCGAGGCTGAAAGGTCAAATTTATCACACATTAAACACTCATTGTGTTGCATGGCTGCCTGTTCCTTTCACTTCACTGGCAAAAAGGAGAGCAAGTCCCCTGGGACTCCTAAAACAGACCTGGACTAGTAAACAACCTTAGAGAGGTGAAATGAAACGAATGTAAAAGTGAATTCCATTCAGAAGTGCTCCATCTTCACCCATGTATTCTGCAGTCAGAAAACTTGGCCACTGTGAGCAAGGCAGTGAGCTATTATTTTTTAAGACATGCTGGAAATTTTCTTCCTGTTTTCTCTTCCACCCAACACATGAGCAGAGGATGAGTGTCCTTGATGCACAGTGCCTTCAAGGGCTACTTTTGTGGTGCTTCAGCCTGTGCCCTTTTTCTTGCACAGGGCTGTTCCTCAAGACACAGACTAGCCTGAAGGGCTAGCAACAAGCATCAGCATTGTAATCAGGCAGAAATATTTAACTGAAAGAACCATGCTGGCTTCACTGTCTGAGATGAAGGAAATATGAACTATGCATAAAAATTAATTTAGTTTGCAAAAATTATTTTAATGTCACAAGATCTTGTTAGGCAGTGCACAGTGTCCATCGTCACACAGAGAAAGCATTTTAAATATGATTTTCAACTTCATCCTTTTAAAACTTCTTTATAGACTCCACTTACACTGTTTCTAATCATTTTAGTCCTCAGAAAGAGCTCTACAAAAATGTGACTGTAAATAAGGCATAGGAACAAGCAATTCCGAACTGGCTTAAAACAATTTTTCTCTGTGTCCTCCCCACCTCAAATCTCTTCAGATTACGTGTAGTACAAATGGAACGCATAGTCTCTTGTCATATGGATTCTCATTTGATTTAAAAAGCCAACATCTGCATATTTTGGCCAATAAGATAAAAAGAATGCAAAAAGTGGTAGGGTTTTTTTGTGACACGTGGTCTTTTCTGAGTTAGGTATAAACTTGTCTTACCCTGAAACTGTATGTGCCTGCACTTACAGGTGTTGTCACTATTGACTATAATTAGATGAAGATCAGTTACACTAGCAGCTAACTGAATGTGAAAAGAGAAAATAGTGGAAAAAAGCTCAGTGCAAAACACACTGGAGCATTAAAACACTGCATTGAAAACCAACCGATCATTGTTTTCTTGATATGGTTGAATCTGCCCATCTACACAATCTGTACATTTTAAATAATTTACCTCACCTCTTGAGCTGTTTAAGTAGGGAAAGAAAAGAGAGGCTTTACCAAGGGCATTCTGTATTTTTATTTCCTATCACTGCTACAGGCTCTAACATAACTGGCATCACAGTGAAACATTGATACAGGAGACAACTTGCCACATAATGAGGATGTCTCCCTTTTGTTTCCAATCTTTTTCAGAACATGAGACAGATGCATTTCCAACATATGTGCAGGCTGTGTGGCACGCCAACAAACAATTTCTGCACAGTTTGAGTTTTCATCATTGAAGCATCTATTCTGGTTTCCATTTTTCAATGTATTTCTTCCTCAGTCTACATCAGTCACCATCACAACTGACAGGTACATGCAGCATATGCTAACCTTTGCCTAAAGTCATTCTTCATAAGCACTCTACTTTAGCCAAAGTGTTTGATCTCTTCACATCCTTCCTGGGACAGATGTAGAGCCTCCAGTAGTATTTGGCTGTTTTGGATGTGTGTGAGCATGAACCATTTAAAGTCTAGAGATTCCTTTAATTAGAATGAGATAATTAGACACACCTGAGAAACTGGAGTACAATAGGACTACAGGTGAAATAAAGAGGTAAAGAGGCTACAGTAGACATGACTGGTGTGTGACAAGCTGGGTTCTTTGAAGGTTCAAATGGGAGAATGTGCTCTTCTGCTCTTTATAAATTTGAGAGAACTAATTCAACATTTGCCTACCTATTTTAGCTTCTACTGCACATAAATGACTATATATTATTCATAATATTTCCTTCATTATTATTTGATCTTCTCACTCGAGTCTTAATAAATCTTGGTTTTAATTAGGCCATCTGCAACTTGTAATGGAAGCACAACTTTAAAACTATGAATTCCAAACAGTAAGTGCAGCCTCATATGATGAAATTTATCATGAAAAATAATTTGACGTTATTGTCTGAAGCTTTGCATTTCTGTAATGTGATAAGTAAGAATAATTTCCTCTTGCTGTAATTCTTATAGGACACAATGTTCATTTAATACAGAATTTAATAGAACAGAGTGTGCTCGGGTAATGGGAAAAGATTAGAAAAAGTTATGCAGCATGCATTTCAATGAAACTTTTACCATACACTTGTTTTTGTTATCACTGACCACTTGCTAACTAAATGCTTCATGTGACTAGACATGAGTATCATGTATCTGTTGTGGCTGTATCCCTTTGGATACTAAGGAAGAATGGCACTTCTCATTCACATCATTGGCTTGATAGAAGATAGCAATCCAATTTCTTGATAGTTGGTATGAATCACTAGGAAAGGGTTCACTGCAGAATTGTCAGTTGGCATGTAAAGGCACAATAGTTATTACATTTCTTGTTAAAGTATTTGAGGGGTACCCTAATGATGTGTGAGTAAATCCTAAGCAACATATTGAGATTCATAATTATTCACCACAAACAAATATGCTTCTAATAAGTAATTTATTTGCAAAGACACTCCATACAAACCAAGGTTAGTGAGCTCAGTTCATCTCCTGAGGTAATCTTGTTTCAGTTGAATAAACAAGAATCCAGACATGAATAACAAGAATTCATTAATAATAATGATTAATAAACAGTATTAATAAGCTGTTCATCCACAAGTCGACAAAATGTAGCTAGATCTCTAAACTGTAATTTATATTTCTGAAAATCACAGAATCACAGAATAATTAGGGTTGGAAGGGACCTCTGGAGAACATCTAGTCCAACTGCCCTGCCAAGGCAGGATCACCTAGAGTAGGTTACACAGGAACATGTCCAGGTGGGTTTGGAATGTCTCCAGCCTGTTCCAGGGCTCCGCCACCATCAATGTACATGTTGAGATGGAACATCATGTGTTTTAGTTTACGGCCATTGATCCTCATCCTGTCCTGGGCACCACTGGCTCTTTTCAGTAAAGAGCCTGAAAACTGTTCTCTTGACACCCACCTTTGAGATATTTATATCCATTAATGACATCCCCTCAGTCTTTTCTTCTCCAGACTAAACAGGCCCATCTCCTGCAATCTCTCCTCATAGAAGAGATGCTCCAGTCCCTTAATCATCTTTGTATTCCTCCACTGGACCCTCTCCAGTAGCTTCTTGTCTTTCTTACAGTGAGGAGCCCAGAACTGAACACAGCAGTGCAGATGTGTCCTCAGCAGGGCCAAAAAGATGGGCAGTATCACCTCCCTCGACCTGCTGACCACCTGTGGCAGGAGCGACACCGGATAGCTACCACCTTTGGAAGATCAATAACCTGAACCAGGAAAGGAACATTCCGAAGAAGACCTTACCCCGACTATGGAACAAGAATGCTGAACAAGACACCGCGGTTTAATTGTAATGTTTTAGAATACCGGTATTCGTATCAGTATTATATTTGTATTTGTACTGGTACTATAGATGCAGCTGTAATAAGTACAACTATAGACGTTATAAGTCCAAATGTTCTGATTGGTTATGGTTTTCCCGGGTTTGGTTGGGATTGGTCCTTGTACTTGGTGAGATGCGATTGGGCTTTGGTTGGTGCATTGCACCCAGTTCCTTATTTGGCTATTTTCTACATTGTTCCATCCATATATGTACATGTTACGCCCCTTGTTCTTTATATGGCATGTGCCCCTCCCTTGATCCTTCCCCTTTTTTCCTTTCTTGTCACATCCCCTCCTATTTTCCAGAACCTTCTCACCCGACCCTATATAAACCCTGAGCTAGCCTTGAATAAATGCCATTTCGCCTTCACCCCACTGCGGAGTGCGCCTTCCTTTTTTCCCTGAGAGGACGCGGCAACCACCCACTTCCTGATGCACCCCAGGATATCATTGGGCCTTGTCACATAATTTGGCAAAACCAGTGATCCACTAGAGTTTGCATTTTGAATCTTCCTCTAAATGACAAAGTGTTTATAATTCCCTGGTTTACTCACAAAAGACTTTTCTTTAAAAAGTAATGAGAACATGCTATGTACTGAATGCTTATATTATTGTTTATTTAGTAACTTTTTTTTAGTGTAAGAATTAAATTTGGGAGTGTGCAAAAATGAAATAAGACATAATTATGTGATAATACCAGTTTTTGTGAGGTCATACTAACTGAATTAAATAAGCAGAAATGTTTTATCTGAGATAAACCTGTTTCAGTATCAATTTCCATTGCTGACAGATTTTATTTAGTTTCCAAAGCTGTTTCCTACTTCCATATCATGTCATTTCATGAAACCATGTCAATTAATTTTGAAATTTTCCTTCTGCCATTTTTAATTACATGAAACAAAACTATCAATATGCTACCTATCACTCAGTACTCAGAATTGTTAACATTTTAAAGTTTGCTTATGAAATTACTGTATGACAATTTCTCACTCTAGTGGAAGAATGTAGATATGTTCTACTGTGAATCTGCAGTAAGTCAGAAACTTTGACACAATATTGTGTAGCTATTGCAAGGTTTGAAAATGTCATAATTTTCTTTACCTCTGTGCTTGAAAATTGTTTCTACAGTTTTTACCTGACCACTGCATGATTTCCCTCCCACTCATGCCTTTCCCCAGTCCAGAATCACTACATTTCCCAACTGTCCCTCCTTTAATCTGTTATAAATTCAATAAAAATCTGTGTGAATGTAGTGGGTTGACCACGGCTGGATGCCAGGCACCCACCAAAGCTGCTCTACCACTTCTCTCTGCAACTGGACAGAGGAGAGAAAATATAAAAAAGGGTTCATAGGCTGAGATAAGGACAAGGAGAGATCACTCACCAAATATCACAGGCAAAACAGACTCAACTTGAGATATTAATTGAATTGATTGCTAACCAAATTTGATCAGGATATTGAGAAGTAAAATGTACCTTAGAAACACCTTTTCCTCACCCCTCCCCTCCTTCCTGAGTGCTACCTTCTCCCCCCCTGCCATCAGCACAGGGAGACAGGGAATGGGGGTTACAGTCGGTTCATCACACGGTGTTTCTGCTGCTGCTCAGGGAGAGGAGTCCTCCCCCTGCTCCACCATGGGGTCCCTCCCACAAGATTCAGTTCTCCATAAACTTCATCATGAGTCCATTTCACAGTGTGCAGTCCAAGCACAGGCTGCTCCTGTGTGGGTCCCCTGCAGGGCCACAAGTCCTACCAGGAAATCTGGTCCAGGATGGGCTCCTCTGTCCACAGGTCTGCAGGTCCTTGCCAGGAGCCTGCTTCAACATGAGTTTCCCACGGGGTCACAGTCCTCTCTCAGGAATCCATCTGCTCTGGCCTGGGCTCCTCCATGGGCTGCAGGGGCACAACTGTCTGACCATGGTCAGCACCACAGGCTGCAAGGGGAACCCCAGATCCAATGTCTGGAGCACCTCCTACCTCTCCTTCTCCAGTGACCTTGGTGTCTGCAGAGTTGTTCCTGTCACATATTTTCCTTTTGCTCTTCTCTGGATGCAATTACATCTGCACAATTACCTTTTTATTTTTTTCCTTTTTAAACATGTCAACACAGAGCATTACCACCATTCCTGATTGGCCAAGACTTCACCGGCAGCATGTCTTGAAGCCCTCTGACATTGACTCTGCTGGACATGTGGGGAAGCTTCTGGCAACTTCTCACATAAGCCATCCCAGTATTACCAAAACCTGGCCATGCAAACCCAATACTGAGACATTGCTTCAAGCTCTTGAAATATGCTTCAAAATATGCTAAGTTTGCCTGGACTTGGCAAGTCAGAACATCTTTACATCTTCACAAATTGAAAAGCCTGGTTCAAAAGTCCTCCAGAGACCTGTTATCTGTGGATCACCGACACAATAAACCAGAACATCTTTCAAGGAAGCGTTTGGGTCAGCCAGGTTGCTTTGCACACAGCACCTGGGGAATCTCTAATCTATCACTCATTGACACAATTCAGAACCATTTCAGACTACTCAGGCTCTGCTTAGAGAGCACAAAGGCAATAAACCTGTATATACTACGAAGCTCTGCCTCCTAAAAATCTTTACTTAAGTTTTCAACTAAAGTTATTGATGAGTCTGTGGATGACCAGTTTTCTGTATCAAATAACTTTTCTTAAAGCATGTGTTTGTCACAACATTACCCTGAACACTACTCTGGCACCACCTGGAGACCAAGAACTGTGTCATCTTTCAGGAGTAATTAAAAGATATCCAAGGATTTTGTGTCCCTTATTTGTCATCCAGAAAAACACTAAGGATACTGCCATAAATAACCTACTGTGGCTTAGGAGCACCAACTGGTTATCAGTGACTTCACCAATCTCTAATTGTCTTTTTTCTTAGTTTCTCTATAGTCTGATATTCAACTCCTGCTCAGATTTGGGCTCATGCCAAGACCTGTTGTGTGTGTCTTGCAATGGCACTGGAAGCAGTGCCATTAGGTCAAAGCAATGGCAACACACAGGCAGGACATTGTTGCCAGAAAGGGCTAAAGTCATTACACAGCCACTGTAACCTGCAGCTTGCTGTCTCCTGCAGCCACAATCCTTGCACATTGATTTACTAGTACTTCTCTTTGGAACTTGCTAACTCACAGAAATGGGAGAGATCAAACTTTCAAGCTTGAAGGTATAAATACTTCAGCTTACACAAGGAGTTTTTGAAGCAGATTTAACAGCAGCTGGACAGCTGGGGCTTTCATGCTTGCTGGTGTGATACAGGGGATGCCCACACTGTGAAGGAGGAAGGATGAGCACTCACTGTTGGCTAGATTACTGTTTTGCTTAGAGGTGCACAGGTTACAAGCTATGAGTTGCAAGTAAGGAATTAGAGAACCTGTGAAGTAGAAACTTCAAGAGTTAAGTGATAAATTAGTGAATTCACTTTAGACTAGTCTGTACAAAGGGGATTGAGCCCCAGTACATTGTGTTTATTTTCTCTCCTAGTGAGCTCATAAACTAAAGTTTAATTTATAGAACACCTTATCCGGTAAATTTAAGAGATCCAAACAGACTGCAGTGACAATAATCCTTCTCCAGAGCTTAACTGTCCATGCTGCACCTGATCTCATGCAGCCAATAACCTGGGATCTGACTTCACAGAAAACACCCAAGTTGTGAAAAATATCCTCTGGGGCCTCCTCTGAGGTGCAGTCTGGCCCGCTCCTTTGGTTCTTCCTGAGATGCCTTTCAGCCCTGCTGTATCTAGTCTTGTGCCCTGATGGTCTTGATCCTGATCCTGACTTGTCTACTGGACTTCCCAGTGGGGCCTCAGACCTGCCTTGTGACTACAGCTCCATGGGCCACTGGGTTGCCCCAGTCGCATCCCCAGCCTAGCCCCATTCACCCACCCTCTTCTGTCCAGCCCTGGCATAACACATATTTGGAATATTTGCAAGGTCCTGGGGAAAGGCTGAAGCATTTGGGTTAGGCAGGAGCTTTGTCAAGAAGGATATGACTCTTTCCATTGTCCCTTTCCTAGGGATGTCAGGCAAAGGCAGCATCTTCCTCTCATCACATGCTAATCTGTTGTGAAGGGGTTGTGACATAGGACAAGAGCCTCAGGAAAGGTCTAAACACAGATGAAAGAGCTAATCTTATACTTAAGAGAGTAGAGCAGAGAGAGGGCATGATGAGTTGGTTTGCTAAATACCCTAAATGTCTGCATATCTGCACCAGAATTGTGAAGCTAAATAAGAAGAGCTGGAAATTTTAGTACATGATTAAAGATGGAATTATAGTCATAGCATACATTTGGTGGAAATTTTCACATGACTCACTTGTCAGTATTAAAGGGTAGAGGTTTTTCACTAAGAATGGGCAAATAAAGAGATGTTACCCTGTATACTTGGCACCGAGTTAGCAGCTTGGAGACACAGAATATTAATAAAGTCAAGCCAATTGAAGGAAGGTTTATTCAAGGTTAAGAAAATAAAAAAGCACAGGTAGAGTCATGGGGAGCAGTTGATTACAGACAAGGAAGATTACAGTAAGGAAGTGCTTTATCTGCAGGAGGTAGAAGTTAGTATGTGACCTTTAGGTAATGAGAAATCTCAGCCTGCAGAATGTCTAGGGAAAGCAATCTAGCAGGACAGACTTGTCATACACAAAGTAGGGAAACACGGTCCTGCTCGATCTCCTACTGCTTGATACAAAACTGATTGGAGATCTGGAGGCTAAATAGCAACTGGCAGTAGTTAAGCATCAAAAACAGTGGGTTGTACAGAAGTTGCACTGGAGTCTGTCCTAGCTCTAGTATAAACCAACATTTTCATCAAGAGTCAGAAAACTAAATAGAAAGGCTTCCTATGCTCTTTTTATTCCATTATTACAACTGTATTTCTGAAAGACAAAACTAAAAGGAGCTGCAAATATCTTGGCTAACATCATCAGAGTTCAAATATTCTTAACAAGCAAGAAATTATCTACTGAAGAATAGGAAACAATTCACCATATATAAATGCAAGTTTCTATTTTTAGCAATAATTGACTGCACAAATGCAGAATGTACAGCATTTGATTTTGGTAGCAGTTCTTAAAAAATTGATTTTAGGGATTACAATGGATCACAAAATGAACAAAAGTGAATAATGTCCTACTCACAAAATAAAAACACCCAGCCATGCTACAATTTATAATTAGGAATATGGGAAGACAAGCGAAACAGTCTTCTTGTTCAGTCTTGCATGGACTAAGTTTCAGCTGGAATATGAGATCCAGGCCATAGAATTTCAAGAAAGTTGTAGCAATCTAAGCATAAGCCATAAAGGATCAAGAAAAATGGAAACCTCATTATTTAATCAAAGAAAATACAACTAATTTGGACATATCGAGAGATGCTTCAGAAATTAAATACTCTTTTCTCTGTCCATGATGCACAGCTTAAAATGAAGCAAATGGCTTATGTTGTAGAAATAAATATTCATGGTAAGCACTGGGAAAACCTTACTAACAGTGGAGGAGCAAAGCCCTTGAGCAGGTTGCATGGGGATGTTCTGAAGTCCTTTGTACTGGAAGGATATAAAAAATGATTATAGACATGCCTTTGTCAGAAAAGATACAGTATATATTACAGGACCCACACTGGATGTGGCAGGTCATTCTAGCCTTTTCCAATTGTTTGAAAAAAAAGTACCACAATGCTACAGGAAAAATTATATTTTTGATTTTTCTTGACATTGCAGCTCTTTATTTGTATTACAAAAGCAGCATTCCTCATGATGATGTTTGCTCACTTTTCATTCATTTATGATCATCTTCCAAAGTCTATTTCTTCCCTTAATGAAGCAAGATTTTTGAAAAAATCATGACATAGTCTAAAGATTATCAGATATATAAGATACCTGATAGTTAAGTAAGCTATATCTTTGCATGCAACTGGAAGATTTTCAAAAAGAAATCAACAAACATGTATCAGATTCAGTATTTAATCTCCCAACATGTGAACAAGTGTATTTTATGTTCTTGTAATCTTAAAGCTGTATATCAACATTATTAGGTTATATATTGTGTATATTCTCAGTATGGTTTCCTCAGCAACTATATTTTGGGTAGCTTTGCTATGGCAACCAAAGATGATTGCTTATTTTACTGTTTCAATTAATAATCCATGGCCTGAACCATAAAAGCAATAGTTAGATAATACATCTATGAAAGGCTAAATAAACATATGTTACAACAGTGCAAGCTTTCTGTAAGAGTTATTACCCTGATGTAGGAATAATACATAAGCACATCACTAATTGGATTTTGTATTTCAGTTCTTAAAATAGAAACCTTGTGCTTAATTCTAGCCTTATACAGAGGAGGACACAACAGTGGGTTTCGCAACATACGTGACAATCATCTATTATGCGAGAATCACATTATGTCAGAATCAACTCCTTATTTATGAAGGCAGGAGAATGAATTTCCCGGTATGCCCTTCTGCCCCAGTCTTGCCCTCAACTGCACAGGAACAAATCTATTAAGTTAAAGGAGTTTCTTGGTAAACAAAAATTGAATTTCTGAATTGAAATTCAGAAAGCTGAAAGAGAAATGGGCCTTTGTCAGTTTTGTTTGCAGAATTTCTAAACACACTTAGCTTATTGTTATGTAATGGGCAAGGTATGTTTCTGTAATGCTTCATAAAGCTGGTGACAAAACATTCTCAAACAAAAGCATTTCAGATTTCAGGATGGCAAGCACAAAAGCTGAACTCATCTCTAAGCAAACATGTTTTTCTGTCTTTACTTTTGAAAAATATAAAGATTATGTAGACAATCTTAACCCTTTTGCAATTTCCACTTATATAAGAATTTTTCTTTTGTTCAACTCTCCACATTTCAGCACTTTGTCATCTGACTATGAAGTGGCTTCCAGATTTAATTATAAATACAAGTCTAGAAGCCTGGTTTATGCCATCAATCTGGATTTGAATATTGTAACCAGGTCTACACAACAAACACACAACTCATATCAGCAATGCCCTTACATTCCATGCAGGTCAAACCACACACTCTTAGAAGTATCTGGTCATCTATGTAACACAACTTATACACGGTCTGAAAATTAAAACGTGATAAATTTGGGAATTTCCACAAGTCTAAATATCTGGTCTTACTGTAATAACTCTATCATTTTTGATATATACCTCAGGGACTCCTGAGGTAACAGAGGCCAGCAGGGAAACACCAAGGAAATATCTCAAAGGAATTAAAGGATGTTCTTCTAGGAAGGTGACACATCTGACAGCCCAGCTGAGATGCCTTTACACAAATGCATGCATCAGAGCAAACAAACAGAAGGGGTTAGATGCCCCATGCTGCTAGAAAGTTATGACCTGGTTGCCATTACTGAAATTAGGTGGGAAGAATCCTGTGACTGGAGTGCTACTATCAATGGCTATGGGCTGTTCAGAACAGACAGGGGAGGAAGGAGAGGCAGAGAGGTTGCCCTCTACATCAGGAAGTGGATTGACTGTGGAGAGTTGTCTCTGTAGGACAGTCATGAGTGGGTTGAAAGCCTGTGGGTAAGAATCAGAGACTGAGGTAACAAAGGGAACCTCGTGGTCGGTGACTACTATAGGCCCCTGATCAAGGGGAGCCTATTGACAAAGCCTTCTTGCTCCAGATACAGGAAGCATCATGCCCTCAGGCTCTTGTCCTGCTGCGGGACTCCAACCACGCTGATATCTCCTGGGAAATTAGCACGGCAAGCAGTAGGCAAGCCAGGAGACTCCTGGAACGCATGGAGGATAACTTCTTGAGACAGGTAATAGACAGACCTGCCAGATGGGATGCAATACTGGACATGATGATCACCAACATAAGCAAGCTAGTGGAGGACATTAAGTTTAGAGACACTAAGTTCAGTGATCTTTGGTGGACTTTGCAGTCCTGAGGGATGGGTCAGGTTAGGAGGAAATTTAGGCCCTTGAACTTTAAGAAAGCAAATTTCCAGCTCTTCAAAGAGATAGACAATAAGATCCCCAAGGAGAGTGCCCTCAGAGGCAAGGGAGCAGATCAGAGTTGTGAGATCTTTAAGGAAGTCTTCCATAGGGTGCAAGAGCTAGCAATCCCCAGGAGCAAGAGATTGGGCTAGCAAGGCAAGAGATTGGCATGGCTGAGTAGGGACTTGATAGTCAGACTAAAGACAAAGAAGCAAATGCACAGGCAGTGGAAAAAAGGACAGGTAACCTGTGAATAGAATAGAGAAGTTTGGTTGTGTAGGGATGGGGTGAGGAAGGCCAAGGTGAAGCTGGAACTGAACCTGTCAAGACACCCAAAGAGTGCTTCTACAGGTGTGTTAACCAGAAAAGAAAGGTCAAAGAAGGTGTAACTGCCCTGATAAACAATGCTGGTAAACTGGTAACAATGGATGAGGGGAAAGCTGAGGTACTCAACAACTTATTGCCTCAGGCTTAAATGGCATACTCTCTTCTCACAACCCCTCTTGAGTGCATGGACAGCATAATGGGGACTGGGGAAGCAAAGTGCCTCCCACTGTAAGTAAAGATCTGGTTCATGACCACCTGAAGAACCTGAATGTATATAAGTCCATGGGAACTGATGAGATACATCCCAGAGTCCTGAGGGAATTTGCTGATGTAGCTGCCAAGCCACTCTCCATGATATTTGAAAAGTCATGGCAGTCAGATGAAGTCCCAGGTGACTGGAAAAAGGGAACATTGTACCCATCTTTAAAAAAGAGAAGAAAGGAGGACCCTGGTAACTACCAACCTGTTAGTCTCATCTCTGTGCCCAGGAAGGTCATGGAACAGATCCTCCTAGAAGCTATGTCAAGGCATATGATGAACTAGGAGGCGATTTGAGACAGCCAGCATGGCTTCACCAAGGGCAAGTCCTGCCTCACCAACCTAGTGACGTTCTACAAGGGAGTGACTACATCAGTGAATGAGGCAAGGGCTCCAGATGTCATTTATCTGAACTTCTGGAAAGCCTTGACACGATCCCCCACAACATAATTCTCTCTAAATTGGAGAGAGATGGATTTGATGAGTAGACTGTTAGATGGATAAGAAATTGGTTGGACAGTCACATCCAGAGGGTAGTGGTCAATCACTCAGAGTCCCAATGGACATCAGTGATAAGTGGTGTCCCTCAGGGGTCTGTACTGGGACCAGTGTTATTTAATATCTTAATTAATGACATAGACAAAGGGATCAAGTGCAATCTCAGCAAAATTGCAGAAGACACCAAGCTGAGTGGTGAGGCACACCTGAAGGATGGGATGTTATCTGGAGGGATATTCAAGTTCAAGGACTGGGCCCATGGGAATCCTGTAAGATTTAACAAGATCAAGTACAAGGTGCTCCACCTGGGTTGGGGCAGTTCCCTGTATCAATCCAGGCTGAAGCATGAACAGATCAAGAGCAGCCCTGCTGAGAAAGACTTGGGGGTGCTGCAGAGGCTGGACATGAGCCAGCAATGTGCACTTGCAGTCAGAAAGCCAATCGTGTCCTGGGCTGCATCAAAAGAACTGTGGCCAGCAGATCATTCTCAGGGTGATTCTTTACTACACTCTGGTGAGACTCCACCTGGAGTACTGCTCTGGGGTCACCAGAACAAGAACGACATGGACCTGGTGAAGTGGGTCCAGAGGAGGGCCCCCAAGTTGATTAGAAGGATGGAGCACATCTCCTATGAGGAAAGGCAAAGAGAATTGGGATTGTTCAGCCTAGAAAACAGAAGGATTTGGGGTGACCTAATTGCAGCCTCCTAGTGCCTGAAGGGAACCTACAAGAAAGATGCAAACTTTTTACAAGGGCATGTAGTGACAGGACAAGGGGGAATGGCTTCAAAGTGAGAGAGAGTAGGTTTAGATTTGATATTAGAAAGAAATTCTTTACTGTGAGGGTGGTGAGGCACTGGGATAGGCTGCCCAGAGAAGCTGTGGATGCCCCATTCCTGGCAGGTTGGATGGAGTTCTGAGTAACCTGGTCTAGTGGAAGGTGTTCCAGCCCCTGGCAGGGGTATTGAAATTAGATGATTTTTAGGGTCCCTTCCAACCATTCTATGATTCTATGATACATTATGTCATGTCATAACTGTGTACTTGGTGAAGAGGTTGCAAATGCATACAATGCATAATGTCACTGCATGTAGAGAGCTAGGTTCTGAAGGCAATAACCCCTGGAAAAATAATGGAAAAACACAAGAATCCATGTAACCACACAAACATTTTTTTTTGTTTTGTTTTNTCTGGGGTCACCAGAACAAGAACGACATGGACCTGGTGAAGTGGGTCCAGAGGAGGGCCCCCAAGTTGATTAGGAGGATGGAGCACATCTCCCATGAGTAAAGGCAAAGAGAATTGGGATTGTTCAGCCTAGAAAACAGAAGGATTTGGGGTGACCTAATTGCAGCCTCCTAGTGCCTGAAGGGAACCTACAAGAAGGATGCAAACTTTTTACAAGGGCATGTAGTGACAGGACAAGGGGGAATGGCTTCAAAGTGAGAGAGAGTAGGTTTAGATTTGATATTAGAAAGAAATTCTTTACTGTGAGGGTGGTGAGGCACTGGGATAGGCTGCCCAGAGAAGCTGTGGATGCCCCATTCCTGGCAGGTTGGATGGAGTTCTGAGTAACCTGGTCTAGTGGAAGGTGTTCCAGCCCCTGGCAGGGGTATTGAAATTAGATGATTTTTAGGGTCCCTTCCAACCATTCTATGATTCTATGATACATTATGTCATGTCATAACTGTGTACTTGGTGAAGAGGTTGCAAATGCATACAATGCATAATGTCACTGCATGTAGAGAGCTAGGTTCTGAAGGCAATAACCCCTGGAAAAATAATGGAAAAACACAAGAATCCATGTAACCACACAAACATTTTTTTTTGTTTTGTTTTAAACTTGACTCCATTGTCTTGTGCTTCAATCTATCCACAGAAATATATTTCCTACCTCAAAACAAGTAAGATCTTGAGCTATACATGTGGTACACTAGTATCTGAAGGTGTGATGTGGTTCCATAAATAGCTAATTCTCCATGTCATTCAATATTTGACTGTTCAACCCTGACAACTCAATGAGATGGGGATCCATGACCAACAAAATCACTCCTCTCCACATAAACTAGGATTTCATAGTTTTAATGATCTTCCATGCAATGATCCTAATGGAAATACTTCAGTTATTCCATTTATTTGGAAAACTGAATAATCCTAAAACAGCCACTCTCACCTATCTTGTCTCTTTATAGCAATTTTGCTAGCTGATGCTCTTTTCTAAAATTATCTATTTTAAAGAAGATCAAACCAGAACCATCATTTTCTGAAGAGAACATTACCTCCTGAGTAATCTAAACAAAGGAGAAATACAGATAAAAAACCTCACATACAGGTGCAGAAGTACTCACTGAATTTTCAAAATACAACCCCTATGTATACATTTTATGAAAGAATACAAAAGTTTTTACTAGTTCATAGCACCATTACATTAAATGTCAAGATGACCTTATTGTTTATCATCAAATTTTCCAAGTGGTCTAAAATCCATATGCTGACCTAAATTGCCTTGAAAATCTCCAGACTTGAAGATATTAAGAATGTCTGAGCAAGCCACAAAGCAGGCAAATACCACACTAATAAAAAAAATCCAGAACACATTCATATTCTTTTCCTCCATACCGCAATAAACTGTTTCTGTCTCAAACCAGTATGTTGAGCTTTTTTTGGGAAAACAATTCTTACAATTTCTTTTCATGGTGCAAGTCTGATTATCTACAAACTCCAGGTAAAGCTGATATAAAAGCTGTTTTAAAGGGACTCTGGTGATGCTATAGCTGTGTGACGCCCATTAATGTGCATTAATCGCAGAGTATCTGTCAGATCATGAGTTAGGATCCTCGAAAGTCTGTTTAGTAGGAGCATGTTATTCTCCATTTGTACAGCAGTAAATTTCTTCCAAGAGTAAAACTTCTGATTTAAAAGATGATGGGTAAGATTAATTTGTTATAACTTTAGACATTTAAAAATTTGGATATCACAGTGCAAGTTACTTACCCAATGACCAGTGGACAGAAAAAGATATTTATTAAAAAGGTGCTTTCTCTTATCTCAAGAAAAATGTCTAAAAGAGGTTGAATGACTTCTAGAGATGTTTATTTCCTCACTTGTGAGTAACTGATGACAGAGTCAAGCTGATGCATGATTTGGCAGTGGTGGGGTGAAGAGAGGAGGAAGACACAGGTCAGAGGAAGATAGAGGAAACCAGAAGTTGGAAGAGTTCCTATGCAGGAAGTTGTGCCCAGCTGGACAAACCTTAAATGTTGTCAAGTGAGATACACCTACAAAAGATGTGGAGAAAGAATCAATATCAACCAGTGAATTTCCTTGTCCAGATCTCATTCTCTGTAGAATGTTGCTTCAAAATTAGAATTTCTCCTGGGTACCAGTGTTACATCCTGTTTTTTGCAGATACCAACATAACAGTAGACACTTAAATAGTTTAATTTTATTTTTATTGCATTTTCCTTCTATTTCAAAATGAAAATGCTTTCACCTTTACTTTGTAAATGCATTTAATCTTTCTTAATTAAAAACCCTTACTAAATTGTAAATGGTTGGTTTCACTGAAATGTCTGAACAGAATTACAATTAAATCACTGAATTAAAAAGAAAAAAAAGAAACTCTCCAAAAAATACCATAGCAGAATCATTAAAGAGAAATGAAAGGAATAAGAAGCATTTTAGCAACACATGTAGCTGATGAAGACCTCCTACGCACACTGGCTGCCTTATTTTGAAATTAATTTCAACACTTTTAGATATTTCCACATTAAATTTTACCAATTCTAATTTTATTTTTCACATTAAATAGCATAACTCTGACGTCTAGAATAAATTCCAAGAGGAACACAAAACAGTAGATGCAGTTTAAGACAGAGCTCCCTGCATAATGTATGTATTTGTGTTGGTTTTCACACTCTAGTAATTATCAAGCAACTTGCCAATGTTAACCTTACTTCTTGCCAAAGCCCTGTTCTTGTAGTAATCAATCAACACTCGCTCAACAGTAAATTGAGTTTCACAGAAACATTCAAAATACACCACAAATTATAGGAATATACTTGTGAGGAAATTACAGACACTGTTTTCATATTTAGCTGCACAATTCTTTTCCTGTTACGACCTCAGTAAATATAATAATGGTAAAAATACTGCTTTGAATTCTGCATTTAGCAAAAAAAATTTTAAAAAAAAATTGAAGGTGTAATAGGTGATAAGCAGGCAATTAAGCCTTTGAAATCGATTCCCTCACAGTGAGGAAGTAAAAGCAAAGGTGAAAATCAGCTAATGCTTTCCAGGCAACAAAAGAAATGTTGCCAGCTGAACGATGACCTCCTTAGGGTTATAGAGGTTTGAACTTACCAAAGGTAAAAGATCTATCTGGATTAGAGAGAAAATGCTGAGGAAGAAGCTGCAAAAAAAAGGAGGTCACCAACTTCCAAATTAGTCATTGGATAAAAAAAATCACTAAGCCGAACATTGAAAAGTGTCGTTTCAAATGGAGATCCTATACTAAAGCACCTGGACTAAGACACTTATGGCCTCGATACAAAATTCCAGTGTATTTTGAATACTGGGCATTTTCTCCTAATGATATATAAATATATATAAACCACCAATTAAAGGTTGGTATTTCAACAGTTATGATGCTGGGAAAGAAATAAATATAAGAAATAAATATAGTCTAGGAGAGCTGTGGGGTTTTTTCTGGTATTATTGCCAGCTAATGAAAAACCACTAGGAAATTCACAAAAACTGGCATAACTCGCATAGTAACTTATTTAAATGTGTTGATGACTTTACGCAGAGAAGCAACAGCTTGCCAGTATTCAGGATTGACTGAGCTCAATAAGCAAATCTTAAATTAAGCAAGAAGAAAGAACAAGGTAGTTGCTATTTGGTTTACATGACATGAAACATGAGAAGTAAACAGAGAAGTTTTCAAACAAATATTAAAACACTGAGTAAACATGACTATTCAAAATCATATGTATAAAAACTTCAGCAAATGAAGAACAACAAAGGAAATGCAGAAAATTCTAGCAAGTTCAAGAGTTATCTCAAGCTGGTTTGACACGGACACAGTTCCTCAAGGCAGTATGAGAAAACACTGTAAAACCTTTTCAGCTTCTAACAGGGCACTCCAGTAGTACCTATGTCAGAATTGCACAGCTGAGGCCCACATCTTCAGCATCTGTAAATCACTCTGAAAAAATAGCCCTATTATTGCCTCTTTATGTGTTCTGAATTTAACGGCAACAATGAACAAGACTGAAAGAAGATCTCTCTAATGCTGTGATTGTTGAAATGAAACCTGTTTCTTATACTCAGCCTTAAGCTATTACAAGAACAGTGGGAGGAAATCAAGCTGTTCCATTGAGAAAATTGGTATTGAGGATCTGGGATCTCTTCAGTGGGTACAACGACTACTGTTAAAGAGTGAGATGACTCCTGGCCAAGAAAACCTCAATTTTTACCAGGAAAACACATTTCTGAGAGCAGATTGTCACTCTCATAACCTGTAGCCAAAGTGTGTAAGACCCTGAGTGACAAGTGCAGACATACTGGCTTTTCCTAAAACATCTGCAGATTGTGACTTTCTTTGGCTGGACATTCAACATGTGGACACCTACAGGTATGTCCATGCCTGACAGTGTGATGATGCTCTTGGTATGCCTTGCTGCTGTAACTGCTCCTTCTAATATCATATCCAAGCAAACTGCAGCCCCTCTGACATGCAGAAGTCCTTATAGCACATACGAACCCATACCATTTTGTACAAAACTCTGCTGCAAAGCCACCGTTGCATACAGGTGTAAACAACTGTGTCAGAATTTTCTCACACAGTCCTGTGTGAACTAAGAGGACATATTTTCCTTCTCATAAAAGACATTTCAAAAGGAAATAAAATATTTATCCGTCTTACCACAACAGTGTTAGATGGTCTTACTGCATCACTCAGGAAGTTAAAGAACAGCATAATACCTTAAACATCAGGTCAGGAGGGAAACGATCTTGTCTTTGCTTTTTTTTTTTTCAAAGCAAGAAACCTTCCTAATACTTCTGCACCCTATCTCTGTCCTCACAGTTGGATACACCCATAACCATAGTAAATGTTAGAAGAGATGGTATGTGGAAAACAAGAGCAGGGAGTTTTTTGTGGGCTGCTTGCACACCTGTTCTCATGATTATAAAGACTATCTTCAGATTGCTCTTCCTTGGCCATAACTCCACCATACAATATTTATTGTGATTGAAGAAAAATGTGCCTGCACAGCTTTGCTCTCTGCAGTATGTCTACATTCATCCTCAGCAAGGCACTGATGTGAAGACCACTACTGCCTGGAAAACCCAGGGTAAGTTTTACACATTCTCTTCTCTCACACGGGGACTTAGACACTGACACTTTCTGCCACCAGACTGTACTGCCCATACCACAACCCCCAGCCCTACCTGGTGTGACGTGATGAACACAGGCAGGGATCCCAGGCAGTCAGTCTCTTCACCAGGCAGAAAACGAAAGGCTCATTTTCTTTACTGAAATGAACATATTAGCAAGGGCAAAGCCAACACAAAAGGGAGGAGTATCACATCTAGATTTGTCCTTAGACACTTGTCTAAAGACATACATTAGAAAATGGTTTTATGGCACTTTGAGAAGAGCAGATACAAACTTCTACAGAAGTACAAAATATTATTATATCATTATTACAGTATTCTTTGAAAAATAACACGAAAAATGTCATTTCTAATATCCTCCAATAAGCCTTTCTTCTTAGAAAAAAATCTTATTTAAGATAGCTTAAAAATAAGAATAGCAACTATGAAAACATGCTGAGAACATCCCTCCCGGGACAGACCTGCTAATGGTCATGCAAAAGAAGCAATGTGGCTCTTGCAGAGAGATACCCATGACAGAAAGCTAGGCTGGATAAAGCCTTGAGCAACCTGGTCTAGTGGGAGGTGTCCCTGGTACATGGCAGGGGGCAGGGTTGGGACTAGATGATTTATAAGGTCCATTCTAACCCCTTAACATTCTACGATTCTAAGATTAGCTTTGTCTATGCAGGTGCTGATGCAAGAGACTGACCTGCAAACCTTCTAACAAGAAAATATACTGGAAGTGTAAATGCAAATTATTCATTTTGTGCATTTGTTTTACCAGAACCAAATTAGAACAGAGGTAAAAGCATGTTACCACCACACAGCTATCTAGCATGTAGTGATACCTCTGACACGCAATTTGTCTTTCAAGAGGGGGAAAGATTATTCAGACTGACATACCTTTGTGTTTCCTCTCTGATCTGAGGTAGTGAAGTCGACAGCAATGTTCCTTGGTGTCACAATCTGGCTGCAATCATCAAGCTGCCCACTTCCAGAGAGGCAAAAATTTACTATGTTGACATATTCTTACTGGCAGTGTAGCTGTTTCATCTCACGCAGAAGGAACATACTGCCATGTGAGGTTCTGACAAGTCTCCAGTAAAAAAATATACTTAGCTGGCAACTTCTCTGCACACACTGTGATATCTAACTCACTTTCATGAAGAGCAAGAGAAACATTTTCATTATTATTGACAATATAATCAGCATTATATGGATTTTCATTATAGCACTTTCTTGTTAGTAGGTTTTTAGAGAAGCTCTAACATTAAAAATATTGTTTTAATAGTATCTAATCTCTACCAAGAAATTAAGGCCATAATTTCCAAGCTCTAATGACTAACATTTTCACACAACCATTAGTTCCTTCCTCTATGCCAGGAGCTAACTGAAAGAAATTTTGTCTTTGTTGCTAACTCTGCAGAAGACACTACCATGTAAAACCTTAAGTCTAGGGTGTTGCAGTATATGACCCCTTGTTTACCTGAGAGTGGTTAAATAAATTCAACCTCCTTTGTCTTCATGCTGGCATCTGATCAGAATTGCTGCACTGTTAAAAAGCAATGATCATTTATTCTTAACACAAACATATTCACTCTTGGAAAAGAAATTCATTCTAGTTCAGCATGGGTTTATAGTCACCAAAATAAACAGGATGTTGGTATAATTGGGGGATAAATATTCTGCCCTGCTGCATGCCCTTTTCTCACTTGGTTGTTTTTCATGATGTTTTCCTCTGGCTCTTGAGACAATTGTTTGTCATGAGTTATCCTTGGTGCAATCTCTAATATACTTATTCCACACTTTACTGTACTGCCTGTGCTCTGTTTTTGGATACTGAAAAGTCTGACTCTTTGGGACTGCAGATGAAAGAATATCTTGGTTATAAAGAATCATAATACGTGGACTACATTAAAAATGGTGAGCAAACATTATTAATTAATTATCTAAAGCAATTGTAAGGACTTAAAGGTAAATACTTTGGATATTACCTAGGCACTTTATAGTACAGAAGAAAGAACAGTAACAGGGATACAGGGACTGTCACAGCATATCAAAACACTTGGTGGTAGTGTCAAAATCAGAATTGTCCCAGAGGCGGCCTGCAAGGCAAGAATGAGATATGTTTTTGAAGTCACTGAGCAATATTGAACCACTCAAAGATCTCAGTGTAGTGGGGTGAAATGGGACTTGTGGAAATAGCACTTTTGGGCTGGTAGCATCCAAATACCTTTTTTTTCCTACATTAAAAGTCCCCATTTGTTCAAATAACAGTGGTTCAAATAATTTCCATCAAGGTTTTCTACTTGATGCTGCTCCTACCATGCAGGCTCATAATTCCAGTAGGATAGAACTGAATCTGTGGTACTTTTGCAAGATTACATACAAAGACAACCCTCATTTTTAGAACTGCCCCTGCCAAGGAGAAACGCTATGTCTACGTTATACTGCCATCTAGAGCAGTTACGCCTTGGCATACTTACCATCAGTTAAAGAACTCAGCATGGGTTTACCATACCCTCGATTGGAAGCAGAAGAGCCTGGGGTAAGACAGAAATAAAAGTACATTGGTTTGCTACGTATCCAGCAGAGAGGAACAGAGACCTAACCAGAAAAGAAAAATCTTATTAACCTCTCTGGGCCCTGCACTAACATAAACCTTCAAGTCATCATAGTAGAGCAGTGAATAGTGGGGAATTTAATTATTTGTGATTCTAAATTCCAGTTTCCTATCTTGTAAATGCTGCCTGGCATGTTATAGAATCATAGAATTATTTAGGTTGGAAAAGACCATTAAGATCACCAAGTCCAAGCACTCACCCAGCATTGCCAAGTCCATCACTAAACCATTTCCCTAAGAGCCACATCCACATCCTTTAAATACCTGCAGGGATGGTGACTTCTTCCCCGCCAGCTCATCTTTCACTACTTGAGGACACCCTGCTCCTGTGCCTTGAAGATTTTCTTCTAGAAGAATGCCTAGCCTTACTGGACTCCTTTGCCCTTCAAGACTGGCTCCCAAGGTACTCTCTCAACCAGTCTCCTAAACAGGCCAAAGTCTTCCTTCCTAACTTCTATAAGAATCGAAAATTATCCTCTCATGATCACTGTGCCCAAGATGACCTCCAACCACCCACAAGTCCTTCATGGGAACCAGTGGAAGTCAGATCAAAAAAAAAAACCAAACCAAAAGTTCTTTAGCCCAGAGTCCTGCATTGTTTTTTAACAACTTGGAATCCAAACTCCTGAATCAAACCACTAGGTTTCCTCAGCAGTATGTAGGGAGCCCTGGAGGCCAAGGACAGGACTCCTCATAGGAAACTGGCTGAGGAAGGTCTAGAGCCTTGTGTCAGCCCTTCAGAAAAATCTGCAGACAGGTACATATCAACCCCTACTGCTGGCTGATTTAGGCACTTCTATGCTATGCGGAAGTGCTTCCTTACATAGATCTGCAGTCCTGCCCCTTTCCACATGACCTGTGTTTAATTTGTTTAACCCAGGTGTAATATGACACATGTTCTTGTGTGATTGGCATGTCTCTACCCACTTCAGAGTGAGTGCTGCCTGCAGAAACTGGTCAAGTGCAGTGAAGGCAGCCTTGCCATCCCAGAGCAGCGCTGTGCCAGGACTACACAGGCAGCAACTGGAGCATGGTGTGAGCTGGTTGTTATGTACACACATTTCAGCCTTCCCTTACAAACTAAATGCAGGGGAAAGCCGGGTATGGGCAAAAGTAAGCTTGATAAATTGCTACCTTAATACAAATTAAATATAACCCTCTCCCTCCGCCCCGAATGACACTTCACGTCCTATGACACTCGTACATGCTTTCAAAAAATAGGCTGTAGTAAATTTAAATTGCAAATGAGGCTATTCTAATCTTACCCTCTTTAAATACCTTACTACACAGATCCTTCGGGGTGACAGATTACAAGATTAGATTTCTTTCAACTTAGTCTCATGATAACCATTTGTGAGATAATATAATCTCTATTTTTCTGCAGTTCTGAGGGAGACTTTGGCTGTTCAATACACACTAAAGGGCACCTTTGTTCCAGTTTCTTGGCACCTTGTCTAAAGAAAAGCTCAGCTACCCCTTCTGTGTAAGCCTTTACCTGTCAACAACAAAAAAAAAAAAACCTTCCAATCACTAGCATGATGCAAACTATTGCTGAGCATATAGACCTGGACAATTACACCATTTCTAGTGTCTAAACCTTTTTGGCAGAGTGACTGAGATTTCTAATGAAGTGAAAACACTGTCTAAAACTAAAATGTATTGCATGCTATTTATTGGTTAATCACCAAACAGCAAAGTTGTTGGGGCAATTTCTCAGTAAAACTATATTAAACACAATTGAAGCAATTTAGAGAAAGAGATAATACTCTGTGCTCTAATAGTATTTTATTTAAGTGTTTACTATTGCTAAATTTTGTGCAGACATGTAATTTCAAGTGACATATTTCAAGCCCACAAATCTCACGCCAGCATTGCTAGGAAAAAGATGCCCTCTATTACTCCAAATCTTGGTAGTGGGATTAAATCAAGGAGCAGAGTTCCAAATTGAACCATCACTATTTTCATTGATGTAAATAATACAGTGCTTCAGAACTACACCCACACAGGGAAAAGTCAAAACCTGATTGTTTTCAGTTTTGCCAGATACCATCATAAAAAATTCCTCTCTCAAAGTCGACATCTTGAAATTGACCTTTTTCTTCTAAAATATTTTCATTTTAAATAATCTGACAGAAAAACTGATATTCATATTCTTAAAGTATGTATTCTTAAAGAATTAATGACCTACGCACAAACCCAAGTATAGTTTCCATACATTGGAAATAAATCTAAACTAATGAGTACCTTCAAATAAAATATCTACACCTATGCTGTCACAAGGGACATTTCTAAGAGGACATGAGACTGCTGCCTTAGGATGATTGTAATAAGAGTAAATTACCTTAATACCATTTCCTACTCCTTTTACAGGTTTGTCAGGAAAATTAATATATCTTACACTGCATTTTGCACTTGCTGTAGTCTGTCACAGAAATGAATTATCACCAAATTTTAATGCTTCAATACTGTGCATTTTTATTCTCATTATATTCTCCCTTTTTTTCTCAATCTTATGAGAAAAATTAAAATAATAAAGAGAAAATAGAGAACATTTATCCATTTATCCATTCCCTTGACATCCTTAAGATTGTAACCAGAACAGAAAATTATATGAAAATGATTTGTTCTTACACTAAATATAGACACAAGGAAAGAAATAAGTTTAAAATTAATCAGTTCCCTGAAGAATATGAATCCTTGGTCCATCCTCAGTGCCCTAAAATGTACTTCTACATCAAGCATTGTCATCAATTAAAGCTATAGACAGTGTTAAACATTGACATGTGCTACTGTGATGTAGACTGCTGTGAAATAGTCTGCAATTGGATGTGATACCATTTTGGTACAATGACGCAAAGAAAAAGCAAGGGAGATTACTAGATTTCTGAAATGTTTTATAAAAGTAGAGATGTTAGCAAATCAAAACTTTGTAAGTCTTGTCTCTAAACAGAAGAGGGCCATATTTCTGCTAAATATGCAGAACATGTTATATTTAATGTTATTTGGTCATCTATGACAGAATGAGATATACATGCATAAATTGTCATTTGCTCAGCATGCAACATTTCCACACCAAGGAGGAAAATAAACCCTTCAAACAGCTGTTTATTAGAGTACTATTTTATAAGCACAATACATCTTTAAAAATGCATATTTATTTAAATATGCATATATCCATTACTATATCTATACACACAGACATATACAGAACAGTGATATTCCAAGTGAAAATAGCCCAACAACTTTTTGCAGGTGAGCTTCGGATAAGCTTGCAGCTAAGTAAGCTGTCATAACTGCCTCTCTGCATGTCTTTACCCATGAATAAATGTAAAGAATATTATCTCTGCTCCCTGCAGATTATGTATATACTCAATAGCAGTGACTATGCTCAAGTTCATATTGCATCTTTTCCCGACATGACTAGTTCACCTGATACTCCCAGTGTCAAGTCTGTCCTGTAAGGCACTCTACCATTACACAGTCAATGGCAACTCCTTAGAACCTCTGGGTGATGCTGGAAGGATGTTATAGCCTGTTTCCAGGCCCTGACAAATGTATATACCCAACCTGCCCCTGCACTCTGTTGGTAATATGGCATCATGTTTTCAAGGACTGTTATTACTAATAATTCATTCTTTCACCCACGGTATCTTTCAATGGACTCTAAGAACATGGAAATATGAGAGAATAACTGGTAAACTAGTTCTAATTATTGTGTTAATAAACTCATATTAACGAGTTCCCACTAAAACAAATGCATTCCTGGTTTTAAGGTAACACAATGCAACCAAATCATGCTATCTTATCATTCACCTTGATCAGATAAACACTAGTCTTGTGGAATAATTGGAATGAATCTTTGGTTTGAATCTTAGTTGAATCTTGGCCTTCTCCCTACCTCCAATGCTTAATTTTTTCTTAAAAAGAAATTTCTCTTATTGAATTTAATTTAAAAAGAGAAGTCCCTTCCAGGTACAAAATTATATAATCCAATCCAGACTCTGAGTTTGGGAAAGTCATAATAAATTCACTCATTATTAGTCTGAAATGCACTTTTGTGGATATACACCAAAAAAAATCCTCTTGTTGACAAGAAGCAATTAACTACAAGCCTTAGAAGAGTCTTGGGGTAGTTAAAAGTTCACATTATCTGGAAAAATAATAACAAAGTCTGTTAGCTATGTATCTGGATTGCAGGTAAGCTTTAATAATTTAAAAATCAAATAAGATCTCCATTATCCCTGAAAAGCAAGTAAATTACTTTCATATTAATAATACAGTGGTATTATTATAGTACTGTAGTCAAGGTCTTTTTTTGATTATGCACTCAATAACAAACATAAAGGAAGTGGAAATCTACCAGTATTCAGAAAGAAAATGGAAAATTATTGTCAAAGTCCATGGAGAAGATGTTAGATCTTATGGACAAGGAAAACACAGCTATCTTCAAAGATCATAAACTATGGAAACAAGGGTCACACAGCCTGAAACCATAGAGAAAGAAACCACAGTTAAAAGCTTCCCATTCTCTTATTTGAATTTGTCATGAGCAAACTGCAAATGCATTCTTTCAGGAGTCCTTTTCTGTCTCAAAACCTTGGCCGAACTATTTCTGCCACCAAAGCTTCCAAAATTTCAGTAAATTTTATGTATCTAAGGTGTTAGTAATGCACGAGAAATCATGAAAATGTGAAAATGAAGGACAATATATACATGAATGAAATTGAATATCTGATTTTAAAACATAAAAGCTATGGATGTAAGATTTTTTAAAATGTAAGAGCTTAAAGAAGAATCCAAGAGCAATATAAAGAAACACCTTTGCATTCACCACAGAAAGTAAAAAGGTATCTGAACTCCTTCTTAACTCATAGAAAAATGACAGGAGACTTGAAAGAAGTGAAAAAATAACAAGACTTCATATCAACGAATATAAAAACAGATTTGTGCTTGTAATTTGGCAAAAATAACTTGCAGAAGTTTATGTAATAGTCAATAACCAGGGATATCAACGTAAGCATCTTAAATACCTAGCAACATTAATTATTAGTAGCTATTGAATTCAGAACAGTAATACAGGAGAATTGAAGTTTTGTCCCCTCAGATAGTGTTTAATTTTAATAATCACCAATTTTAAGACAGCTATGCAAATCTCCTATAGGAGAGCCCGTAGATGTAAGATATTAACCTTTACAAGAAGTAACTAAATGACCATTGGAATGAATTCTGGGGTCAGTAAGAAAGCAAGATTAAGAAAAAATTTAATCAAGTCTGGAAAGCCTCAGAGAAAACATCTGTAGCAAACACAGTGAAATTCTGCCAGCCTTCATTCATTAGCAGTATGATGAGTGAAGAAAACATGATGCATATTGTCTATGAATATGAATTTTCCCGTTAGGACTTTGCAAACTGTTTAACTACTTACTTTTTTGTGTACCTTTGGAGACTCTCTGCAGTTACCACCGTGTTGCCTCAGACAGATCAGGATCTCTTGGAAGCACTTTCCTCTGCTTTTTTGCTATGAAACCAAGAAGAAGTATCTTACTACGTGTTATTAGTGTTCACAAGAAATACGCACTTAGAGGAAAGTGATACAGTGAAGTTATGAGAGCGGAGAGGGATCTTCCAAGTGCACAGTTTAAGCATGCCAGATCCCTGCCATGCTAAATACACTGTTCCAATATAGAGGGAGTTTTGGTATAACTCTTCACTATTTCCACTTTGGGTTATGGTAGAAAACTGATAGTGTCTCCTCTCTTTCAGCTCTTCTCCAGGCTAAACCACCCACAAAGTAGGTGTTCATGCTTTTCTATAGCCTGATGCCTAGAGAATTTACAACAGTATGTCATCATTTTTACACAATTATATTCTTGCCCTCCAGTTTTTGAGCTCTTGCCCTCCAATTTTTGAGCCCAATCTGTTTTGGGGGCAGTTTATCTGGATACTTTCAGTTAGGCACTGTCTTTGCAAGTAGTGATATATAATGACTAGTTATTAGGCATTAGTATGCTCATCAGCCCAGGTGTTGCAGAACTGCTGTCCCCCACCATCTCCATTAGGACTGATAAAAATGATGACTCAACTCTAGAATTCCTGGACTAACCCTTGATCAACCTTCTTTGTTTCTTTTCCTTTAGGATTTTACACCTTTTCCTGTTGTGTTTTCCTCTTGAATGCTTCAACAGCTAACAATCCTCTTTCAACAACCTCACTTTTACCTATAACTTTACATTTTTGACCTTCCTGCAGAATTTCTGACAGGTCTTTATTAGCAGAATGAGCAAAGGTTATGTAGTGGGGCTGTATGAGAACTAGGACTTAGAGCCTGAGACACATGTGCAGGATCCTGGGGTTCATCTGCATGCATAGGTTGCATAGACCTTGCTATTCTTTGCCAACCTTTGGATCCCCATTCCCACATTCCTAGGAAAAGACTCTCTCTATCTCTTCCAGAGCTGACATAATAACTACATGCAGACTAAACAGACTGTAGCTCCCCACCCATTACCAGGTCCAACTCAGGGTCAATCATTTGAGACATTGAAGTCCTAACCCATGGGAATTTTTAAAACAAAGTGAGATCTACTGCTAGTTCTGGGGCTGGGATTGTGTCTTTTAAGGCCCAGATTCTTAGTGAGGGAGCTTTGATATGATATTCAAAGTTTTTTTTTTTGTTTTGTTCACAGTCCACTGTACTAAGGGACCAAGGTGCAGCCATAGAGCTAACACAGTACAGAAAACATGGCAAGCTTTTAGCAGTATGATACTTCACAGCTGGTGTTTAATACAGGCGTTTGCTCGATCAGTTATGACAGAACACATCACTGACCAGATGCTGCCTTCTTCTGCAGGACAGTCAGGACATGAGTGGTAAGTTTTCTCTCCATCCTAACAGAGATTTATATAAGGGGCTTAAAACGCATGACTGACTATGCATTCTCTTCAGTGGTCATAGGAGCTTCATTTTTTCATGCCTGACCAGGAGAGGAGAGTCTGCACATTAATCGAGGACTCAAGCATTATTTCAGGTAGACATGCTGGAGGGTTATAATATATAATGTAGCAAAGCTGCATTCACCAGGCTTGAGTACCATGCTGAAGAAGAGGTTTGAAACAAAGGATGCACTTTATCACTTCACTCCTATTATAACCATATTGAGAGGGGGGAGTGAGCAGTCACTGATTATTCTGATTGCTTTTTGCTCAAGCGCATAGCCTTTTGACTACCAGCTGTGATAAAATCAGGCCACATAATTTGGCTTCACCTCTACCCACAGTTTATAGTATCAAGGAATAGGATTCATATTTTGTCAAATTTATCAAATGTATATATTTATCAAATATTTTCTCTAAGGCATTTGCAACTCCAAAAATCTAGCCAATTACTTTAGAAAGATCAATCTTTTTGCACAAGTGTTAAAACATCTTAGGAAGATGTCTGGTTGAAGATTGGCACCCAAGGCTTTTCACCAGAAAACAAAAATGTACTTTTCATGATGTGCCCTGCATAAAGGACATTTTCATCTGAGGAAAAATGCAAAAACAGTTTAAAATGCTAAACAAGGCAAAATATAATTTTCATTCTGTGTTTTGGAATGAAAGACATTAATAATACAGAATGTAAGGGTATTTCATAGTAATCTAAGGCTTTACCACTGTGCCTGCTTCAATAGACAAGGAGATTGACAAAAATTTCTTTCAAGAGCCACTAATGTTTCCTTTCTAGATGTCTGCACTGGTAAGCTGAAAGTGCAATTACAAGAAAATGTACACAATGGATACAATATAGTGGTATTAATAAAAAGTTTGAGAAATTTACATAAGTTACTGAAAAGAATCATCAGCCTGGAAGTACAATGACAATAAATACACCATTAAATACTCTGTGAACATATCCAGAGGGAGCACGTGAAGAAGACCTGTTACCATGAAATGATAAAAATGGCCAGTGTTAATGCCATGATATCTAACTAGTTCAGACTCCTGGAATATTGACACTGATTGGCAAAAATTAGGTATTCCTAATACATTTCCTCAAGATAGTTAAAACTACAGTTCAGCGAGACGTTTTTTGCTAACATCTTTTGCTTTTGTCAGACATTCTATATCTGCCAACAGTGTCTCACAATGGACAATAGTTTGAAGGATATTATTTTAAGCATTTTAAAATTATGTATGTGATATTAGTCCATAGTAATTCCCAATCCAGAATAAAAAATATTAAAACAATAAAAAATATTCAAGTGGTTGGTCTGTCTTGGGAGATACAGAAGATGAGGGATGTCGGCTACTTAGTCCTCATCATGTCTTCTGGGGTCTTCTTAGATTGGTGATAACATGTTGGTTTTGGACGTGCTTTCCTGTACTCCTTAGAAAGGGAATGTAATTCAAACTCCTCCATCAAGTCTTAAGATTTAGTCAGTGTGTCTTGGTTTCTGATCTAGGTATCCTGAGAAGCTGCACATGGATACATTGAAATCCTGAAGACCTGCTGATGTAGGTGTCATCAATATATGCCATTTTTCTGTTGGTTTTTTCTGGTGCTTCTGCATTTCCATTCACTATGCACTCATATTCATCTTTATGGTTCTTTATAATTCTTTGCACAGATAACATAATCACAAAATTATATCAATGAATCATGTGCTGACAGCTCCTGACACTTTGTTAAACAAAAACAAAACACCTGCACAGTTAGAGAACAATGTCAGAGTCACTAAAAAACTTCAGCATGAGAAAGACCATTTAGTTTAAAAACAGACCTATCAGTAATGTAGGAGCTGCCAGCACCTCATGAAAACAAAGCTGTTCATCTCTGGAATGAGAAACTACAGTCACAAACAACTGTTTCTCAGGAGATTGACCCATGGCTTATGCAAGATTTGTTCCCAGACGACTAATACAAGAGATGGACAAAAGTGTTTATGAGACCGAGGAGAAGGAAGCAAATTGTGATGTGTGCCAGAGAAGGCCACAGATAGGGACTAATCACATCAAACTGGTCATGGCACAAACTGGTATCTGGACCTGCTACCCCCAAAAGCAGTCATGCTGAGAAACCAAAGACTCATTCAACCAAGAGCAACTCAAAGATTAAATACACATGGTCAGCACAGTATTTATTTTGCTGTTTTTTAATTTATTTATGACATATTACTGCTATTTTTAATATTAATTGTCAGCAGAAAAAGGACAGGATAACACTAGCCAATAGTGCTTTCAAAGACTCAGCTAGCTTCCCGGGCAAAACGTCTGTGTGCAGCACAGCAGAGCCCTTGAAGCTCCACACTACCGACTGGAGTCAAACACAGACTAAGCCTGACCCCTGGCAGGATCCCCAGCACTATACAGCCACAAATGGAGGGTACTATATGTTTCTTCAACAGTGCCTAGCTCTGGGACATTCTTGATCATGCCTGGAAGCTGATTACCAGACATCTAAGCCCTCTGCTACTAGTGCCAGGTCACACTGGTGCAAAATTCCACCCTGACACAGCACAGTCTCTGGTCTCTCCTTGTCCTTGCACTGAGCAGGGTGAGGAGAGGCCAGAGACCTGCTCTACAAGATCCTCAGAATCCATGCAATACATAATTGCACAGGAAAAAGGCTTAGGCTCAAGCAAAGCAGCTAACCTCTCCAGGGACACCCACTCACTTCTGCCTGAAAGACCAAATTGTACATCTTTCTGTATCTAAGGAACACTTCGGCTTCCTAAGAGACAGTAGATTGGCAGCCAGGACACTCCTGCCTTATGCTGAAAATGCAAGTTTGAGTTCCTTCTTTAAATCAGGCCCAAGTGAAGATTTGAAGCTGACTCTTGCGGGCAGAAGGTGCTGCTCCACACAGTACACATTTACACATCTGGTTCCTGGGCTGTGGTGAAAACTACATCCAGCTGATGCACACCTTGAGCTCAGCCAGAGTCTGGAGCTACACTGCCGTGGTGGAGCTGCACTAAGGCTCCCTTTTTTGGAGCTATCAGTTAACATCTCTCTTGAGCAATTAATGCCCAGCTTGTTAACCACAGCAGTGTCAACTCACAGATGGTTCAGTACATGCCTGGTGGCAAGACTATAGACACTTACCCATTAAGAGATTGATGATAGTGGTATCACATGGAGATACAAGTGGACCTAAGTCCACTTGATGAATTTGACCTATATTTGCCACGGTTACGGCTGCAGTGGTTTCAAGGTTTGATACGCTGAATTGTCTACTGCTTTTCCATCAATAAATTGCTACTGCTATTGATAAAGACATCAATACTTTAATTTAGATTCAGTTACTCATCACCTGATGTAGCAACTGAAACACTGAAAACAACACTGAGTTCAATTCACCAATTCATAGAAAGAGTAAGATTAAAGGGAAAGGAAAAAAAAAACCTGCTATGCCAAATTTCCTTAAATGATCACAGGGAGAATTAAAGCACATTAATTGTATCATTACTCATCTCATCATAAGGCCAATTGCACCTAAAGGCTAAGTAATATGCTTTTCTGTAATACAGCTTCTTCAGGAAAATATGACTTGTTTTATCTTATCAGCTTGGAAATGTCAATTAGAGGAAGTGAACCAAACAAATCAATAGGGTTTCTTCTACTTCAGAATTATCCTAAACTTAGAGCAGATACTTAGAAAACTGTTAGAAAGAAAAATAGTCATAAATACATCCCACTTCCAGGAATAAGTTACAGTGCTAGTATCAGCTGAATAGGGGAAAAGACTTTGTACTGAATGTCTTCAAGATATTAATTCCGGATGGAGCCAAAGCATTGATCTCTCTATTAGTCATTCACTAGGGTTTATAATGCTAACAGGTACACTTTTCCTACCTCAAACTGACATCAAGGGCTTTTCATTCATCCTTCATGTAGACAGCACGACAATTGACACTCCACAGAGACATTATGAATAAAGCCAAACACCATAGAACTATTAAATAGTCCAGGTAACTTTCCTCATCTTCCAAAGAGATGATTTTGCACACTCTAACTTTCTATAAATGTATTACTGTCACAATGACTAGCTGTTGAGGTTTTCAGTCCAAGCACAGAGAAAAAAGTGATCCTGTGCAAAATGAGGGACTACAGTGTGAAAAACTTTCAGTAGCAGTCACTGACCTTATACTATAGAAAAGTGTTACAGCAGTGAAACTAGGAATGAGGATTTCTCAGTGGCTGCTAAGGTGTTATGCAGCCTTTCATTTGTGTACTAATACAAATCCTGCCTGGACAAGTATTCTACTTTCAGCCATACTCAACAATTATCATGCTAAAGTCAAATGACTGCCATCAGCTTGGGGGGTGAGGAGAGGGGGAACAAGTTAACTCTTAGCCTTCTTTGTATTATCCAATCCCCGTTCTGCATGACTTCCCAAGATAGCCTCAGCATTATAGCACAAGGCAACTGGTCCAGGGGCAATGAAGGTTAAAGAACTGATCAGAAATTATTGCTTTACAGCAATAAGTTTAGATGGCATCCATATGACTTCACACCTTAACACCCATCAAAATTAATCTTCTCTTTTCTTTCCTGTCGTATGAAGAATACAATCACTATCTGCAGCTCCAGTATAATCTTCTGCCCATACATTCCACCAGGCACCTAAATGTCAATAGACCTTGACATAACTTTCTCTTTAAATCAAAATCCAACCTTTTCACCCTACACCTGCTGTTAAAATACCAGTCCATGCTCCTGTCATCTCCCTCTTTGACCCATAAAACCTTCTCCTTTATGGCCTCCCCATGACCTGCATAAATCTTTACTGATGCACTGAAAAGAATACAAAAGCATGAAATAGAAGGAAAATGTTTGTAAGAAAAGCAATGTCTAAAGCAATCTGCATATATCTATTGTGTTCCAAAACATGCAGCCTAATGGATATATGCTTTCTAATTGCCTGCAATTGTGGACAAATAAGAAGCTATGTTACTACAAGCTAGTAAAGAGAAACTGTGACATTATCTGTATTTAGATGCAAATCATAAAAGAGTTGGAATAAATTTTGAATCCCTCAGTGCTTGATACTTCCAGAAGATGACAGAAAAAGAAGACCCCAAAGATTATGAATATGAGCAATTAACACCACCTATTAAATATTATGAAATATTCTGCAAAGGGAATAAATAGACAACGGGTTTATAATTTAGTAAAAAGCATTAAAACACAGATGCTCAAATGAAATTGACTTCAAACTCAGTAATTTCCTGTCACCCTTTTTTTAGGAGTTTACCATCTACATCTTCAGGAAGCATTACTAGAATCCATTTTCAAAGAGTCTTTAACGTAGATGCCTTTTTTACAAGTTTGCATGTAATGACAAAGTTTGTCTGAACAGTCGCTGTGTGCAGGTGTGCAACAATACATAACACTGAGGCACAAAACTCAGCTTCTATACACTGAAAATCCAAACTTAACACTTAGAAACATCAAAGAGTGGGATGTCAGCTGCAGGAACCTACTGCGTTCTCTGTTTGCTGGAATACCTGTTCAGGGCTTTATCTGGCAAGGTCCTAAGTGTGCTGCTCCTGACACTGTGAAGCAATCAAGCATGCAAATAAATTTAAACAGCTGACTCATTTCATTGACTCTCTGGGTGTCACGTACATGCGCATTGGGTAGCACAAGTGATTAAGTGTTTCATGGGATGTCAGCCAAAATGTGCAGGCTGTCACACTGCTCAGCCTAAGGGGGAAGTGAAACATCCTAAATACTTCCAGTGTATATATGTTTATGCATATAACATACATATATATAAGCACACTTTTCTCTGTGTGTGTGTTTTATACATTTATATTATCATGGCATTGGGTATTTTATCTAAGAAGTGACAAAGTTTGAGCCTTGCCCTGTTGATTGTGGTGAGTTTGTGGCCACAAATGAAATGATTGCAGACCCTATTTATAGACAGTTCTGAAGAGAAGTAACACTTCATTAGTGCATATAAAATGTGTAATTTTCCCCACTCTTGTCTAGAGTTGCACAAATCAGCAAATAGCCCTGGAAGTGAAGCAGACTTGATCCCATTTGAATTTAAGCATTGGTAAAATAAAATGTTTTGCAATCTAAGAGGCTACAAATAAATTTTGAAAATAGTGACATAAGTATATACTTATGTTGTATATATCTTTACAGCTTGTATCATCGTCATCTTTGTGTCTCCACTGGAACATAAGGTCAGTCAGCAAGAAAAAGATTGAACTCTGTCATTGCAAAAGACATCTTGTAAGACATTCATGGGCATTGCGGTTTTGGCAGGAAATTTCATACATCTTGATGCAGAGATGGTGCATTTTCACAAAAGGATCTTCCTTTTCTGTTTCCACATAAATCTGTGGTAGTTACCACAGCTGCAATGGGAACAGAATTGGAAAGAATGAGAAGGCACAGGAGTCTCTCTTGACTTTGCTGTTGATCTTCCACAAGAATTTCAGGAATTCAACTCATTTTTCCCTGTCTTGATTATTTCAGATGTAAACTGGGGATGACCACCCCTGCTGTCCTTCATAACAAGCCATGAAATCCATGCATGCAAGCTAATATTCAAACATCACCCAAACCCCACTAAACTGATGAAAATAAAAATTTCAAGAATTTTGATTGCTGAGTTTGGATTGAGTGCTCTAATTCTAATCTGGCTTTTTTTTTTTTTATATGTACATTATTGCAAACATACACATCAAATATACATAGCTTCCATATTTCATGTGTCTTAGGTTTTTATCACTATGGTCACTGGAGTCATTAAGGTGAGATATGTCAATTACATGTATTTACAACTGTATTACTCAGTTTCCACATCACAAGTGATATCTCTCACTGCATGAATTTTCAGATTGGTAACAGAAGCTAAATGCATTTTCCTTTAAAAGTTTGTGTAATCTGTGAAACACAAAGGCATTAAGCAGTTATATTTTTCCGAATCATGGCGTCTTTTGTAAGAACAGCTGTGTGTTCAGTTCAACAGTGAAACTCAAACTGTTTTACTAATGAAAAGGGAGCCAAATAACCATGTGTTGGCATGAATTGCAGGCTATTGGAAGTGGACAGTTGACTCACTAAATGTACCCCTTATGAATGATGCTACTTCCCTTTAAACTGGCACTGAAATAACCCAGATTTACTTTGTATTCTACAAAGTATTTTTAGGACCTTCTGTTATCAAGATAAGATATAGGAAATGTGTTTCATGAAGAAAATACCATTTCCTTGTTTGCAGCAGTAAAACTTCAGCATTTACCAAATAAATGCATGTAGGTTCTAGGATAAATGACTTCTGGAGTAATTATTTATAGTTTTTCCTGTGGTCTTGCCACTACCATTGGACTGCTGCACATGCATCAGAAAATTTATGAAATTTTGGCAATACTGGGAAAAATGATTTCCCATTTTTCAGACACAGGTGGGATCATTGGCTTACTGAAGGCAATGGGAAAATTCCAATATATGTCAATAAGACAACACTTTAGACAGGGAATTCAAGCTCAGAAACCCTAAATCAAAACATCCAAGGTGAACTGAAACATTTTAATTAGTTCTCAATAGAGTGACCTGCAATTATGACTCTTCTTCTTTTAAAGAGTCTTCAGCAAGTTTCACAATATGTGGCTCAGATCCTTTTATTCTTTCCTGTTCTCCTTCTCCAGGCTTTGTTCATTTTTAATTCTGTGCATAAATTTAACTGCTTCTTACCTTGGATACACTTCCATAAAATCTGTAGTTATCTAAACCTCTTTTTTTTGGTGTGTGTATCAGGACTGTTTGTTCTTCATGCTCAACAGTTAAGTAGCCTGATTTCTGACCAGGAGAAGGCAGAGAGGTTGTTAGCAATGCATATATGTATATGCAGCAATGAGTATACATATCTGATCGGGGGTTAGAAGACAGAGCCAGGTCCTTTTCAGTGATGTTCAGTGACAGGACAAGTCCCATTGGGTTCAAACTGAAACAAAGAAAACTCTGTCTAAACATATGAAAAAACTTATTTACTATGAAGGCAGTCAAACACTGAAACAGGTTGCCCAGAGAGGGTGTGGAGTATCCATCCTTTGAGCTATTCAAAATCAGGTGGTTGAACCAAGTGATCTCCATTGGTGGCTTCCATATTAAGTAATTCTGTGATTCTCCTCCCCCTAGGCATTGATTTTTAGCATGTAGCACAGCTCCTCCTTTTGAATTCTGTCCCTTCATCTGACAAAGATATATCATCTTCAGCCTAACTCTAACCTCTTGTTTTCCCAGACTAGCTTCTAATTTCAGCAAACTTTCTTTCCAGGTACCAATCTTGAGTAAAATATATTTAAGGCATGCAAATGTGAGGGACAATTTCTATAATGTCAGTTTTCTCATTTTTGACTAACACACTCAGATTTAGATGGCTTGAACTCCATAGGCAGGTAAATATTTCTAATAATGCCCAAAGCTGAAAAAAAAAAGGTTATTGACATGTTCTTATATCCAAATGTAGATTAGCTCTAGATTTGAAATATATGATTACACAAGTTCGTGATGTTTAAATCAATTTTTATTGTGATGAAACTTCTCCTACTTGTGAATCCATATGCACAGAAGTCAAGAAAATATCTGACAGCACAGCTCAGAAAAAAAAGGTGTACTATACAAAACAACGTGTGGATGACAGCTGTTACTCCCCCTTTAAATCTTATTCGGTCATTCTTGTGTTGAATAGTATCTTCTTTCGCTTACCTTTCAATCGTGATGAAGGTGGCATCATCAGGCCCACTGAAGCTGAACTGTTTGTGCTGTACATATTTTTCTCGCTAATACTGTAAAATAGTTAATTTTTCTCAAAAAGAACCAGACAACCAACACACAATATTCAACCCACCTGTTGAAGAATGCAAGAACATCTCAACAGCTTATATTAGTACAAACACACTTAATTCAGACTTTTCTTCCTCAAAGATGGAGGGAGTTTGGATGCATTGTTCCCGTTGACGTCTTTATTATGCTTCCATGAAAACCCAAGAAACCGGCTCCTCATAATCCAGAAAAAGCATGACAGTGCTCACAATAGTCACAGGGAATCCCCAGATTTGTCATATTGATGGGGAGCTCTCACATTGCCCTGCAGAGTTCAGCGGGGAAGTCAATCAATGGGTGTTTAACTCTGGCTGGCACCCTCTGCACTCACTCCTGCAGTCTGGCCGCTCCCGCCTCCTGCCAGCACCAACTCCAGAGCTTTTTTTTCTGCAGGACTGGCAGCTGCCTCCATGCATCTCTGCTCCAGCCAGTGCTGCACAACGACATCTCTCAAGTGCTGGCGAGAGTTCAAAGAGATCCCAGCAGGCAGAGGAGATCCCCTGCCAGGCTAAAGGAGCAAAGGACTGAGGAAAAAGGAATTACTATACTATTTAATCCTTTATTTTCATGTCTGTATAAAGGACAGCAGGAAGTATGTGACCCCAAAGGAAAGAATTTTCTATCAAAAAGTGGTGCCATTCTTTCTGTAATCCTTTCTGTGCTCTCAGAAAGAAGTAACTTTGACTCCTCAGAGGGATCAAAAGGAATCTGCCAGAGGTGACAAAAGACAGGGAGAAGTTAACCTCCTGACAATGGCAATAGGTTAAGCCAGTATGAAGGAAGATTATGCTGCAAAGATCTTCTAGAACTGAGAAGAAAATTATCTCTGCTTCAGCAAAAGAGGAAATGCAATACCAGAGGATTAAGAAGAGAAGGAACACAGTAAAATTGAGGAACCAGAGAGATGCCCCTTCGCAGCAGCACTTTGAGTAAATAAAGCTGCAGGGGTCACAGTGAGAGACAGGACATGACTCTGGGTTATACAGTCAGAGAGAGCTGTTAGGCCTAGGAGCTGCTGTGCTACAAGCAGTAAGACCTCTACACAATCAAGTGGGAATAACAAGAGAGGGAAGACAGAGGAAAACATGAGTCATGGACAGTATTCAAAACCATATTTGTCAAGAAGGGCATCCAGGGACAATATCTAGAGAGTCAAGAGGAAAAAACACAGATGGAAGCCTAGCAACCTCTCAGCAGTAGAAAAAACAGGAGTCAGCACTAAAGATTCAAGAAGTAAAAGTGAAGAATTGGGAAAGGACAATTTTTTTAAAGTGCAGTGGAGTTTTTTTTAAGTGCTTACTGGATTTGGGAAGAGGAATGAGAGTTTCAAAAGCAGTCCATCAATCAGAGACAATGATGAAAGACAGGCCTTTATGTCTTAGTTATTAACTGGAGGTATCCATGTGAGAGGCTCCAGCTGATGGAGGAAGGACTGAAGCATACTGAAGGAGATGTAGGATGTAATTACAGCAGTTTTGAACTACATGTTTGGGGAGACTAGAGATGACAGGAATAAAACAGATGAAGTGACTGTTACAAGTAGGGAATCCAATGGGCGTTTTCATGACAGGAATGATCTGTGACTACCTACATTTATTTGAGAGGAAACTTGTGGAATTTGAGAACTAGTAGGGAAAAAAGAAGGCAAGATGAAGTAGACACACATGATGGGAGAGGAGAGCAGGGGATAATAAGAGAGAAAGTAAGAGAAATAATGAAGTCAACATTTGTGTGACAATAGACTGAGAAGCAAATGTGGGAAAGGTTAATGATAGAAAAAATTAATTCCACATTTTAACTGCTTTTTCCTGCAGAAGTAAATGAGGTAGTTGCAGTAGAGCCTATTTTCTCAAAGAAAGAGAAGCACACAGTGAAGTCCAAATGAGGCAAGCCATGTTTTCTGTAGGAGAGAAACTGAATGTAGATCTATGACTGAAGTGAAGAGATGAGGACATAGTGACAGTCAGCTAAAATGTCAGATTAAGTATCATCAGGGAAAAGTAGCTCCAGGGTGAACACGTTCATGCAGAAGTGATAATCATTGCCCCATAGTCAGCATCTTATCTGTAATCAGAGTTAGCACTACAGCAGTACAACTTGATCAGAAAGCTTATCGGATGTGCTGGTTTTGGCTGGGGTAGAGTTAATTTTCCTCACATAGGTATGGAGCTGTGTTTTGGATCTGTGCTGAACATGGGGTTGAAAACTAAGGCATGTTTTTGTTATTGCTGAGCAGGGCTTACACAGAGCCAAGGTCTTTTCTGCTTTTTGTACTGCCATGCTGGCACGGGAGTTGGGGGGTACATGGGAAATTGGGAGGAGACACAGCCAGGACAGGTGACACAAACTGATCAAAGGGATATTCCAAATCATATGACATCATGCTCAGTATTTAAAGTGGGGGGAAGAAGGAGAAAGGAAGGGACATGTGGAGTGATAGTGTTTGAGTTCCCAAGTCACTGTTACACAAGATAGGGCTCTGCTCTTCTGGAGATAGCTGAACACCTGCCTGACCATGGCAGGCAGTGAATTAATTCCTTGGTTTAGTTTGTGCATGTGTGCAGCTTTGGTTTTCCTATTAAACTGTCTTTATCTCAGCCCAAGAGGTTTTTGGCTTTTACCCCTTCGATTCTCTCTCCCAATCCTGCTGGTGGGGCAGTGAGACGGCAGCCGCGTGGGGCTTGGTTGCCTGCTGGGGTGAAACCACGACATCAGACCAGTGTGGTCGTGCAATAAACACATGGCTCTCAAAAAATAGATGAATCGAGGAGAGGGCAAGAAAAACAACCAAAAACCCCCACAAATAACCCCTTCAGGCTGTAGTTGATTATAACTTTTTCCGCTCCAGAAAGTGCACTTTATTTTCGGTTTCTAGTCTCACATATACCTCCTTAGCCTTGTGCTCAAAATTTACAAAGCTTTAGCTTGTCAGCTCTGGGAATTCTCTGTCTTTCCTCTGAATATTAGTTACATAATAGCTTGAGCTAAGCAATCAAAGTGGTGATAGGTCAAAAGGAAGAATTGCCTCAGGTGATGCAGGAAGTTGATGGCAGAGCTTGAAGCTGAATACACATTTCTCTGCTATTCAGACAACAGAAAAACCAATAGAACCTCCTTCACTGTTTGGATTTTGTTGGCTTTTTTCCAAAGCAGCACTGTTTCTGAAGCTAAAGCTACAAAATGCAATGGCATTGAAAGAACTAATAAGCCAAAGAAATAACCCAAATTGGCACTACTTTCTAGCTCTCAATTGCACTTCCATGATATTACTAATAAATTATATAACTTACAGTCAATATTTTCTACATGCACACTGTACTTTGTGTAATTTGAACTGCCTGTAAGGATGTACAGTTCCTGAGATATTAAGAGGAGTGTGTTAAGCCCAGCCTTCCCCTTGGATTTTACACTCCTCCCCTTAAAATACTTAGGGCAAAAGAATCTACAGCTCTTTGGTACTGGCATTTCTAGTTATAAAAGACAGACTTGAAAGTCATTGTTCAACCCCCTCATGTCTGTTTGTGGGACTAAATGACAACTACTGAAAATTTTAGTTGGTAAGTGGTGGTGACAGTAAATACAACACTGAAATTTGCAGGGATGAATTAAACATTTTTTGACATTGCAGAAGTGTAACATTTACTTGTCAACAGTGCAGAATGCAGTAAATAGGTCAAGCAAGGAACTAAGATGGTCAGTACTGCAAGACCCACTCTCTGAAGAGACAACAATGACACCTGCTGCACTTGAAATTGCCATTCTTCAGGTTCTTTAGGGGTTATGATTTATCTGCAATTGATTAAGGAATCAGCCAGGCATCATAGCATTATTCTTCTCCGTGCCATGATAATACTCTCAGAAATTTCAAGATTTTTCTCCTGTGAATTTATCTGGGATCAGCTTCTTGAGAAAATGCCTTCAGAACTGAACTTGAAGCCTCAAGTATTTAAGATCTGAAAAAGTCTAAAATAGGCATTTCATGAACAAAAAGCATTCTTATGAGTTATACTGCTATTCATTATTATTTGCATTATCACAGAGTCTAGGCACTGCTGCTTATAAAGATGCTTTCATGTTACTTGGTATAAAAAAGGAGAAAAAAGATGTTCCAATCCCTGGAAGTTTATCATCTATGACAATTGACAGCTGATGGATTCTGACCGATGGAGAAAAGAAGGGCATTGCTAAAAGAATTATGATTGGCACCACAGTAACATCCCACCTCGGATGTGTGAAGTTCCTATAAGCATGAAGAACAGCAGCTCAGGAGCAATTACAGTGAAATTTTATAAGGCAGAGACAAAGCTCTATGTATGTTGCACAATCTATCTGGGTCTTCTCTTTACGAAGCCTGTCAGAAACTGTTCCCATATAGAGTAATGTTTACCAAAGTTGGTTTTTTGCACAAGTCTAGGGAAACCTTGTGAGAGCATGGTCATGAATTAATGTTTGATGTAATTGATTACAAATTCTAGCTTGAGTTTTACATTAGATCAGCACAGTTTCTCTGGGTTATTTCTATGAGCATTCCAAAGACACATACTTTGAACTTAATTACTTACAGGTCTTTTATCCACACTTAAGCATACACCTTTTACACTGAAAAATAAAAACACAGTTCTGACCAGAACTAGCTAATGTGATCAAACAGCCTAACATGCTATTTCTGCAAACAGCCTTGTCCAAAAAATAAAAAAGATAAAAATCGGGACACACTAAACTTAGGTTTTGGCTTTCACTCAATTACCTGATAACACTTCTCTTAGTTTTTTCAAGGCAGCAGGCTGCTCTCCACCCCGTAAAACTGCTTTCCTCAGATTAGGAATTGGTTATGATGGCACTCGTTAGTACTGTCATCATGAGGGCCTAAATCTGAAATGATGCAATCAAACTAAAGGTGACCTGTGCAATTTTTTTTATTTTTTTTTTTAAGAGCAGAGAACCAGCCCAAGTCGGTCTGTTTTACACTTTCTCTTCACTCGAGCCGCGGCAGGTGCGTGTGGCCCCAGCTGTCTCTGCTGCCCGGGGGCCGAGGCCCATCGTACCAGGGCTCCGCGGGGCTCCGGCCGGAGCCGCCCCCGGCCCCGCC
>VWZF01002827.1:542838-564256 GCA_013396755.1 Sclerurus mexicanus
GGCCCGGCCCGGCCTTGGTGCGGGCCCCAGCCCCGCGCTGCCCCCGCCGGCCGGGCGGGCCGAGCCGCGCTTGTTCGGGTGTCCCGGCCACCGCGCAGTGTGGGCGCGGGTTTCTGTCCGTGCGCCCCGGGAACGATCCCCCCCTGCGGGAAGAGCTGTTGCGGAGAGGGCGGTCCGGGCTGGTCCCGGCGTGCGCCTCGAGGGCACGTGCCCAAGTCGTAGGGAGCACGGTGGATGTTTGTCCTGCCGTGAGGGTGTGCAGGGTGGCTCTGCCCGGGAGGTGAGAGCCACGTCCGCCCCAGTGTGCCGTACTCTGGCCGTGCTCACGGAGCCCGCGGATGCCCCGCACTAGGAGGTGTGGGTGGGTGATGTTCAGGAGCTGCCCCGCCCTGAACACCCGGTGAAACAGGCCCACGTAGCACAGCACGAGGTAAGCAGGCTCTGGTAGCTACAGGCAGAAGAGCCTGTTCTGACTTTACCTCGTGGTAAGGCTCTGAAAGATTAGATTCCACAGAGTTACATAATAAGATAGCAAACCCACTGTGGCTGTCTCATGATAGTAAGTCAATTGCTTTTGTAATTGGGAAGATAAAACCTAAATTTCTTGAGCCCTACACAGATACCTGTAATACATCAATCTCGTCACTTTTGCCAAGACCAGTCCAGGGGGAAGGAAGGGAAGTCCTGTCACGTACCCTTTGTTCTCTTTGTAGATACTGCTGAAGTACCTGCTTTCCACCCTCATTTAACTTCCCCTTTGGGTCAGCTGGTCATCAGCATGCCTTCTCCTGAGAGCACCTCAGAACTTTTCCTGGTACTCTTCCCATTGCTGCTGGTGCTGCCAGTAGTTGAAGCCCTGGATGCAGGAGATACCATTGCCTTCCTTCTAGGCCTCGCTGTCAGTGTCGTCGGATTCTGCGCCTGCCTTGGCTTGTATGCAAGGAAAAGGAATGGGCAGCAGTGACTTGAAGAAAATCCTCAGATGAAGTGAATTTCCAAACATGGCTTGGGGTTGGGTGTAAGACTGAGCTTTGGTTCTGGATGACTTAAAAAAAAAAATGAAGTAGATATTTCTGCAAACCCCTCCTACTGTTCAGTACAACAGAATCAAGACTATACCCAGTAAAAGGGATTTGTAGGATCAGCCCTCATGACAGATAATTTTATATTGCTTGTGATTAAGTATTGCCTTAGAGAAGGGTAAGAACTTTCTGAATGGGGAAGAAAAACTATAGAGTTGCTCACAGTAGAAGTTTATAAATTTAGCATGTGAGGGAGGCCATCAACAAGTTCCACAGTTTTGGTTTCAAAGAGAAAGCAGCTATTAATCTTGACAGAGGATGACAGAGTTTTGAAAGTACTCCTAACTAGATAACTAGTGAGCAGACTGCTCTAACTTGTGTGCTCGTGCTTACGTTTCCTGTAATGACAGTTAACACCTAACAGCGCACTTCTGCTGTCACAGGGATGAGACTTACAAGAACTAAGAAACATGAAAGGCTTTTTCTTTTAGAATATTTTTAGAGTCTTTTTATTTTAGAATATGCCACTCCTGTAGCCTGTGTTCTTGTTACCAAGTAAATTCACTGAAGAGTGGGACCAATATTTTTATTTAATACATATTTCACAGAAAAGTACATGTAAGGCTACGTAAATCAGATTAGGGATATGGAGTTTGTCTCTTGTTTATTTTTTGTACACAGCTTTCCTCTAGGCACACCAGGTTTAACAGTTATTTCATTTGCTGTTTGTACTTTTTTCTCCAAAACTGAAGACTTACTTATTTTGATAATTTGAGGAATTATGTATAGTATTTCTGCATTAGGAGGTTATTAGAATTATAACAAGACATTGTGCACACATTTCTTTACAGTATAGAAAGAACTTTCAAAATCCAGGGTTTAGTCAACGGGTCCATTGTTTGAGTGTCTTCCTCATAATAAACTTCTGTTGCTACCTAAATATTTAGGCTTCTCTAACTGGTGAATATGAGTCCCACAGAAGATTAGGACCAAAACCAAAGTAAAAAATCCTGATGCAAAATGGGAGGTGCAAATAGTCTAGTTCTATTCACGCTCAGTGAGATTGTATGGTATATGGTTGAAAGACTTAGTAGAGTATCTAGAACCTTTTTTAAGTACCAAAGGTGAAATGGCTCAGCCAAGAGTGTCTACCACAAGTCGCTCTGGCTTGTTAGGGTGTTCTAGCTGTCTGCTTGAGGCAAGGAGCACAATCTCTAACAGCAGCAGAATGAGGAGTATAGGAAAGTGAGCTCTCCACAGTTCACAGAATTTTCTTCTGATCTTGCGTTGTGGACACTGCCACTCTTGCTAGAAATCTTAGCTTTTATCTTTCAGAGGTGGGAAAAAATGTTACATGTGATGCAGAGCTATGTATTTTGATACTATTCCTTCATTTCCTCAGTGTCTCTGTTCAACAGAGCACAAAGCAATGGCTAGAAGAATTGTCAGAGCAGGTCTTATGTAAGTAATTGGGTGGGCAGATCATGTTCTTCAAATTCTAAGATTTCTGCATGCCATTTTTGGCTGATTTGACTTCTTTCTCCAACCTCTGAGGAGACAGAAGCCCTGCTTATTTCAGTCTTGCAATTTATGCCCTTCTCTCATGGTTGATAGAGGGAGGCAGTTAAAATGAAAGCTTCTAAAATTGCATGGAATTCAAACTGTATGACTCAATCCAGTAAGCCACAAGAATGTAGGTTTCTGATTTCAAGTTACAAGAATAATGGTCACGGAGTTACTCTGATGAGTTGCAAGTCTTGCCAAGTTCGTAAATACTTTATGACTTTCAAAAGTCAGGGACATAGTGCACAATTACTATGTACAAATGAAATTTACAGCCCTAAGAGGAGCTTTGGACAGTACCATCACCTTTGAAAGCTGCCTAGCAGCAGTAGATGATCCTGTATGTGATTATTCAACGGGGTGGGTGCAAACACACATCAAAGTGTGATCTTCGATGTTCAGCTTGGGTAAACTATTAAACTTAAAAAGATCCCCCAAAATCCAAACTACCAAACTGCCACTCACTACACTTTGTATTTCCCAAAACAACATAATTATGCCAGTTTTTCAGTAGAATATTATATATTGCTATTTCAATAGAATAAATTTTATCAGAATCAGCTTTTCACAGACTCCGTATCTACACTTTGGAAAAGATCCCTGGCAATAGCTTTACAGAACTGGGCAACAGTTTCACTGCAGGAGAACAAAATTTTAGCAGAGTAATTATCTTGAGGCAGTAGAGGTATGAGGGTATTCTTTGCCCGAAGCTGAATGTACTTCACTGAAAGGTGTTTGTACAGCATAATGGCTGTTTCCTGGGTTCTGACAGAAGCTTTATTGTTAAAGACTTGCATTTGTTGATGTCTTGAGTGTAAAATCAGATATCCCTGTTTTTCTTCTGTCTTAATAATTAAATCTTCACATATGATTTATCATCAGCTTGATGAAGTAGTTCTTCGGAAAAGAAAAATTGGGATGACAGAAATGACTGAAACTGTTTTGCTTAAACTTTACAAACTAATGTGGCATAGGGTGTGTTTTCAGTTGAACTTCTGTGCAGTGAGTGTACTTCTGTTGATCCTACTACTTGTTTATCCCATTTCAATATCAGTTACTTTAAAAGATTTCAAGGGGGCTGGTCTCCTTTGACACTGTCAGCTTGCAGTTGCAAAGAATCCTGTTTTTCTGATACAAGGGAAACTTGAAGTACTTATTTTGACTATAATTTTTTAACATATCTATTATGTAGTTGCCTTTATACCAGAAAAGCCATTTATGTCAGTTTTCTAGCTGGAGACCCAAGAATATAACGGACCGTTTTTTTTTCCCTTTAAAAATACTATGTTCTAGTGCTTTAGTTATTTGAATTATACTTTTTTTTAGACTTTTAATGATCTTGTTTTATCCTAGCTTTGTGAAACAGTGTTCTAGCTCTTTGGGGATCTCATCTAGGGCACAAAGCAGTTCACTTTTTCCACTAAACTAATACCATTAGTAGGTGTTTTCAGAGCAGAAAGCGGAAATGACAATGCCGACTGCCTAACAAATAAAACCTACCCTTTAATTAGTGCAAGAAAACTGCGGGTCAGGAAGGAATAGTTTATGACTGCTGATTTCCATATGCTTTAACAATAGCATAGCTGAAAACCAGCCATCCTAGAACATTTAACAGTCAGTGTACACTTCCTTTCCTAATGGACAGAAGTCCTTTGCTTCTTGTGACGCGCCTTCAAGTACTGTGCACCATCTAGGTCTTATCATTGTACTGAGTACAGCAGTACCTGGGGCTGGAACACACATGCTTCAGCCACTTCCTAATGCGCTGGCTTCTCTGGGTATATGAACACTGGTAAACCTCTGCTGTGAACTCTCTCCTACTCATCAATCCTGCTGCTGGTGGTGATGCTGCTTTAATGCTATTGTGAGACCTGGAAATTCTGTATCTTCCATCTGAGAACCTTTATATGTTTACAGGTATTAGTGTTTGCATCCCAACTGTATCCTTGGGACAAGTGGAAGGAGAATCACTGGTTTGCAATGGTGTCACAGGAAGCAGGTGGTATCTCCAGGATGCTCACTGAGTTTTCTGGAGCGTATTATGTGTGCGGTTCTCAGCCACCATGCCCTTCCATGGGAGCTGTCCCTGGACTGGCCCAAAGACTCTTGTGTACTGACTAGACACAGACACGATCTGAAGCCCTGGTTCCTCTTTGAATAAAGCTGTTTACATAAGCTTTGTGAGAAGGGAGTGGGGAATTGAGTTCACCATTTATAATATAAAATGTGGCTAAATGGATGAACTACAATAGGTCTGTTACCGTGATAAACACTCTAATTATTATACTACAGAAGTAACCTTGCCCTTCATTTTTACATCTGGTGAAAGGTTTGGCAGATCTAAACTGGAGTAAAGATGGAATTGTGGTAGAAAGGAGGGTTTGGATCTGCTTTTCCTCTCAGTTTACACTTGAACAAATTGTTAGTAAATGATCTGAATTCAACAGAAAGTGCAGGTTGTTCACCAGATGAGAAAAGTAAGATTACTAATTCAGAACCAAATGCAGCAAAACCTTGGGCAAGACTATATGTGACTGAAGATGCATAGAACCCAGACTACTTCATTCCTGCTGAAATCAATCTTCAGACATTTTAAGTGACAAGTTTTTAATACATTAGACACTGAATACACTGCTAAGTGTTCAGTTGTTAAAGAATGTAACCAATTTTTACATGAATGCACAGTAACACCAAATACTACATTTCCAATATTTGGAAACCAACTTTTCCATCAAGAAAGCTGGAATTTACATACCAATGTGATATGGTAAATAACATAAAAGTACATCTTTTGACTAAAATTAACAAATCATATAGACATTCGAAACATTTCCAGACATTGTGCTGGTCTCTTCAGCTCAGTTTCTCTGTAACGAAATTTGAAAATGTGTGGGAAGCTTTGTCACATTAAGGTGCAGGCACACTAGACAGTAAGCAGAGCCTTTTGTTTCTGGATCATTCATCTGATCAGATCAAAACAGAGATTTTCATGAGAAAAACAAAACAAAACAAAATGTCCCTGAGACTGCTAAGCAAAGAGACCTGTACAATCATAGAATCATAAGAGGTTGAAATGAACCTTAAACGTCATCTAGTTCCAGTGCCCACTGCCTGGGGATGGGACATTCCCCACTAGATCAGGTTGCTCAAGGCCTTATTCAACCAGGCTTTGAACACTGCCAGGGTTGGGGCATCTACAACCTCCCTGGACAACCTGTTCCAGTGTCTGATCACCCCTACAGTGAAAAATTTCTTCCTAATATCTAACTTAAACTTCCCCTCTTTGAATTAGTTATTCCTTGTCCTATCATTACAGTTCCTGATGAAGAGTCCCTCTCTGGCCTCCTGCTGATACTGAAAGGTTACTAGGAGGTCTCCATGAAGCTTTCTCTTCCCCAAGATGAACAGCCCCAACTTTATCAGCCTGTTTTTGTAGGGGAGGTGATCCAGTGTTCCTATCAACTTTGTGGCCCTCTTCTGGACTTTCTCCAACAGTTCCATGTCCTTATGTTGGGGACACCAGAAACATATGCAGTACTCCAGGTAGGGTCTCACAAGAGCAGAGTAGAGGGGGAGAATGACCTCCTCTGACCTTCTGGCCACACTCCTTTTGAAGCAGCCCGGGATTGGATTGGCTTTCTGGACTGTGAGTGCACACTGTCAGCTCATGTTGAAGTTTTCATCAGCCATCACTCCCAAGTCTTTCTCTCCACCCAACCTGTAGGTGCATCTGGGATTGCCATGACCCAGATGTAGGACTTTGCACTTCGCTTTGTTGAGCTTCATGAGGTGGTTCATTGAGGCCCACCTCTTCAGCCTGTCAAGGTTCCTCTGGACACCTTCCCTCTCATGTGTCATCTGCACCAGCTTGGTGACATCAGCAAATTTGGTGAGGGTGCACTACACAGCATAAGTGAAGGCCTGAAAGCAGAATGCCCTCCATCAGACCTAGGAGTTGCAAACATTAGAGGTAGGGAAGAGAGAATTGTGTCCCCAAGCACACTATTGTAAAAAACTAGAGCTTGCTGCTGGACTGGGTTAAAGTTCGTGTTCTCCTTCATCCTTCCTGTATTGTCTGTGTTCCTCCTCACTAGTCATTGCCTTGAAAATTTCAACTGGAACCAACAGTACCAGCAGCTTTCTCAGCTGCCATTCATTCAAGGCACTAAAATTTTGTGTGCATCTTCATACTGCTACTCTCCACTAGGCAACTATAAAAGCATGGAAATTACCTTCTTTTCCTGAATCTAGTTAAAATACTGAAGAGCAATGCAGTTCCCTAAAACTTAGAAGGGTCTGTCTTTTCTTCTGTTTCTCTGTTCTTCTGTTTGTGCAGCTCTTTGCACACACTGTGATGATGCTAATAAAAAATAATACAACTGCATGTCCTTTTTCTACCCTTTCACAGAAAAGCAACAGTCCTAACACATGACCAATTTTAATCTTGGAAGAATTAAAGTGAGGAAAATTGTCACTTTTATCAAAATATGTTCGCTATCCCTTTCATGAGTTTCTGGGAAATGAGAATGTCTTTAATTCTAGAACTGTTCAAAGACATTTTCTGTCAACCTATTTCTGAACTGATATGGCTATGGAAATTACGTGTTCAGTACCTGCACTTATTTCTCAGAATTTAACCTAGCATGATTCATAAGTCCCATGATAGGAGTTTTAAATTTTGTTTGAATCTATTCAAATGACCTGGAGGATCAGCTGAAGCCATGTTGACTCATTTTTCCTCAAAAGCCCATATTTATTTCAGTATCTGCATGAATAGCAAGGAAAAATTAAGTCTTTTTTAAAATTCAGTCTTTTCAGAAAGGGCATTTGTGGTCAACTTCCAAAGTCTCTCTGATATTTGCATACATTATATCATCTATAAAGTATATCTATTTAAAAAAATGTCCTTTTTCATAAAAGGTAATATTGCAATGGGCTTTACCTAAGGAACTGTTCATTTCTTCATAAAGATTAAAGATGTTGATTGTATATCTGGAGCAGTTGCCAATAAAGAACTAGGATTCAGCCATAAATGTCACACAGCCATGTTTTTCATTCTATTGTATTCTCAGAAAGAAAACATAAATCCCCAAAACTATTTTACATTAAAAATAGGCAAAAAGTGCTTTTCCAAGAACAAGTCAATGTTATCTAGTAATAATTATGTCCCTGGTAAGAACTTCAATGAAGTCAGCTCAAAAAAATTTATTGTCCTAAATTGAAATCAAGCTCTCTTAAAGGGGTGACTAAACTGTGTCTTCTGAATGCCATATAACTTTGCCAGAACCACCCCCCATGCCAGGGTTGTGGCAGCAGGCTGTCCTGATGCACGGGTTGCTGGCTACCCTCCAATCCTGCCGGGGAAGTGACAGACAGCTGTATCTCCCTGCGTGCCAAACGCATGCCCAGGCTAGTGCTACCCTCTCGCTCATGGAGTCATCTCCTGCTATGACAAAAGCCAAATAGGTGATGAGCTATTTGTTTAGACCTTCAGGAATAGCTGTGTGGATTATACATCGTTAGCCTTCTTCCGTGCCAAATTTCACATTTCAAAATGTAGTATTGTTGGTACACTTAATTTTTAAATACCCTATACACAATCTTTTAAGATATGGTATATTTGTGGGCTGGGGTTAGTGCATCCAGGAGACACAGAAAACCAGAGGATACTGAGAGCTGAAAGGATATTTCCAAATTGTTCACAAAAGAGGAAAAAGAAATCATCTTTGGGAAGAGGCTGAGCCAAGAAATGTGCAAGGTGACCTCCAGAGGTCCTTTCCAACCTAATTTACTGTATGATTCTATGAAGTCCTAGTTGTAAATGGAATGCATAAACAGAAGCTTCATTCGCTTGTATCTTTATGGCAAACAAGGATATATTTGTGGTGAACAAATCTAATCACAGTGTGAGCCCATAGGGAACCTGACTGCAAAAGCTGTGAGGCTGTTCAGTCATCGTGTAAGACCACAGGGAAACCAGATGTACCAGGATTCTCCCACTGTGTCTAGTGAAACTCAATCCCTGAGGCATTAAAAGGTTATGGAAAAAAGGGAGCAAATACAGCACATGTTCAGTAATCCTCTTTTCAGAGTGGGATTTTTAGACATGGGTTTATGGGCCTAGTACTGTACTCCACATGGAATTCAAGTGCTTCAGTGCAAAGCCCCAAATGTGAATTATGTCAACTCCTGCCCAAGTCAAAGTTTTGAAAATATTAAGATTTGAGAGGCAGAATAAGAGACTTCGTTGCACATGGAGTTCCCATTGGCATCAGTGATGATTTAGGACAAGGTCAAAGGCAAAATACAGGTTTGGTTGTGGTAGTTATGTTGATAGGATGGAGGAGTCTGTGTCATTCAACCAGAAGTGCACCTTGTACAAGATGCTCCTCATGGGGAACTGCAGCCACATTAGACTCCATCCCCACCTCTTTCCTTAGAAAAGTAATAGCTGAATTATTTATTGTGATAACTGAATGCCAAATTTTCATCTGGTTAAAAAACAGCCTGAAGTTGCTGAAATCAGTGCAGTCATCCTGATTTAAATTCATTTTGAACAGAAAACACAAGAGGCTTCATTCTGACCTTGCACCAGCCCTTATAATTCTGTGTAATGCAGTAGAATTATTCTTGATTTCCATTTATGTGAAAATTTAAATTGGTTCTTAAAATAGATTCTGTCTTTTTTTTCTCTCAGTCTGCTACCAGTAAATTATTTGACCTACATCTTAATAAATATTAGAAAAATATATTCATCCCACTCTTATTCCACAAATACACTTCAGAACTTGTATATTCAACTTCGACTCCATCATTTTGGCACCCCACCCCCAAGATTTATTAATCAAGGCAAAGGGAAATCCACCAGACAGCCCACTCTCAAGGACACCATACTAATATAAAGTGCCTCTTCACACAATTTTAATGTATGTATGCTGTACACATTTGATGTACATCTGCTTACCTTCTGCCTTGCTGTTCTAATTATTTTAGTAATAAGAGCAATCTGTTTTGTGTCTATGTCAAACTGGTCCTCAAGAACTCCCCTCACCTAGTCAACATGAGGTTCTGTGTATGGAGAACTTCATAAATTTTCTTTTCCTGTCCAGAGGTAACAATGAAATGCCAGTAAAAAGGATTACATGCTCTCAATTTCAGAAGGGCCAGCAAGGAAATTATTATAGCTGTAGATAAAAATGTAAAGTACTAGAAATCTGAACTTTTATGACTTTTGCCAGAGGTTTCTCTGCTTAATTCCCAATACATTTAATAGGAATTAAGAATTAAAATCCCTTCAACTTCCAAAGGAATAGTGACCTTCCAATAGTGAATGTAGATCATGTGATCACTTTATGCACACTACCAAAATAAGCTGAAATTGGCTGTACATAATAGTTGTCAGACTGCTGCCTTAATATATCATAATGTCAACTGTTGTAACTCAGGACAATGAAAATTGCCTGATTTAGTGTAAAATACAGGCTTTGGGAAGTAAATGTCATAGAAACAGAGCAAAGAAGCGCTGACAAACATACCTTAAATATACTCTCATGCAGTAGTAGCTGAGCAATTTGCTCAGTAAGGATTCTATGTCCTCTTACAGCACTGGGGTTTTGATTTTTTGTTATCTGGTGTTGAAAACCCACTTTCCCTTTGTCCTGTGCTTCAAAAGATGCACTCTGGTTTCACAAGAAATAAGTACTAAGGAAATAAAACTCACAAGTGAAAGATTGAGTTTTTAATTTTTTAAAACAGTGGATCCCTGCTACTTGCTTACAGTTAACTATTTCTGGTCTTATTACAAAGGCTGAGAAATGCGTAGCTTTTATGGAACTGAGATATTTGTAAAGAGTTTTGTAAGTACCTATGTTTCTCTAAACTTAACACAGAAATAATAGAAACCCATCAACTACACTGGTTCCAAAAATTCCTTTTAGGATGCTCATAATGAACAGACCAGAACAAATCTTTCGCTATCCCCTGGTAGAGAGACTTCATAAATCCTTTCTTAAAACTGCCATATAATGCAGTTTTAGTCACATTGCAGCATACTTAAGCCTTAAACCGTAATGCTGAGTCAAAGTCTACTAGGCTTGTATCTCTTTCTTCATTTTAGCACTTGGAAGTCCAATGTTAAAATCTCAACATATTCTTAATACTAGTAATTATTCATCCTACTATTATTATTATTCTTGTATTTTTCAATTTCCAAAACCTCCAGGCATGATTAAACATATATGGGGGTTTTTTACATTAAAAAGAAGAAATTAGCTTTATTTTCTTTTTTTAGAGATATCTTACTGTATTCACTAGGAGCCATTATTTGAATATCCATACCTCCAGTTTACAGACTTTTAAAGAAAGGTTAAAGAGTGTAAAGGTTGAAAATCTACCTCACCTTAAAATAATTTGTGTTTAAGTAGGTTCATGATTGTATTTCAAGACTGCCAAGAGAAGTAGAAGTCTAAAAGTTTCATAATTAAGACCTTTACTTTTGCTCTCTCTGGCTTCTCATTGTATCCACTGAAGGTTATCCCAGCTCCATTTATTACCTAACTAGGTTTGTCTAAATTGGTCAAAAGTGAATTTGAATCTATCCTCACAATTCCATTAATTCTGTGTTCTCAATTGCCTCTGTCTGGCTGTGACAGCAGAAAACATCTTCTTACATCCCTGCACCAAGTTTTTTCTTCTGATTTCTTCTTACTCCAGAATGGCCATTAAGTTACCATATCTTTTTTAACTTTTACTTCTCCTTCAGCATCACCAAGTTTTCTCAAGATGTGATCCATGTTTTGGTAACTAAGCCACTTGGGCAAATAAATCATTCTGAGCAATTGCCAGCTCTTCTTGTCTGAAGGTCTTCCATTTTATTTCAGATTGCCAGCATTTCATTATGTTCTACAGCTGGCCTTGTAGCAGTGTCCTTTTGAAAAGTCAATGCACTAAGAATGTTAGAAAAAAGGAAGAACTGCTCTATTTTCAATCTATAGTGTGCAGGTTGAAACAGATATATCTTGAGGACCCATTATATCAAAGAGAATTCATAAGTTTTACATAAATTCCTCAAATTGCCACAGTTTTGTTATGCATACATATTTATGAGGAGATATTGTACATAATAGGGATACAGTATATCAACTAAAAGTTCTGTTAGCTTTTGAAGCATTACATTAATACCAAATTTACAGTGCAGCACAGAATTACACAAGAGATATGTTTTACTTGGCTACATCTGGTACTGTACTGTGAGGAACAGTGTTGACTCACTAAAAGAGCGCTTTATTTGTCCAGTTGCATATCTCAGATTAGGAAAAACAGATTATTTAGATCTCTTATTTGCACATTTTGGTTTAATAATGGAGAATAAATAAATTCAGTGAGGTTTAATAAAAGTAGGTAGTGAGGAACTGTAAAAGCTTCAAATAGTTTTGTGGTTTAAATATCTAAAACATGGCTTGAACAGCATTTAGGATGTAAACTCTCCAAAAAAGGACCCAGAAATCCCTCATTGGAGCAACAGTAAGACTTATTAGTGCTCATTTTTCAATTGACATTTACACTAGATGATAGACCTGAGGTTGCAAACTTTCCATTCATGTGCAGAGCTGCCCAAGAATGTGAAATGCAAAGTCTCTGTGATCTGGGTGTGAGACAGAGCATAACTAAAATATCTCACTCCCAGCAATGTCCTTACAAGAGTCTGATATGAGTGGTGTGTTCAGGTAAGGTCCATCAGCAGCAGTGCTGAACCCAGTGAATGCACAAATGCTGTAGGGAGTCCAGGTTTTCCATAACCACCTAGCAGTTACATCACACAAAACACATCTGGAATTGAAGCCTAGTCTCCCACCTCCAAAATAAGTTGCCTGGAGTACTAGGCAATACAATCCCGGAAAGCATGGTCTGCTGTTTATCCTAGACCCTCTATATATAAAAATGCAGGAGCAATGACACAGGGAGGGGTGGATGTGGGCAAGAGAGACAGACTCCCATGTCTGCTACTTAGGAAGCCTGCCTCTTATGGCACTATTTAAGACCTGGTCCCTGCTCCATGGCCCGACATTATATACTCGATCAGAAAACAAAGCAAAATTAACACTAAACAATCTAGGTAGCTGGGATCAGAGCCCATGTGTATTTCCTGCCAGCAGACTGTCTTATCTAGTACAGTGCAACATCTTGTTTCTGCTCAATTTTTCATCCTTTTCTTTAAATACCATGCTCAAACATTGCCTGACTATATGTAAATACTAGTTCAATTGAGCAAAAGATACTGTCATTTGCTAACATTAGGCTTGACTAGTTTTGTAAGTGACATTTCAAATGAAACATCCATTCTTTCATACCTACATGAAACAGGCAATGCAGTAATAAATTTATATTTACAGTTTTACAGTTGCATCAGAGCTGCATTCATGCAGTTCCTCCTACTGTGCCCTCACAGTACTGTTCTAATAGTATCTGCAAAATTCAAACTGTTGTGTTTCTTAAAAAGATGACCTACCTTTACTGAGAGACTGTTCTCTGCATCCTCCTGGCAAGTGTAAAACTTAAAATTGTTTCTCCTTGTTCTACATATAAATGAGAACATTTCATGTTTAATATCCAAGAAACTCACAAAATGGGACTATGGCATTAGGTTCTAGGTATCAAATTAGTTGCAGTGAACAGGTAAAAGCTGAGATGACACACAAATATCCAAGACTATTTTCACTTTCTAGATCATAAGACCTGAAGCTCACTAGTAGAACATATATTCATGGTAGCTGCTCGCAAAACCAGTGTCCACCCTTCATCTCAGACATTACAGATTTGACTCTACATTGTCTCAATCTTATGCATTCAAAGCAATTAGCATTCAGCAGTACACCTTTTTAAACAATTCATATTTTCTTTGCAGAGCTTTAAATCAAGCCAGAGTCACTGCACTGTACTATTCAATACATATATATACATATATACACACATTATGTATATAAATCAATGTATGTAACAAACATACACTGGATGTAATAAATACAATTTGAACAATAAATTTGTAGAAAGGCTAATGCCTAGATGTGAACTGATCATATCAGCAAAAATAACTATTTCTTACATTGACACTGTTAATTTTTGTCCCTAAGCACAGCCTAAAAGTTCTTTGAAAGCTGTCAGTGACAGTTATACTATTTTATCCTATTATTTTTAAATCCCCCCTCAGCATATTGCTAGAAATAGAAAATTCTATTGCCAAAGAGTCTCTCTAATCCTACAACATACTGTCCATTCCATGTTTCACCACTAACCTACCTTTAAAGATTACAGAAAAGAGAAGTATTTATATATCTTAGCTCTACGAAAGTGATTGATTTGATATATATCCCTAGGCGCTAATAATAGTCATGCAAATAGTTCTACGAGTGCAGAAAGAAATGGAACAGTAACTGCAGCAGAGGCAAAGAGCTCAGCTGTTGATCGGTTTGATACTGAGCTGGTCAATAAAATGTTTGTAGCCTGCCACAAAACCAGAATGGTTTTTGCTACTTGCCATTCTGCCCCGGATACATAAATCATGGTGCCTTGTCCAGTGTCCTCTTCAGCTGCATAGCTGAGCTCAGCCAAGCCTGGTCACAAAGACTTCGAACTAAGAAGAGGTTAGGACTTCAGACCATGACAGTTTTGACCAGTATGCTGAAGCCTAAGTTATAGACCAGGATCCCTAGGGAGCAGTGGCCAGCCTGAAAGTGGTGGCCAGCCAAGGGAAAAAGGCAAATGCTAGGACAAGCGGCCAACACCTACATTCACAAAATTTATAGGAACCTCACCTGCCTCTGAGACTTCTCTGCTCATGTATCAAACTTCACTAAAATCAGCCTCCAGGTTTCAAAGACAGTGCAGGGAAGAAAATGTGCATAAATTCACTTAGGCATTATATAGCTTCATGATGGAAAGTATACGAAAAATAATGAACCGTAATCACTCCTTTCATTAGGCCCCAACCACATCCTAATAATCTCTAGTGAGCCAACAGCACTAAAAGAGGTGGGAGCAATACCTGCCAGTCCAGCAGTTCCCACACCCTGACAAAGAAGCATTCTGCACATATCCATACATGCTGGAAAACAATGAAAGAGCTTGGGATTGAGTAGGTTTACATAACTGGTAAAACTATGTGCATCTCATACATGAGGCTGTCTATGCTCTAATATTGGATGCATAAAAATGTTGGACGCAGCTCAACTGGAAGAAGTCATCCCCTGCCTCTCAAGAGTTTTCAGGTTCCCTCTCAAGACAAGCATTCTGTCCTGTAATGTCACTAACCCCATTCATTTTGCTCTATGGTGTTCCACTGGTGCCTGTAATGGTGATAGGAAAAAAGTGTTCCTGAATGTTGTGATTGGCACTGTTAATGACCATGACACTGCAAAGCTGCTGTGTGCTTCAGCAGGGTTAGCTGATTTCAAGACTTAAATTTCCATTTAGCAAGGTAAACCAGAAGCATTGCATAGTCAGTAAGAAAGTATTTTATTGAAAAACCAAGTGTTAAAATAGCACAGACAAAAGGACAATAAAACACAGTGTCCGAGAAGGGGTGAGGTGCACAAATGACACAAACCAAACACTTAATAAATTAAGAAAGAAAATCTACAAGCTTTCTAAAGCTTCTAAAATCACAGTAACAGATTCCCCTACTGCAGTAACTTAACAGAGCTTTCTACTTTAGTGGTCCTGACTTGCATTGGCTGGAAATCTTTTCTTATGTGGGAGTGCTTCTCTTCTACTCAAACGTGGTTGGTACAGCGTCAGAAGGTAAGATATGAGAACAACAGTCAACCAAAGAGGCCAAGATTGTTTAGCTATACTCAGAAAGTCATTAGCATGGCCCTGAGTCACTGCTCCCAATTCAACTTCAAAATTCTGAAAGACTTTCTGTTTCTCACCAGATTGTTTTCATATTATTGGTTTGAAAAGCCTCATGCTAAAATCATGCCTTTCAGCCATGATGCTTTAGTCATGTACTCCTGTGTTCAGCATCACTCCTTTCGACTATTTTGGTTGCTGAATTGTACCACTGTGATTCATTCACATTACTATATGTTGTGCAGAGAAAAATAATCAGTGAATGGAATGTACTTACAGTAGTTGAAAGACGTAATGTAGTTTATACTAAAAGATGTACAATGAATTGGATTAATTAAACTGCAGATGAAAATACATTAAATAAATGAATCACTATTTCTGTAAGACTATTCCCTGTGTCTTTGCATATGCTTCAACAAATCTCATCTATAAGATTTGTAAGAAATCATATTTTATTTTATATAATGGAGAAAGAAGAAAGTATTTTCCCTCCTGTTCCACACTCAATTACCAAAACACCAACAGGTTTTCTGGCATAGAAGGAGAGTGGAGAGACTGATACAGCAGGAACTTCAGTAAGCTTGGTTCATATTCTCTTGATGTTCTGGCAAAAGGTTCTTTCTCCTCCCCAGACATGCAGGCAATAACAGCAAGCATCCTTCTGAGGTCAGCAGTTCAGGATCTCACTGTAGACACTGTTACTGACGTGTTTCTTCAGTGCTGCCCATATTAACTAAAAACTGGAATAAGAATTTCAATACTTCCCACTAACAAAACTGCAAGTTCAGAATAATTCACATTAAAAGAATTGTTATACAGGCATACAAGATAGTGCTTACCATCTGCTCTTAAAAAAAAACCACAAAAAACCCAACCAAACAACCCAAAACTTAAGCTAAACAAATTAAATATTATATTTTCAATATTACATTATTTATAAATACAGTTTATATTGAGAGATTCGAGATAGCAGTATTAGAGAAATATTCTTAACTATTTACAGCCATTCAAAAATATTATCTCAACAAATGTATCTATTTGGAACCACTTCTTCAGATACTATGAAGTTCCTTTTATTTTTCCTTTTGTGAGGCTCAGTCACCGATTTGCATCTCTATGAATATGATTTGCTCTATCATTTTTAAGTCACTTGTTGTCATTCCTCCTTGACTGAGAAAGCAAGCACTGTGGTAATTCTTCAGTATGGGACAATATATATATGGTGCACAAAAAACAGAGACCGCATATAGACATATAGACCTTTCTTTGACTCTCTAACACTTCCTTTTCTCTCTTTCCCTCTAAATCATATATGTAAAACTACCATTTGTGAAGTCCAGCAATTTAAAAATGTATCTTATCTTTTTTGCAGGCACAAGTAATTAGCAGTGCAATTTAACATTGGTAATTACTCACAGCCACAGTTAAGTTCATTTGCATTTCTAACTACCTGATATGCAAGTGAAGTCAAGCAATTACATGTCCACACTACCTAAATTGCACAATAACTGAACTTAACATTGCAACACTGATTTAACAGTTTATCTACAAAACCTAGATGCAAAACATGTGTCTAGTCTTTCAAATGTGGTCCTAATGAACGAACTGGTAAAAGCCCGAGGATACAGGTAAATATCTAAAGAGATTTTCAGAAGAATTGTTATAGTAACAGGAATGTAATTTTGTTATAGGTGAAAACATGCATCACTGAGTGGAGACCACTAGAGAGATTTTCAGTGTGGGGTGAAAATTATGTCTGTGCTGAGAGCCAACCCAGGAGCCAGACACTGCCAACAAATGTCTTCACTCTGAAAACAGTTTACCAAGGACAGGAATCAAATATATTGCAGGTGAAATTCTCTATTGTGCAGAGGTCCTACACAGGTCTCCATGTTATAGAAGTCCTACTTAAATACTACTCCAAAGCTGCACAAATCTACTGCACACAGGCACGAAATTTCCCTTGGAAGAATTCCTTGAGCCTTTTGAAAAGGATGTACTTTGGTAGCATCTATCATAGTCTCTGAAGCAATACATGAATCTTGTGCTGGCCTCTGCACAGGGGTGGGCACACCTTGCAGATTCTCTCTCCTGTTTTGTAGAAATGTTGGAAAATCCTACAATGCTTCAGAGTTTGTATTATGCAGACTGGGTTGACATTGCATATATACATATTTCAAGACAGTCAGTAAAAATGTTACTTATTTAAATGATCAAGACAAAAGAGACAGGAGTACTTTACATTTTAGCTATTTGCAACTTCTGGCCCCATACTGAAATCATCATTCCACTGATATAGTTGAGAGATGTTACTAACTTTGGTGAGGCCAATATCTCAGCCCACCTCTTCGATGAATAGTTACTTGTCATCACTAGCCTGCCTTCTAACATTATCTCTACCTCAGACTCCATTAGTGAGATTTCTCTGTGTCAGACTTCTCAGAAACCTCTCCCAGTCTGAGGAAAAGGCTCAAAACAATGGGAATCACTTACCCAGCATCCTCACATGGCTCACAACTGTGGTATAGGATTTCAGGGCATACATCCTCAAAAAAAATTAGGTGGCAAGTACCCCAAATGCTACTTACACACCAACAAAATTCCTCTGCAGTAGTATTTAGCTGTCCCCCACTCCAGTGCCCAAGTTCCAGGCACCTTGGCCATGTGCACCTGAGCATCACCACCACCTCATGGGAATGAGCTGCCCAGATCTGCAGATCATGCCAAAGATGGAGAATATCAAAGTAGGGTTCTCCAATAAGATGATCTTGATCTGTGAATGGACCTAGTGGATCCAATGCACTAGACACAGCTCCTTGGTCATTCTTGAATGGTATCTGAAATTGGGGAAAAAATAAGCAACTGGAATACGGGATTCTCAGCCACCAGCAACAAAGCCGAGTGTTTCATCAATTCCTTTCCTGGCCATGATTATTATATAACTCCAATAGGAGTAAATGAAAGAGCTCTGTACTATAACTGTCAAGAACTTTGCAGTAGGGTTGTCCAAACCTGGAGATGGTTCACATCTCTGATCTAAACCAGAAAACCAGGGAAATAGTCTTGGGTATCTCATTTTCTAATGAAAGCTCTAATCAGTGTGCTGCTAGACCTAGTGGGCACATGAAAACTCTTGTGCTTTGCTCACACTTCACTAACAGTCCCTCCCTTTACCCTTCCTTCTTGGAATATGCCAGTATATAAGAAAAAAACCCACAACCAACAACAACAAAAAAACCAAACAAAATAAACAAACAAACAAAAACAAACAAAAAGGCAGGGAAAGATATTTACTTCCCTGAAAGCAATCACTTTCTTCTGAGATGCCTATATAGGACACAGGTCCTTTGTGTTTTTGAACCTCTATGTTGCCCTTAGTGTTGCCCCCCTTATATTGTGTGGTGGGCAACTTATTCAGGATGCAGGATCCTTCCTTTCACCAAAGCCCCCAGAAATTCTTCACTACACCTAATCCACTCACTTTGCAAACAAGGAGTGCCACATACCTTTTTTCTGAACCTTTCCTATCTCTAGCTCAGCTGTTTTGAAGAACTAGTCAGCTCAGACCTCTTCACCTGTCCTTATGTACCTCTTCTTCTCCACACCCTCCAATTTCACATTCATTTCCTAGTTCTTGCTTTGTGGAGCCATTTTTGTCTTGCATCTGCCTTTACCTCCCAGATTCCCAGCCCCATGACTCCTAGACTTTCTTTCCTCTTTCCCATCATGGAGGATGTGACCTGCTCTTGATGCAACAGCTTAACACAGCATTATGTTACTCCACCAGAAATCTCTTACTTTGTAGCAAAGGTTTCTCTTGCCTTACAACAAAAAGAATAGAGTTCAAGCCACATGACAGCTTTTAGACTTGTGACTCAGAATGAGATGATCTGTTCTCTAAAGCATCTCTTTCTCGACATTGACTATGATGGGAAACTAGCTGTTATACATCACTTCAGCCTGAATGTCTACATTTTGTTGAACAAAATTAGAGCACTGGTTCTCAGGTTACACCTATAATGACAAATGGATTTATGCTGAACTGGTGTTTGAACCCTGAATGAATTCTGAAGTCCATGGATTACTTCTAAGCAGTTTGTGACAGGTCTAAAAGGAAAGCAAGTTTTAAAATGTGATACAGCAATGTAATTCTGTAACAACTCTAAGAAAGCACAGAGAGAAAAGGTTAAAACCTACTGCACTGAATCTATTTTATGACAATGATGATTGTGTTGTATTGTTTACTCAACAAAAAATCATATAGCAGAGTGTAAGAATAGGTCCTGACCATGACCATGCTGTAGTCATCCTGTACCACATATTATAAAGCTTCCTAATCTTGTATTGCAAATGTTTCATTTCCATGCATGGAGTTTGGAGAATTCTTCTCTATCTTAGACCATTAAAGTGCCTGCTCTTGCTGGCTGAGCTACTTACTTGCCCTTCACATTTTACTAATTACTTCAAAAGTAATTGTTTATGTCACTGTGGGTACATATATTTAACAAAATAAAAAGGATAGCTGGAGAGGTCTGCTTAGCTAATGTGATTGTGACATAAAAAGTGCATCTTGAAGTAGTAACTTTAATAACCACCCAGCCCCTTCCACTCCAAAGATGAGCACTAGCACAAAGTTGTCATACTTACATTCACAGAAAAAAAATAAAAATAAAAATTTTGTGGTACCTGAGCTTTATGTGGGTTTTCTGCCTGAGAATAAATTTTAGCTGAACCAAGTCACATGGGGCTATGTTGGTTTTAAATAACTGTGTTTTCCACTGGCTGCAGACCTCTGGGCTTGGTCGGACTGCTACTGAAGCTGATTTTGTGGTTTGGCCACCAATTCCAGTGCCTTTTAGTAAGTGCCAGAAAAAGAACTCAAACTTGACAACGGGCTTAAAAAATGCCTGTAGTCTACTAACGGTCTCACAGATGTGACACACATTATGAATCAATCCCATAAATCTGTCCCCCAGAAGGATTTATTCTGGCTTGAACGGAAGCCCCTAGTGAAGAAGTTCCTCAGGATCCAAATCTCTCGACCCAAACCAAGCTGTTCCTCAACTACCTTGCAGTCAATGCGAATTACTCTTGGGGCATGGCTTTGATGTTCCCACTTCTCCCGGATAAACTTCCATACAAACCGCAAAAGCTGGGGGGGGGNCGCCCTGCGCGCCCGGGGCCGACGCGGGCGCTGCCGCGGGCCGAAGAGGCTGACACGGCGCTCATCCCCTCCGCCATGCGACAGCGACAGCGCTGAGAGCGCTGACAGCGCTGCCGGCTCCGGGCTGCTCCTCGGGAAGGCGCTCCGCGGGTGCGGGGGGAAGGCGCCGTGTCCTCGCGGCCCTCCACGAACAACGGCACTTGTTAAGGAGCCCTGCCCGGCTCGGGGGTCAGGAAGAAGGAATTCACCGGGTGGGAATCGGGAGGAAGGAAAACGAGTCGCGAGCGGTAGGAGCGAGCAGCGGCGGCTGAAGACACCGCGCGGTCCCGCTCCTGACGGGCTGCGACGCGCAGCGCGGCGGGCGCTCCCAGACCCCCATTGTAAGCGCATGGGGCGGGAGGGGCAGCCCAGAAGCACAAACAACGAGCACAGCACCTAATTCCTTCCCCTCCCTTTCCTCACTGGCTTGCCCAGGCTCGCCAATAAATCCAGCTCGGCTATGCATTGCGATGGGAACGTGCTGCCAAGGAGGCTGCCTTCCCCTCACTGAGGAGGCTGCTGCTGCCGCCGGGACTGCCCGCACACCACTGAGGATGCTGCTGCTGCTGCTGCTGCTGCCGCGGAGGTTGCCGTGCCCGCACTGAGACAGCTCCGTGCCCGCACCGAAGCAGCTCCGTGCCTGCACCGAGGCCGCGGCCACCGCGGCGCTGGGAGCGATTGTGGCGCTGCGACAGGGGAGGACGGGGCTCGGCGAGCGGGGGGGAGGCGCGGCGAGCATGCGCCGGCCGAGCCGCTGACTGGATCCTCAGCCGAGGTACCGAGG